>JACEFZ010007829.1:0-247500 GCA_014155875.1 Cepaea nemoralis
CATAGTTCACCTCCAAGCTTGCAGTTAATCTGAAGAGCAATCTTCTGAACCACACTTCTAATTTTGTCTTGTCTTGATATGGTCTTAGAAATAATCACCTGGGCCAAGCAGAAAATATACAGCACTTGACAATATGCCAAACATAAATACAGACTTAGCAATATGTTTAAACCAAAAATAATATTTGACCACTTGTATAAGTAGGAGTTAACTAATACTGTAAATTCAGCTAAACATATAGAAAAGGCACACTTCATCTAAATATATTAATCAGGAATTTGTGAAACAAATGACACCAATGGATCCACCATTAATAAATGAAAATTATGGAGCTGGTATTCTCATCAAATACAAGATTGCATCCATTCTACATCAATTGCCGCAGGTACATTTTCTAATTACGCAGTACAGAAGCTCTGAAACAAGCAGCAGAAGCACTTATTCTCTTCCAGGTTTCCCTGACTACAGTGAGCAAATTCCATTTTCCCCTGATGTGGCACATTTCCCCTGAGTTTTTCACAATCTTGAGACTCTAAACTGCCTGTTCCCGGGTTTTCCCTGTTACAAGAGTTGCCGTTAGTCTTTCAAAATGTCTCTCTTTCACAAGTCAGAAGTCCTGCCTCTGCTGCTTTCATGCGTCTCCTTTATTTCTTTTACGCTATTGTTTTATAGACATATGATCTGTAAAGAAGGTCTTCTGTAAAGAAAGCCATTGCTTTCCTTCTGGGCAGTAAACTGGCCAGTGACCACAGCCATTGTCTTGACAATGATAATGAGACGAATTGGTGAAACGGCAGTCTTGCCAATCTGGCTAAGCGTCTAGATCTGGGCATGGCGGGGGAACAAATCGGGGCAATATCTTTTCCCAGATGATGTCGCTTATTCTTGGCGGCGGAAATTGTAACAAGTTACGTGGAGGGTCCCAAGTAACTATGTAACAATATTTCAATATTATTCTATAGCCCTGGCTGGGATAGGTCTTTGCTTGCCAACCCTCCTCCGTTTCCCCCGGACTCACTGTCACTCTCTCTTTTTCGACCTCAGGACCTATTTCCTGCAGGGTCGTTCTGGCTGACAAGCATACAACATGACGTTCTTCAACATATTTGTAATTGTAAATTTAATAACTCAATACATAACAGCACAGAAAAAATATCTGGCGATTAACTCATAAACATCTACACACAATCTAGAGAGAAAACTAGTCCATACAATATCAACACAAATATAAATATCCTAGATCATCGTTTTCCATATTGTCCCATGAATTCACAACCACCTCACAGCAAGTTCCCTGGTTTTTATTTCCCGCGTAGGTTGTTCGAACAACATGGTTCCATCGATCCAGGATTCCAAGTTTCCGTGGCATACACGAATGTAGTGTGTCCAATGGTTAGGGAAAGTGCCCTGGGATCACGTGGCACAATTTTGGTGGGGAAATACTCAAGGAGAATAAATAGAATATATGTACGGGTGTGTCAGTGACTTAGGCGGGATCTAGCCCAAAATGCAAACATACTCGATCCCAGCTCAACGAAAAGCCTGCCGAGGTGTTCTGAAAACATTCGTTCGGGCCCGCCGTGGTTCTATCTGGTATAGCCCAACAGCAGCAGGGACTTCATAGTAAACATAATGTTCTATGTCGATGCTCTGTCGAAATTTCCGGCTATATTCATCACCATACAGTGGATACCATCCCACTGTGGAATCCCCGGAAACGACAGAGCTGATCGATTGGCTAAGGAAGGAGCACAAGAAGAACAACCAGATGTGCCTATTACATACCACCAAAAGAAAAGAATGATCAAATCAGTCAGAAGGCCACCAAACCTTACTCAAGACGACTACCACGTTATGGACAGACCAGAACAGGTCATTCTTCTGCGCCTCAGAACAGGACACAATAGATTACGCAACCACATGTATACAAAATTCAAGATTGGTGACTCAGCCATATGCACATGTGGTTTGGCGTCGCAGACAGCAGAGCACATACTCCAGGATTGCCCAAACTACAACATATCCAGGCGAACCTTCTGGCCTAGAGAGACAACAGTGGAAGATAAACTCTATGGACCACTGAGTGAACTGAAAAAGACTGTTAGATTCATACAAGAGACAACATTGCAGTTATAGACATAGTTTAGGCGAACGAAAGAAGAAGAAGAAGACAAAGTAATAATCTGCCTACTATTGTGAAACCTGAGATGATAACCAACAATTATCTGTTGGCTGCACACAAACTCGTTCTGCAGTCTGCTTCCATGGTTGCACATTGCCAAAAAATTAAAATTAAGCAATACTTTACAACCAGTCAACCTACAGGTTACCCTGGTTGGGAAGGGAGGGGCTGAAAGGGTACTCCACCTTTCTTAAGAGTGTCCTACAGACTAGCAGAGGGAAGGAGGTACCTTACTTCTTCTTCTTTGACAAGGGAAACCCCAACACATGCCAAAATTAAAATTAAGCAATATTTTACAACCTGTCAAACTAAATAATTGTGCAGCATTTGACAACCCATCAAACTATAAATTTGACAATCTACGTAAACAAATTAGGCAGCACTTAACTAATTCTGTCACAATAGAAATTAACAGGTTATGACAATCAATCGACACAGAACATAAGCACTACTTGTATCATACCTGTTTAAATAGTTGAAAAGCAGTTCAAATACAAATGAAGCAGTACTTGATCATGTATGACATCTTCTTTATTTCTAAAGACTGATTCTGTCAAAGTCAACTGTTAGCTTTGTTTAATAAGAATTTGCATCTTGTTTTAAAATATAAAAATACAGCACTGCTACAGTAAGCCAGCAGACTTACCTGTGAAGGGACTGGCGAATCCACACAACACACTTTCTTGATGGCAGAGTAGCGGTCGTCTCTGTTAGTGGGGTTAATGACCACAACTAACTGTACCTGAACAATCAAAGTCAAAATGGGTTTCATAAATATACATAACTTCTAAAAATCATACTACCAATAATACTTGCTAACTCCTAGTTGACACCATAACAATATATTTGGTGACACAAATGTTAATTATTGTGAAAATCAAAACAATGTTTTCCTGTAGTGCTCAGAAAGCTATTGCAAACTACTGAATGTAAAATTATCTAGTAATTCATGAACAGCCCATAAAGGCTGGGGTTGACTGCCAAGTCCTGTAAAAGGACATGCAATATATATTTATATATTTAATACCCAAGAATAGGGGCAAGCTGGCTGAGTGGCAAGAATGCTGGGCTCTCGTTCGGGAGACCCAGGTTCGAATCCTCAGTAAGGGGTGGAGTTTTTTCTGTCCGGGGCAAAAAGAAAACTCTAGCCTGCACAGTTCGTGGTGACTGCACTAGCCAGGCGGCCTTAATTCCTCAGGACACTGCAGACACCTGGGCACGATGGTGCATGAGGCAGTAGAACTGGCAAAAGAACGAGAAATTTTCAACGTGCCATGATTACAAGCGACCTTCAGCAGAGAACCTACCAGATGATGAATACACCCATTAGTAAGAAATGCACGGACAGCGAAAAGCTTTGAGACATTTACGATAAATCATCACATTGTTCATAGTCTTGAAATATTCTAGCCAATTATACACTCTGCCTCAAATGCAAGCCAATTACAATAACAGGTAACTTGCAGTATACACAGAATTAAAGTAGTAGCAATCAAACAAGTGCATGGAGATAACCAGCATAGCTGTCTAGCAGGAAATATGTTTTGACCAGGCTCAGCTCTGGGGTATTCAGGCTCATGACATGGGCAGCAGAAATGTCCCTGGGAAGGAATGATTGGAGGAGGCAGCTGATCTCAGAAAGTTATGATTCTGTGACCCCTGACATGTGAAAACTTATCACTAAATGTCTTTATGGAACTATCTTCCATTTGTTCACGATCGATTCTTCTTCTTCTCTCCTATGTTGAGCAGAGTGCACAATACCTAGTCATGCATCTCAAAGACCAGTAGGTTAGACTTCCACATACATTTGTGTGAGATTTCCTACAGTAGGCAGGTTTCATTCACGGCACGGGGCTCTGTCTTCACATGGCTAGATCTGATGTCCTAAGCATTCACGGCACGGGGCTCTGTCTTCACATGGCTAGATCTGATATCCTAAATATTTTTCCAGGTCAGGAGCAACATGGCCTACTTTTAGCAATTTCCAACTGCCATGGGATTTTTAATGTGCACAACTTGTACAAGGCACCCACTGTTTTTCACCCGTATCCATTAAGACTAGGTATCCAATCTCACTGTTAGTTCAATACATCATTCTGATTGGCAACATATGCAACATTAGAATCTTGTTGATCAAATCTGTGCTGAAAGATCATATTTTGAAATGGACAGCTTATTTCTGGTAGAAACTTGGAATGCCATCAAGAGTACAAGGGAAAGACAAGTTTAAAAAATAAAAGGTCGTACAGAGGGCAGCAGGGACTAGTGGTCATCTGCCACCCATAATGGGACATTCATCTTTCTTGCAACCATGCAGCTATCAAAATAGTGTGTCCTCTACAGACTTCACCAAGGGAGTTCGTGCCTCTGGAGACTTCACCACAGGGGATCATGCCTGTGGAGACTTCACCACAGGGGATCGTGTCTCTGGAGGCTTCACAACATGGGATCATGCCTGTGGAGACTTCACCACAGGGAGGTCATGCCTCTGGAGGCTTCACAACATGGGATCATGCCTGTGGAGACTTCACCACAGGGGATCGTGTCTCTGGAGGCTTCACCACAGGGAGGTCGTGCCTCTGGAGACTTCACCACAGGGAGGTCGTGCCTCTGGAGACTTCACCACAGGGAGGTCGTGCCTCTGGAGACTTCACCACAGGGAGGTCGTGCCTCTGGAGACTTCACCACAGGGGATCATGCCTGTGGAGACTTCACCACAGGGGATCATGTCTCTGGAGACTTCACCACAGGGAGGTCGTGCCTCTGGAGACTTCACCACAGGGGATCATGTCTCTGGAGGCTTCACCACAGAGGTTCATGCCATCATGCCTCTGCAGATCATGGTTGATATCACAGCTTCTGTTGGAGAAAAATAGCAAAGAAATATCTGTACCAAAAACATGTAACAGCAACTTAGTAATGAATTCACAGATGAAAAACAGGCTATTCCATAGCAGATTATCTGGCAACAAACAGAAGTTTCTCACCCGTTCATTTATTGAATTTCTAAGCTCCTGCACTAGAGTCTCTATCTTGTCATTCACCAGCTCCCGCCTGAAAGGTGCCTGACAATTGATGCCTAAGTTTCGAGTCTCTGACAGCATGACTCTGGTAAAGTCATTTGCTCGAGGAGCATCTCTGCGGGTGTAGAACAACCCCCAGTTCACCAAGTTGACAGGACAAATCAATTCGTTACGAGTAGCTTCCCGAGACCAATCTGCCTGTGGTCCTGATGGAAACTCTTTCCTCCCCATTATGATCTTCTCCTCGGGCAACTGCCGACCTGAAATCTAGGAAATGTGCAAGGAAAATTTAAAGTTCCAGTTTGTGAGCATTAAATACAACACACCATCAAAATATACAAAACCATACCACCCCATTAAGATCTGTTAAGGAACTCTGCAATCTAGGAAATGTGCAAGGAAATATTTAAAGTTCAAGTTTGTAAGCATTAAATACAACACACCATCAAAATATACAAAACTGTACCACCCCATTAAGACCTGCAAGGAACTCTGCAATCTAGGAAATGTGCAAGGAAATATTTAAAGTTTAAGTTTGTAAGCATTAAATACAACACACCATCAAAATAGACAAAACTGTACCACCCCATTAAGACCTGCCAGGGAACTCTGCAATCTAGGAAATGTGCAAGGAAATATTTAAAGTTTAAGTTTGTAAGCATTAAATACAACACACCATCAAAATATACAAAACTATACCACCCCATTAAGACCTGCCAGGGAAGTCTGCAGTCTAGGAAATGTGCGTGACAACCTTGAAATTCTAGCTGAACACAAAACACAATTACAATCACAGAAACCATGCCTTTTTTTCTGGTGGTAATTGTTTATCTGCAATTTAAATAAGCAAAAAACTATTCCTTAATAATCTAACTGGTTTGGTTTGTAAGGTAACCCCCTTACTTGCACATCATAGATGATCCAGTCTTATTCAATGGGAGAATCTCAGAAGAGTGTCTACATGGAGGCCTCATATAAGACACTTAAAGAGTTACTGATATGGCTGAGCTGTCTACATGGAGGCCCCACATAAGACAGTTAAGATTTACTGAGATGGCTGAGCTGTCTAGGTGTAGGCCTTACATAAGACTTAACAAGATGGTTCAGCTGTCTGCATGGATGTCCCAGATAAGACAGTTAAGACTTAGCAAGATGGTTGAGCTGTCTACATGGACGCCCCAGATAAGACAGTTAAAGACTTACCAAGATAGTTGAGCTGTCTATATGGACGTCCCAGATAAGACAGTTGACTTAGCAAGATGGTTGAGCTGTCTACATGGATGTCCCAGATAAGACAGTTAAGACTTAACAAGATGGTTGAGCCGTCTAAGGTATAGCCCCCACATAAAACATTAAGACTTACCGAGATGGTTGAACTGTCAAGGTGTAAGCCCCACATGGCCAGTTCTGCTCGAGCTTCAGGGCTACTGTTGACATTGTTAATGAACTTTTTCATGGCATGCTGCCTCTGAGCTGGGGTCACACGTGTGTGGATGGCTAAATCCTGTCATGCACAGTCAACAAACTTCCAATGTACTGACACATTAATGAACAAATCAGGGACAGAAATAACTGCAGCAGGAAGTAATGGAAAAGGTTGCTGTCAAAAGAGGAGAAATCAGTAATGGATACAGATGGAGAAATCAGTAACAAAGAATTGCGAAGAAATGTAATGGAAAAACAAAGCAATGGAGATAAGGAAAAAGGCATTAATGATGAGGCGAGAGGCGGCAAAAGTAGAGAGAAATGTGGAAAATAGTAACAGAGAATGATAGTGCAGAAAGTTATTAGGTGAGAAGGAAAAGGCAATAATGAAGATACATACAGAAGACAAAGAGGAGGAAGAAGGTTAATGGCGAGAGGACTGATTTAATTGCATCAAGTTTTACCTCATCAAACTCTATTCTCTCTGCCGAATGGCAAATCAATTGCTGAAAGCATCACACAAAGTGCTGACTACATAGCCCTAGTGACAATCTCCTGGAGTCTGGACAATACTGCACCCATAGGCTGAACAATGCAGTCCACCTGACCTGAGCGTGATGCAAGTGGTTTGACCACAATTCCACAGAGACCCCCCAGAGAAGGTAAACTGAAGAGATATAAACTGATACAGAATAAGAAGAAAGTAAACAAGTGGGACAGACAAGGCAGAAAAATCAAGAAAGAACTGAAGAAGCCAGCAATAGAGCTGGAGAAGAAATAATAGAGAGACTGATGAAGACATAATTGTAGACGTAAGAAAAAGATAGTAATGACAGAGATAGAGAAGTCATCTGACCAACACCTCTCTTCTCTTTCCCATGAGGCATTGTTCAAACAGACACTAATCTAAGCAACGAAAAGAGGGCAGACAATGATTTCTGTCAAGCTGAAGTCTGCTGAGGTCTAACAATCTTGAGGCACTGCAAGAGTCACAACTTCCCATGATGCCGCACACCACACATGGAATTCTCCCGTGTGTTGCCGGGGCTCATAAGGGAAGCAAATAATAGCAACACTGCAGCCTACCACGCATGTCGTAAGAGGCGACTAAGGAGGCTTGATGGTTCCGTCGCCCTGCTACTGAGTGAGTGCGTGGCGCGACACTGTGAGCTGTGAGTTTCGTGTGAAATGCTTTTGAATCTGCCCGAGGTATTTTGGAACGTGACTGCATGTTCGGAGCGATGGCAGATGGCTATGTCCCAGAGTTGACCGGTTTTTGCCTTATGCAGAAATGCGTGGCTGCTGGGCTTCTGGTTGACTGCCACTGCCATCGACGATGAACTGTATTTCGTGGACTGTGTGGGTTAACATCTAGGAAACATCCAGATGGGAAAATGACTGCCGATTCCATCAGAAATGAACTGGGTGTTTTGTGGGGGACTATTGTGTTGACATTCTGGCGGCGGCATTATGCACAGTGTATCTGTGCGGGATGTTGTTTGTCGAAACTCCTGTCTTCTCCACTTTTCACATTGGGCAGTGGGGAGCATTTTGTGTGATATTCACTGGCACAGGAACGGAGCATAATGGGGACGACCCGTTGCTGTGAAGTTGGAACTGCGACTAACTAACTAACACATGGAATGCTCAAGAGTTTGCTTAAAATTAGTGCTGCTGGTTTACCAGAATGGAATCCAATCATCACCAGTTCATGAATCCATCAGTTTGTGTCAGGGTGAGCAACTCTAGTTGACATGGTTCTTAACCAACCAACCAGGCACACCAACATCACAATTGTTTTCACAATGACAATCTAACTAGAACAAAAACATTTGCTAGTATGATCTGTGTTGTCACAATAGTAAGCTACTAGAGCACAGACTTTTGCTTGTGTCAACAAGGCTGTCACAATAGAACACACATCTTTGTTAGTGTGAACTACGCTGTCACATCTGTTAGCTAGTTGAAACACTGACCATTGTTACTGCGAATATTTTCACAATTAGACAGGCTAGAATATGACTTTAATTACTGCTGTCTTTATTTTTAAATAAAGCTGTAAATAATCTAACAGCCATTCACCAAGAACCTGTGTTTTTTTGTCAAGCACATGTATATTGTAAACACATGTGTAGATTACGCTTTAAAAAAACAGACATTATCTTGAACATTGCAGATCTAATTTGATCAAAATTATATTTTTCCCAGGATTGCCCATTCAAATTTTCTAAGTGGATTTATTTCAATATCTGCATATCTTACAAGTGTAACTGTTATTTCATTCAATCGGATTTAATCATTTTCAATAACGTTAACATCCATCAACTTTGATTTCACAATGGCAAACTTTCCAGGGGAGTGAATCATACCAACTTCAGCATACATTTGTGCCAGTTTGTTCTCTAGACAGATTCCATGGTAACAGGCTTTATCTGTTCATGATATTTTTTTCCTAACAATTTCTCCAGGACAGTAGCCTTATGGTCTACTCTTTGAGATTTCCAACTGCCAGGGGATTTTAAAAGTGCAAAACTTCCATATACATCTGTTATTTTTTTTTTCAACCTTATTTGAGAAGGCTAGGTGTTTGATCTCACTATCCAATTGTTACATCCTGCTGCAGCCGCTGCTTTTTCTCACTATCCAAGCAATCCAAGGGACGCATGATATTAGATACCAATGGGTCTTAGAAAAATGTCCAGCCCTTATGCTGGTACAGAACCTAGAATCATCTGAGTCTGCAGTGGCTACCAAAACCTCCCAGTAACACCCTCACCACCAACAAACTGACTGAAAAACTGACCTTCATTACTGTAAACTGGCTGCGGATGTCTTCTGTCAAACCCGTCATGTAGCATAACTCTGGGATAAGGCACAAAAACTCTGGGTCTGGTTTTGTTCCAGGCTATGAGCAGCAAGGAAGACAAAGAAACAAACATATCATGTACATCTTTAAATCTGCTGATGACTTTTGGCTCCCCATAAAACAAGGACCCCATTTATTTCACAGTAAACATTAACAAGTTTCTAACACGGTTTGCGGGATTAAAAACTCCGTCCGCAATGCCTTATTTATTGACTGTCTGCACCCATGTCATGCCAATATGTACCCTGTCATCCTTGGCAGATTTCAGAGTGTAGAGTAAGTGTAAAAGCAAATTCAACATACACAAAATTTCAAGACTTCCTTCCTACATACCCACCCACACAATGCTTTATGTATTTTTTAAAGCCTATGACAGTCAAGAGATCTTTCCTTAGTTCTATCACCTTGAGTTCCAACTGTTTCTATGCAGGGGTGCTTATCACTGGTCACTCGCATGAAGTCTCTGACCTGGGCGTGAACATATCTGAACCGTACTTACAGAAGTTTAAATGTGTACCTTACTGTCGTCAGGTGAAAGGCAGAAAAACGATAGAAAACAAGATAAAGACCTCAATTCTATGTTGGCGATTTGGTAGCAGACGCATTGGTCATGTGGAAGGATAACTGGTGAAGTTCCCTAAGAAAGGCGACCTGCAGGAGTAAAAATTGAGGAATAATGCTATTGTCGGTGCCTGGGAAATTATTCAGCAGGATCATTCTGGAGAGATGAAATGCCAGTGACAAACAACAATGGGATGAACCTACCAGACAGATGCGACACTGACCAGGTTGTCAGATTATGTATAATAATAGAGAAAAGTATTGAACCGTGTTTGCTACTTTATACTGGATTTGTGGATTATGAAAAGGTGCTCGATAGCATTGATAGGGAATCCCTTTGAAGGTAGATGGCAAAAGTGACAGCACTAAGGGATCCCACAGAAAATCACTGCAATGGGCAAAATATAAAGATGTTGAGTTGTTCATGAGGGAAAACTGACAGATAAATTTGAAATAAAAACAGGAGGATGACAGGGATGCCTTTTGTCACCATTATGATTCGCACTGACTATAGACTGCATTATTCGTTTTAGTTTTAGTCGTTGGATCAACATCACGGCACATGGGTTTAACCCATAAGTGCTCCATTTTAACTCAAACCTGAGTCTGGAGAAACTCAGCTCAATGCATGAACTCTGTAGCATCGGCGAGGATCCTGAAATACTTGGATAGATTTTTAACTCGAAATTTTGTCCGGGCAGCGCCGTTAGGCTACTCTTTTTCGATTTCCAACTGCCAAGGGATCTTTTACGTGCGCAACAATACACACGGGCGTCCAATCTCACTACCCAGAGACCAGGGGAAATTTTATTACTGGAAGTCCACGTGGATTTATTAAATAAATCCCGGTCCTCACCGGGGCCTACTCCCAGGACCTCCAGCACTCGAGGCGGACACCATACCTCGAGACTACTCAGTACCTCCTGCATTATTCGTGCTTTATGCGACATTTTCGGCGGGTCGCCTTGCTGTAAAAGACCGAGCCATGTGAGAAAACCCTGGTGACTGCCGAGTCCATCGAGATGAACAGTGGTTTTCGAGGATTAATTTTGTGTTAGCATTCTGGCGGTGGCATTACGCACAGTGTACCTGTGCGGGCTGTTGGATTGCCAAGACTCCTGCCTATTCCACTTTTCACATTGGACAGTGGGAGCATTTTGTGTGATATTCACTGGCACAGGAACGGAGCATAATGGGGACGACCCGTTGCCATGAAGTTGGAACCTCGGCTAACTAACTAACATAGACTGCGTTATGAAGACAACAATAACCACCAGGAATGGAATTAAATGGACTCTAACAAAGCAATGTGATGATTTGGACTTTGTCAATGACAGTGCACTCATGTCACACAAACATAACCGGATGCAGGATAAACTAATCACACTCAATGAGAGGTCACAACATTCATAGAGGAGTGACCAAGATCATGAGATTAAAGTAAGCAAATAACAACCCCTTCAAGAGGCACATACGCATATTTGGTTAGCAATATAGACAGCCATTGGGAGAACAGATATAGATATTAAAATAAGAATACAACAAACAGGCTAGAGGAACTGTCATAGCACTATTTGTGGAAGTGAATAGAATTAGCACTAAACTTAGAAATGTTAACTCCAATGTTAAATCTGTATGGGTCTGAAACTTGAAGAACTCAAATAACTAATACACTACAATCATGCACTAAATGGTGCCTGCGCAAAGTAATGGGAATAAATTGGTATGCCAGAAATACCAATGTATAGTTCATGGAGAAGGCTAAACAAATTTCAGTGAACCAAAAGTTGAGGTAAAGACATTGGTGCTGGATAAGACACACACTGAGAAAACCTGACGACAATATAACTAGACACTCTCTTGTCTGGATCCCACAAGAGAAATGAAATAACAGCCTTAAAAAGTAAAGCAAGCAATATGACAGATGCCGCCATGGCATGTGAAGTGTCACACCTTCACAAACTTCAGATTACAGCTTATGAGATGGGGTGGCCAGTTGCCATCCTGGCTGCCTTTCCTTCTCAATCAGTTGTGAAAACTGCCTGGACACACGCTGTATAAACACCACAGCCAGGCTGGTTGGGCAAGAAAATCCTCAGCTGATTTATATTTAATATATGCATTGTAGATTAGGATGTTACTGTTGATTGTCTGCTTCCCCTTGTGATGACAGAAAGGCACGGCACAATGCCAAATACATGACAATAAAAATAACTTACCGGTGCTCCTCTAGGAGGCTTCCGTTTGTTCAGTAGCAGTGGCTGTGTCTTGTTCTGTATGACAATATTGTACTGCTTTCTGTGTTTGACAAAAATAACAATGTAAAAATCTGCTCCACATAAGCTGAAGAGTAAATTTACAATAACATTGGAGTATTTTTGCCATGAGCGCATGACATGATGAAATATAGTCACGCTGAAGGATGTGACAATCGTGGATCTTAAGCCACGCTGAGGTTGTCGCTGGAGCGAATAAGATGATTCGCAAAGGTGACAAGGGCATTCAGGTTTGTGGTTGTTGAGTGTGGACGCACCACATCAGGAAGATAACAATGGCTAACATTATGTCGCCATTCTTCTTCTTCCTTTTCTGCGTTCATCCGGATTTTTTTTTCCGGATGTGACTGCGTTGTGCCTGTTTACAGCAGAGCTGCGTTCTTGCGCCGTTAGGCCGACACATCCGACTTCTGCTGGCATTTGTTGACCGGGTTAACCTTCCCGGGATGCCACCATTAGAAAAGCAGATGTTTAGAAATTGTCTATATTAGTGAAACATTGTTGAACAAATGGTTGTGTAACTGACAATGTTCATTGTATAGAGATTAGACAAATAGAATGTCAAAACTAAACCAGAGTCATGTTCTTACAGGAGTGCTGAGTTGTGTTTAACAGTAAGTTGTTATAGCTTGTGTTATAGCATTTACCTCGACTAAGCCTAAAATTATGACGTCATAATACTAATACCTCACCTACCCGTTTAATGAGATTGAGATTATTGACATAGCACAGATGGTTATAAGACACTAGTAAATGCAACTGGTACCTGTTTATTCCTCACGTCCCCTTACTCCAGGTTTTGATCTAGAGAAGGACGCTTGTCCTTAGGGACAAATGAGGGACTGATCTTTATGATTAGTTAGTACAGCCTCCCCACGGGCTGTATACACGACATCTACCGTTGGTGTTTAGATTGGAGGACGTGCCCGTTATATATATATTTTTTTTATTTTGTGGGTAATCGATAGGTGTCCATAGCATCTTGCTAGTCCCATAAAAGTCATTGTGTCTGCACTGCTATGTGTCAGGTTAATTCTCTTGATGTAAAAAATGATTACATCATTTTAAAAGGGAGGGGGGCATACTGCCACATTGCGTTTAGACATAATGACATCATCGAAAAAGGCGGTAGAAAATCATAGAGGAAAACACCACAAGAAACTAAGAAACTGTTGATAAAGAACACAAAGGAGTGACGTCAGTTATCAACAGAAAGGACAAGGGAGAGGATCTTGTGTGATTCGGCTGAGGCGCGACATATTGTGTGAAGCCCGTGTTCGTTTGGAGATTTGGTTGTGAGAAGGCAAAGGCTTGGCTGAGGACTATCAGGTGGAGAATGTCTAACGAAGAAAGTGTCAATACTGAGCAGAGGACCTGAAGGCATGGAACACCTAGACAATATGTGAAAATGAGAACAGCGAGATAGATTGAGCTCCTAACTACATTCGGACATTACTGGGATTGAGTCGTAAATATTTTGTGTGAATGCCGTTCCTGTGTTAAAAGGGACAATTCATTTTCTCGATGAATCCATTGTATTGATCCAGCGCATCATTAAAAGAATGTGTGAGTACTGTGACGGGATGAGTCTAGATCACTATGCAAACACCACCACTACTGCGTTAGTGGAATTACTATTTACATTCTGGATTCAGTAGGCAGCTAAATTACTAATAATGACGTCATATTGGCGATGCAGACATTTGCTGCACTAAAACTACACACTGTACTATTGGGGACAGCACATTTCCATGTCATCATCAAATGATGTCACAAGGGAAATCCCCTGTCTTCAACCCTTATTAATACCAAGTATATGGCCGTCACTCCCTAGCAACGGGAAAACAGCGATATGCTAATAGTACGGCTGCACCGGAAATTGTGACTAACAACTTCCGGCCGGTTCACAACGACCATAGCTGCTATGCCAAGCAGACCTTACATGAAGTGGGCTGCCAAATCCAACTCCATCTTTGGTAGATTATACCAAAACCTATCTTAATTGCTGCAATAAGACTGGGGGTGAGTGTAGTAACCTAATAATTATGATTATTGTAAGAAGTGTGTACACATTTATATTCTGATATTGGGAAAACCCAAAACTGTCCCGACCATGTATATTTATGAAACGTGGTATTTGAAAGGGGAGACATTGAGAGAAAACATGTGAGGCCTAGATATATTTATAGATAAAAATATATATAGATATAATGTATGAACCTTACTGATTATTTTCCTATGCATTTTGTGAATGTATTTACATGTATATTTTGTTGAAAATATGATAACATGATTTTGCCATGTGGGCAGAAGTAGAAGAGACATGTGGAACATGATTCTCACATGCCAGCAATAATACTAGGCGATTTATATTCAAACATAAATTTGCTTACCCCTGATTCACCGCCATGCCGAACTACACGACACTGACGGTCAAAAGTTCAAAGCAAATACTATGTGGTGAGGAATCAGAATTTGGGGAGTAAATAACTCCACAAGGGATAACTGAGACATCCTACAGCCCAATGCCTGGAATATCTCAGCCCCCTTGCTTGCCTGCTGGCCTTCTTCTTATCTTTTAGCTCATATATTCTGTGGGGTATACCTCACAACTTCATGGCGACACTTGATTGCTTTATGCCTAATGACTGATGTGGGATTAGGTTGAATTATTGTTGGCCGTTCCTTAGCTATCTAGGGAAACATCCTGGCTGCCCAGGACTTCCTCACCATGGTGTTAAGGAATACACCAGTAATTATTGCATATGAGTCACTTCAAGTTTTACAACCATGTACATTTTGTAATGTTTTTTTCAAACAGAGATTTGTCTACATGTTCTATTCCAATGGACCATGTGGTCTTAGAAGGTGTCCACTTCTGGACCCTTTTTCACCTTGTATCATCATGTCATACAAGGTATAGCCAAGCTGATAAGAACTATTGGCCTTTGCTTTTGATACAGAATAGCAGAGAGGAATTGTTTTATTCCTGTTCTGCATCTGACACATACACACCAGACACACAACACCAACACTCAGACACATTGTTATTGTCAAGACACTAAGGAGTCTGCAACTGTTTGTTTGATTTAAGGAGCCTCGCTGCTGATACTGCTGACACCTAACCGGTCCGGTTACTGAAACTTTGAGCCACCAACTAGTGGAGACGGAACCTGGAATCCGGAGGAGCATCGTACACCTGTCGAATGCCAGGGTCGACTCCAAGACATAATCCAAACGAAAGCCAGCACTACTCCTAAACGAGATCAGATTATCTCAGGTGACTCTGTGTCTACATGTGTTCTGAGTGTGTCACTGTCTGGATGGTGTGAATGATGACATGCTATCTGTCTAAGCATCAGAAAACTATTTTATTTTTGTACCTGTAACATAAATGTAACTATCATAGTTCACCAGTTGAACCACAATTTTCATTTTCTCTTTTATTATTAAAGAGTATTATTGTTTTATACTTTCACCAACGTACTCCACTCGTGATCATTTTGAACGCAAGGTGTGCGCGTGAGTGCGTGAAAGTATTTAAAACAGGGGGCTCCATCAATTGACGAAGGATCACCGACAGATAAACTAGGCATTCGTGTTAGGGCTTCCTACATACACGAGTGTTCTTCACCTTCTGCCTTTGTCTACCAAGTGAATCCCAGTCTCTTCTATCGGGACCATCCCTTTAGACATTCTTGTAACGAGCCATAATTTCTAGAGACTGTCGGCAAACTCTTGGATAGGGATTTCTGTCTATTTCAATAGAAACACCCTAACGGTCGGTGACAACTGTGGTCTCGGTCCGGGATCTACCCAGCTAATTAGAAATATTTCTAATAAATTGTGTTACTTGGTACAAAAAATTTTTTTTTTCTCATCTCAGTAAAGGGTAGAGTACTTTAGGAAACTCTGTAATTAGTTGTTTCCATTCGATTGAGAGAGTGAAAGTGTGTTTTGTATCATTGTTTGTACTAACCATTTTTGTGTATGTACTAATAAGATTTGTAAATTATTGCAATTGTATTAGTATAACTTGAATTGGGAAGTAGTATAATATTGATATAGAAATTGTAGTCCACTGATCACTCACCCTCTCAGTCAAAACTCAGTCATGAGTTCATCAGCAGATTTGCACGCAGCAGCGGTAGCTATGGGGTTATCGGAGCCCGAAGCAGCCAAATATGTCCATGATATGGAGAGGGAGTTAAGGAAAGAAGACAGGGAAGATAAAATACGTAGGCATGAACTCGAGCTTAAGAAACTGGAAGCAGAGACAGAGCTTAAGAAAATCGAGGCCGAGGCTGAGAAAGAACTTAGGCAGTTACAGGAAAACGAAAAAATCCGACAGCATGAGTTTAGGATGAAAGAGCTAGAAAACCAAGCTCTATCAGCAACCTGTTCTAACGCCAGCTCTCCGGCACCCAGCATTGAAACCCAGCTACATTCGACTTCTCATGTGGGTCCTATGAGTTTTCCTTTGATGCCGTTCGAGGAAAATCAGGAACAATTGGATAGTTACCTTCAGAAATTCGAGAAATTAGCTGAGTCATTTGGGTTGGCTAGGGAACACTGGAACTTGAAGCTTTCTCAGGCACTGAGGGGACAAGCGTATGTAGTCTTTCAGGGACTACCTCCAGGCCATGAACATTCTTATGAAAGTTTGAAATCGGCTTTATTGAAGAGATATGAGTTAACCTCAGCTGCTTATCAGCGGAAATTCCGAACCGCAAGACGTCTGAGGGGTGAGTCATTCTCACAATTGTCCGCTCGTCTGCAGAGTTATCTCTGTAAATGGGAGACATTGGGAGAGTATGAACACTCCTATGCGGGCTTGCGGGAGATGGTTTTGTGTGAGCAGCTGAGGAAACTGTATGTCGAAGCCGATGGAAACTTTCATCGTTGAGCAAGGGGCACAAACACTGGGGGAAATGATAGTCTTGGCTGAAAGATATCTGACTGCGCATGGGGACGCGGTCCCAACGCAACCTCCCCAACCTCAACAGAACCCACCTCCAACCAATCAGGGACAAACCCCTAGCAATATACCAGCAAACCAGAGGCAACCTCAGCAGCAGCATAACAAAAAACAAACCACATCTGGGGCTAGAAAACCATACTGCACGAATTGTCATAATAATTCCCACAGTACGGCAGACTGCAAGCGCAGAACAAAACCCCAGATGCGGCTTGCTTCTCGGTAGGGAAGAAAAACCACTACACTACCACCGCCTCCCGAAATGAGAGGACATCGAGTGGTAGAGAAGATCAATGTCAATGGACAGTTGGTCGAGTGTCTCCATGATACGGGTTTAACGTATGATTGCCATAATAGCATCACACCTAGTAAAACCTGGTCAGTTGACGCAAAACATGGTTGAAGTTATGGGTGCAACAAGAAGTTCGCCTACCCTAACTTTACCAATAGCCCAAGTGTTAGTTAACTCTAGATTTGTAAAGGGAACTATATCGGCAGCAGTGATGACTGATCCTATCTATGACATAATACTGGGAAGTAAATATGTTTATTTAGGGGAACCATCCACTCCCATGATAGTAGGCAGTGCACTGACCCATATCCCAACTCTAACACCTGGCTGTAACCACCTTCCTAGTGCTAGGAAGACTCCCCAGAGAGGAAAATTTTCTTCCTCTAAACGTTCGCTAGCGGTAGGGGACAAAGTGTTACTCTTAAGATCTAGGGGGACTAATAAGGAGACCGAGTGGCAAGGACCATTCCCCATAATGGAGAAAGTGTCCAACACCAAATATAAAATCTTCATGAAAGGTAAGATGAAAATCTACCACATTAAATTGCTCCACAAATATTATGACAGAGCAAAAGAACGACCAGTACATCTGGTAGCTCTAAATGTTGTTCAGAAAGTAGGGAGGAGGGAAGAACCTCTTAGCTTTCCATACCCACCTCTGACTGGATCCTCACTAAACTTATCTGGAGAAACGCCAGGTCATACCAAGGTACCAAGCCAGCCCCGGAGTCGAAAGAAGTCTAATAGATCCTTCTCTAGAGGGGAACAATTGGTTCAGATATAAACTATGGGGAGGAATGCATAGTCGATCTAGGCTCATCCACCCTAAAAGTTCGCTGAGCCGTACTTTTCTCTAGGGGCGGCATATGTGACGGGATGAGTCTAGATCACTATGCAAACACCACCACTACTGCGTTAGTGGAATTACTATTTACATTCTGGATTCAGTAGGCAGCTAAATTACTAATAATGACGTCATATTGGCGATGCAGACATTTGCTGCACTAAAACTACACACTGTACTATTGGGGACAGCACATTTCCATGTCATCATCAAATGATGTCACAAGGGAAATCCCCTGTCTTCAACCCTTATTAATACCAAGTATATGGCCGTCACTCCCTAGCAACGGGGAAAAACAGCGATATGCTAATAGTACGGCTGCACCGGAAATTGTGACTAACAACTTCCGGCCGGTTCACAACGACCATAGCTGCTATGCCAAGCAGACCTTACATGAAGTGGGCTGCCAAATCCAACTCCATCTTTGGTAGATTATACCAAAACCTATCTTAATTGCTGCAATAAGACTGGGGGTGAGTGTAGTAACCTAATAATTATGATTATTGTAAGAAGTGTGTACACATTTATATTCTGATATTGGGAAAACCCAAAACTGTCCCGACCATGTATATTTATGAAACGTGGTATTTGAAAGGGGAGGACATTGAGAGAAAACATGTGAGGCCTAGATATATTTATAGATAAAAATATATATAGATATAATGTATGAACCTTACTGATTATTTTCCTATGCATTTTGTGAATGTATTTACATGTATATTTTGTTGAAAATATGATAACATGATTTTGCCATGTGGGCAGAAGTAGAAGAGACATGTGGAACATGATTCTCACATGCCAGCAATAATACTAGGCGATTTATATTCAAACATAAATTTGCTTACCCCTGATTCACCGCCATGCCGAACTACACGACACTGACGGTCAAAAGTTCAAAAGCAAATACTATGTGGTGAGGAATCAGAATTTGGGGAGTAAATAACTCCACAAGGGATAACTGAGACATCCTACAGCCCAATGCCTGGAATATCTCAGCCCCCTTGCTTGCCTGCTGGCCTTCTTCTTATCTTTTAGCTCATATATTCTGTGGGGTATACCTCACAACTTCATGGCGACACTTGATTGCTTTATGCCTAATGACTGATGTGGGATTAGGTTGAATTATTGTTGGCCGTTCCTTAGCTATCTAGG
Organism: Cepaea nemoralis; assembly: GCA_014155875.1. Lineage (NCBI taxonomy): Eukaryota > Metazoa > Mollusca > Gastropoda > Stylommatophora > Helicidae > Cepaea > Cepaea nemoralis. Next base: position 19,603 of record JACEFZ010007829.1, read on the forward strand.
GAAACATCCTGGCTGCCCAGGACTTCCTCACCATGGTGTTAAGGAATACACCAGTAATTATTGCATATGAGTCACTTCAAGTTTTACAACCATGTACATTTTGTAATGTTTTTTTTCAAACAGAGATTTGTCTACATGTTCTATTCCAATGGACCATGTGGTCTTAGAAGGTGTCCACTTCTGGACCCTTTTTCACCTTGTATCATCATGTCATACAAGGTATAGCCAAGCTGATAAGAACTATTGGCCTTTGCTTTTGATACAGAATAGCAGAGAGGAATTGTTTTATTCCTGTTCTGCATCTGACACATACACACCAGACACACAACACCAACACTCAGACACATTGTTATTGTCAAGACACTAAGGAGTCTGCAACTGTTTGTTTGATTTAAGGAGCCTCGCTGCTGATACTGCTGACACCTAACCGGTCCGGTTACTGAAACTTTGAGCCACCAACTAGTGGAGACGGAACCTGGAATCCGGAGGAGCATCGTACACCTGTCGAATGCCAGGGTCGACTCCAAGACATAATCCAAACGAAAGCCAGCACTACTCCTAAACGAGATCAGATTATCTCAGGTGACTCTGTGTCTACATGTGTTCTGAGTGTGTCACTGTCTGGATGGTGTGAATGATGACATGCTATCTGTCTAAGCATCAGAAAACTATTTTATTTTTGTACCTGTAACATAAATGTAACTATCATAGTTCACCAGTTGAACCACAATTTTCATTTTCTCTTTTATTATTAAAGAGTATTATTGTTTTATACTTTCACCAACGTACTCCACTCGTGAACATTTTGAACGCAAGGTGTGCGCGTGAGTGCGTGAAAGTATTTAAAACAGGGGGCTCCATCAATTGACGAAGGATCACCGACAGATAAACTAGGCATTCGTGTTAGGGCTTCCTACATACACGAGTGTTCTTCACCTTCTGCCTTTGTCTACCAAGTGAATCCCAGTCTCTTCTATCGGGACCCATCCCTTTAGACATTCTTGTAACGAGCCATAATTTCTAGAGACTGTCGGCAAACTCTTGGATAGGGATTTCTGTCTATTTCAATAGAAACACCCTAACGGTCGGTGACAAGTACTGTTGTTTAGGATGGCATCGGTTGATTCTTCGCATTACAGTTCGATAGTTCACGTGAGCTTATTGCTTTAACGTTGACGTTGCCAATTTTATAATTGCGAGAGTTGCGTTGTGGCAATTGGCTACCTAGCTTTCTCAGATAAGTGCAAAAAACAGAAGGCCCTGTGTGCAAGTTGTGCACAATAAAAATCCCTTGGCAGTTGGAAATAGGAAACAGTAGGCCATATGGCCGCTACCCTGACAAAATTGCTAGGAAAAGGTAAACCTGCCTAACGGTGGATAGAGCCAGTTAGCTTGGATGGACACATGATAGAGCCAGTTATCATTGGATGGACACATGATAGAGCCAGTTATCATTGGATGGACACATGATAGAGCCAGTTATCATTGGATGGACACATGATAGAGCCAGTTATCATTGGATGGACACATGATAGAGCCAGTTATCATTGGATGGACACATGATAGAGCCAGTTATCATTGGATGGACACATGATAGAGCCAGTTATCATTGGATGGACACATGATAGAGCCAGTTATCATTGGATGGACACATGATAGAGCCAGTTATCATTGGATGGACACATGATAGAGCCAGTTATCATTGGATGGACACATGATAGAGCCAGTTATCATTGGATGGACACATGATAGAGCCAGTTAGCTTGGATGGACACATGATAGAGCCAGTTATCATTGGATGGAATCTGTCAAGAAGAAGAAAACCTGACTCACATACATGCTAAGTCGAACACACTGACCTCGGAGGTGCGTAACTAGGTGTGACACACTCTCCTCAAAAGAGGAATGAAGAATTCTTGTATGTAGGAATTGTGACACAATAACTCTATGCCAAGACATGTTCGTGGGTAGTCTAATATTAATTACCACATGTTAATTTTGTCATATAAGATCTTCCAAATGCATATACCGAAATACCTTGGGTAAACTGGATGGTTGTTTAACAATTCTTGTCATACAAAATTCTGGATCTGACACCATATGCCCAATTTGCCTTAAGGCATGTGAAAGGGTGCTTTACTTTTTACATGGTTCACACTTACATTTTTTTGAACCCTTAACTTCTTCCATGATTCACACTTACATTTTTTGGACCCTGAACTTTTTACATGGTTCACACTTAATTTTTGGACCCTTAACTTTTTACATGGTGCACAATTACATATTTTTGACCCTTAACTTTTTACATGGTTCACACTTACATCTTTAGGACCTCACCTATAATATTCCTCAAAAGACATACTTTCTCCTGTTGCTTTGCATTCAAAACGATCCATGGGTGTTTTGTTCCACACAATGTCATCGACTCTGTATGTTTTATTGTTGTAGCGTGTCAGGATTGTACACCCAACAACCCTATGGATGATCTCATCCTGAAATCCATGCGGATTCGTGATGGCAGCCTTCTCCCTGAAAGTGATAAGCAAAAAAGCACAATCATGAATCCATCATAAGTCACAAGTGCATCACACCTAGTCATGCTCTAGCATAAATCAATGTGTCCACATTGAGCATAAGTTGAGTTTGGGACATTCCCATACGTGCTCCGTCATCTTCCACAGCCAGCAAAAAGTCCCAATACTATAGTACTAGCAGCAGTCTGATTATGTGTCCACCTGGCCTTTTTCAGCTAAGTTGTGTAAAGTTATTTCCTCTAGGCAGATTTTTATCCAAGACAACAGGTGCTATTGACCAAAGAAAGGTTTCCTTGCCTAACATATTTTGCCAGGCAGAGACTTATGACCATGTCTTGACAATCTCCAACTGCCATGGAATTTTTAATGTGTTCAACTTTACATCCATATCCAAGAAGGCCTTAGTAATAAAAGATTAAACATTTTGTCCCTGTTATGGTGAGAACAATCATCATCCTTACACTTTGATACCTGCTGAGAGAAAGGGTACATACTGGTATATACAATGGCGTGTATAATAACAGCTCCCTATACTGTTCAAAAAAAAGAAATGCAACATTATTGCAGTTTCAATTGCAAAAGTGTACCAACATTTTATTGAAGATACTGATTCACCCACTGCAGTCAGTTCTGGCGATGCCGGTCAGTAAGAACAGGACATCTGTAGGGTCTTTTAGTCCAAAGACCAGAGTCGTGCAGCCAGTTCCTGACCGTTTGATCTGAAATTTGACATCCTAGCATTGACTGGACCGTGGAGGACACAGATGCAAATCAATTCATAAGGTGACGCAGCCATATGAAGTGGTCTTCGGCAGCAGTTGTGATTCTGGGTCTTCCACTGCATGGCCAGTCTGCCATTGAGCCAGTTTCTTGAAACCGCTCCCAAAGGCGACTAATGGTGCTTCTAACTACATTAAATTCTCTGGCTACCACACTTTGTGACTGTCCAGCCTGTAAACGTCCAATGATGATGAGTTGTTGTTCTGTAGTGAGATGAGCCACACTTGCACATTGAATTTTCAACTGAATTTATTCGAGTAGCGTCAATCTTTTATAGGCATTCAAGAATATGATCAAAGAGTTTTGTGTTCAGCAAGTTTCATGGGATATCATGAGTTTCATATATCATAACCTGTCACGAGTTATTGTCAAAAATATTGTTTTGACCTTGACCTCTATCAGGGCCTCACGAATCATGAGCTGAGTACAATTTAGGTAACCACGAGAAGTTAATAACCAGATGGACACAGTCGATAGGTTGACTGATGTCCAATCAGCGAATATCTTTTATAAAAGTAACACCAAAAAATGTTGCGTATCTTTTTTTTAAACAGTATAATTAAGCAATCAATAACAATAATAGCATGTGTTTAATGGGTAATCTATTACCACAGGTTACATTTTGTAGTGAGTTGCTGTGGTGTTTTAGAGAGCTTTTGTATGATTTTACAATTTACTGTTTGTTGTGGTGAATTACTATTTGCTGTGATTAGTTTACAGTACTATGCTGAACTACAGTATGCTTTAGTGAGTTACTGTATGGTTTTGTGAGTTACAGAGCTGTGGTGAGTTACTGTATGTGTTTCCTCCGAATTCGGAGAGTGTCTGCCTGCACGGCGAGGAACCACCAGTCTGCACACCAATAAGCTAGACATGGGACAACGGATACTCACGCAAACCTCAAGTCCTGTATGACATCACACTGATGTTGGACAAGAGGATGTCTTCATACAGCATACAGGGCTTCTCGCTGGAGTTCACAGCCAGCGAACACAAGCAAGCAAGCACTGTATGATTTTACTGTATGCTGTGATGAGTTTACTGTCCGCTGTGATGATTTATTGTGTGGTGTGATGAGTTTATTGTATGCTGTGATATATCAACTGTATGCTGTGGAAAGTTATTGCATGCTGTGGTCAGTTATTGTATGTTTTGTGAAATACTTTGGGGCATGGGTTCTGACAGAACTAAGCAACTCACATAATGTCATGAACGGTCTCTGTGCGAAGAACTTTATGTGAGGCATCCAACAGCAACAACAGACCCCCTTCATGTTCCTTGATGGCGGTCACATAGCCAGGCCAAACTTCCAACCTATAGAATCACCATATATCCAGTTGAAACATGCGTCACAATTTTCTGATGTATAAAATACTGGCCAAAATCACAATGTGCATACACACTGTCAATTTATTATTTTGAATAACGAAGACACAAACAATAGATTGCACGATTTATTATTAATTAATTAATAATTCTGCAGTATGTACCTGATGAGATGCAATGAAGAATGCCAGGCAATAAATCGTGCAATCTATTGTTTGTGTCTTTGTTATTCAAATTCACTATGAGAAAACATTGTTTTGAATTTATTATTTCTTCTTTATTCTTCTTTCGAGGGGAATGTGTTATACCAAATTGTGCACCTCACAAGTTGCATTATCTTCGACTTCTGCTTGCATTTAAGTAATGTTTGCTACCAATAGATTCCATCCAAAATATTCGGCTCTATCTACCCATTGTTAAGTTCATGGTGACTCTCGCTTGAGCCATTGGGAAGGTCTGTGAGCAGTGTGGTTTTTTTTTTTTTCAGTGGCTTAGGTCACCAGAGCAATCAGAGTGTCTGATTCTCAGTCTGTGTTCAACAAAGTTCAAAATGGACATATGTTTCATGAGTGGGTACCAAGCATAGAAACTTCTCTTATAAAGACTTATATGGATATATTATTTGGGTAACATCGGAGCGAGCTTGTAGACTTCAAGAACATTAAACAAAAAACGACAAGGGAAATATTGTGGACTATCTATGAACAAGTGCAGGTTGAAGTCACAATAACAAGTGAAATAACACATTTAGGGATAACATCAGACGGAAGATGCATCACTGAGATAAAAAAAAAATAGGACATGCAAAAATTGTAAGCTATCAAATGAAGAATGTTTTGTGCAATAAGTCACTGTCCTTCAAAGTCTGAAAAAGAGTACTTGCATGTTACATAGAACCAATTTTAACATACAGCTGTGAAACCTGGATAATTAGTAAACAGGCGGAAAAAAAATCCTTAGAAGCCTTGGATGTGGTTTTATAGAAGAATGCCGAAAATTAATTGGACAGCCAAAATAAGCAATCTGGATGATTTGAGGGAAGCTGAGTGGCAAAGACAACTTATCATAAACATCAGAAAGAGCCAGTTATCGTTTTTTGGCCACGTCATACGAAGACAAAACACTGGAACATATCGTAACAACCGGAAAGAGAGATATAGGAAGACAGGGTGAGAAGATTCTTGACAGTTTTGTGTCATGGCACGGAAGGGAGTCAACACATGAAGTGATCCCAACCGTCGGAGATTGGAATTTGTTGAGAGGCATGATTTCCCATGCCAGCCAGCAAGGCAATGATGATGGTGATTATGATGATGATAAGGGATGCTTAGGTTTGGATTTAAGCAAAGTTCCAGTACAGATGGATGCATAAGGCAGCAGATTCCAGGTGTTTACAATCAGTTGTCCCGGAATGATTAGCATCTACACCTTAAGACATTTGCTGAAGGAGATGGAACATCCATGGGTATGCCAGGAATACTAGGATGTCAATTCTTCTTCTTCTTTTGCGTTCATCCGGAGTTTTTTTCCGGACAATATTGAGTTGTGCTTGTTTACAGCAAAGCTGCGTTCTTGCGCCGTTAGGTCGACACATCCGACTTCTGCGGGGGATGTCAATTCTAAAACCACACCAACAATTGGATTTGGACCCAGCATTTTTCGAGTTAGAGTAAATGTCTACTTCCAAGTAACTCTACATTGAAGTATACATCATTCAGATATTCTCTGTGGCTAAGGGCTTGCGAACGCGGTTTGTGAGCCCGTATACCCGGGTTCGAAACACAGCTGTGCTGGTTTTTTCGAAAAAGGTATAGGAGCCGGTCGTTCAAAAAGCAATGGCAAACTACTGAACGTAAAATTTGCCCAGGAATCATGAACATCGAAAATGCTGGGGTTGACTGCTACGTCCTGTGAAGGGCATGCAACTATATATATATATATATATATATTCAGAATGCAATAGTATCTTCTTAAGTTATCCGGACAGAAGCAGGCATTGACAAACATGATTCTCCAATTCCCTCTGTCACTCGATATTTTAATGAATATGATGATGTTGATCACATTGTTTGTTGGCCAGTTGTTTCAGTTTTTTTTTTTTACATACACCCTTCTCTGTCTTCCTTGCTTCTCCTGGTTAGTATTTTCCTACAATAACATAAGTTACGTAAAACAAAGCAACAAATGCAGCACTCACAGGACAATCTCAGCAATAACACAAAAATTTCATTGTGTACTAAGATACAATTTCTGAAAATAAAAATAAATGAACAATACGACATTACATCTCAAGTAGCTTAGCAATTCAAAATGATGTGTTCTCATAGTGAATAAAATAATATAAGGTAATTATGATTTCAGCAAAGATTCTGACAGGTTCTGATAGCTGCAATAGAACAAAGTCTAAAAAAACACATAAAGATATATAAAGTTGTTCAGTTGTTTAATGCACAAAAAACAGATGTATAAGTGTTAGACATACTAACAGTATACTGATTAATCAATCACCACTCTGTCATTAAACTGTGAGATATAGAGGGTAAAGGTTAAAGGCTGCCAAACCTAGCTGTGAATGGATAGGTTAATGTGTTCTTCACACAAAACTTTCAATGGGGTTCAAAAGTGCATCTTCAATCTTGAGAGACAAGCATATTAACAAACAGACATGTCCTCAAAATACAAAATAAAACAAGGTAACTCACTTATGCTGGGGGACAGTGGCTGCTATGTGACGGTTATAGTAGTAGCGTCCTACCTGGCACATCTCAAGGATGTACATTATTCTGCAAATATCAACAACCAATGTTAATGCCACATAATGTCAAGGAGAAATCTGGTCTACTTTGTCACAACATAACAATAAAATACTAAAAAGCACAATGTTATTTGTTTGCTTTGCAAAGGAGCACCACTGAGCAAATAACAGAGATTAAGAGCGGAAGATGACAAGAAAAAGCTGCATTTCAGGAAATCTTTTTCTTCTGCATTCTTCTTTTGTGGGGAATGCATCAAATCTAGTTAAGCACCTCAAAGGTAGTTTCTGACTTTGGCATGAATGTGTATGGTCTGCTTCCTCTAGACCAGTGGTTCTCAACCTTTTTTGGCCTGTGCCCCCCGTCACCATATTTTTAGAACGTCATTCCCCTCCTTTCATATTTCCTACCTAAAAATCCCCCCACCCCTACACAATATACGTAAAAATGGACAGTAATTATGTTAAAACAGGTCTAGACATCCACATAAAACGTGATTTGTGGGTCTACTTACTTTATAAAATGAATTTTAGATGGATGAGACGTGCATAACTGTAAAGTATGAAGGGAAAAGCAATATCAAGTAATCGGTTCTTGTATTAATGCGATCTTGAAATGATCTTCATTTCCCCCCTGGAAACGCTAAAATTTCCCCCTGGGGGGGAATTCCCCACCAGTTGAGAACCATTGCTCTAGACAGAATCCATCCAAGGTCACGGGCTCCTGTGGATAGGTTTCCTTGCTCAATGACTTTGCCAGGTCAGAGGTCAGAAGCCTTACAAAGGAAGTTAAACTGAGCACCAAACTTAGAATATTCAATTCTGACGTTAAATTAGTACTACTGTATGACTCAGAAACATGGGGGACAAACAAAAACCATTACAAATCAAATACAAACATGCACTAATTGGTGACTGTGCAAAATATTCAAAAGAAATATATGACAAAATCACCAACACGGAGCTCCTGGACAGAACTAGACAAATACCAACGAACCAAGAAGTGAAGAAAAGATGATGTTGCTGGATAGGACATTCACTGTGAAAGGTAGAAAAACCTTAGTCTGGAACACACAAGGCAAAACAAATTGAGGAAGATCTAAAAAAAAGTAAAAACAGAAATGAACAATATGAGAAAGACATAGACAGAGCTTCATGGGAATAGTAGTCCCCCCCCCCCCCCCCCCCAAAAAAAAAGACAGTGAGTGTGGGATGAGGCCCCATGTCCTATTGGAGCAGAGGGTGCAAAAGAAGATGAGGCCTTACAGTCCATTCTTCGCGATTTTCAACTGCACTTGGAAGTTATCAGACAAACAATGGGATCAACCTTGTGACACATATATTGAAAGACAGAAGATCACATGGTTTGGCCATCTCCTTAGAATGCAACACCATCAACTACCAGCACTAGCCCTACATCAAAGAACGTCTGCTGCGAGAGCAACAGGACTCCCAAGAAGAAAATGGATTGACAACATCAAAGACATTGTACAAATACATGAATATTGCTTGGATAGCAAATCCATTACGTGGAAAGTCTGAATCAAAAGCCCACTGTGTGGGCTTCATAAAAGGTGGAAAAGTGTCCTAGTGGCACGAAATGGAATATTGCTTGGCTAGCAAATCCATTACATGGAAAGTCCGAATCGAAAGCTCACTGTGTGGATGTCATCTGCAGACTGCATACTTCTGGTTTCCGGAAGAACAGCCTATGGTGAACGGAAGGCCCAATATACGGAAGTGAGGCTAAGCAGCCATGTGCAGGACGTGACGATTCCTTGGGTGAGCCCAGTACCAGAGCGCTATGTGTCGGCTCTGCAAGTATGGAAGCCTCCTTGGATGGCGGGGAATGCCCATGGTCTGCCCCTGCCTTCCCTTGAGGGCTGACCAGGATCTTTAGCTGTTCTATATGGACCAGCTGGGATGGGGGATAACACCCCAACAGTGAGAGTCAAACGTCCTAAGAAACCCCCGGGAAGGTTAACCCGGTCAACAAATGCCCGCAGAAGTCGGATGTGTCGGCCTAACGGCGCAAGAACGCAGCTCTGCTGCAAACAGGCACAACGCAGTCACATCCGGAAAAAAAACTCCGGATGAACGAAGAAGAAGAAGAAGAAGTACAAATACATAGAATGACACTATCCAGTGCCACCCAATAGGTGCTGGAGGGCCAATTATTCTTCTCCATGATGCTTGATGGCAAAAGTGGAAGAAGATGATGATGATGATGTGTTTTCATACATCTCTACACATCTCAGTCCTTGGGGTTCTGGATCAATTATACTGATGATATCTTGCATGCCACCGTCCCAGTCCAGCAGCATCATTTCTCCCTGCCTCTGCCACCGTTGATCTTTCCAGCCATCACAATGTTTTCTAAAGCCTCTCTTCTTATTACATGACCAAAGAAAATTGTATGTCTCCTGCTTATACTTGAATATCTTCTTCTTCTGCCTTCATCCGGAGTGTTTTTTTGGACGTAGTTGCATTGTGCCTGTTTTACAGCAGAGCTGTGATATTTGCACCTTTAGATCGATACATCCGACTTCTGCGGGCATTTGTTGATCGGGTTAACCTTCCCAGGATACTTGAATATAATGTCCTAATTTCATGAGCTCTTTTCAGGTACTCATTTACTCTATCAGTTCAAGGTATTTGCAACATATTCTCAGAATCCACATCTCTGCTGCCTGTTTGATCTTCCCAATTTGTTCGTTCAGATTCCAAGACTTACTGCTATACAGCACAATGTGACATTTCAGCAATCTTTTTCTGTCACTTATTGATAGTGACTTAATACATAAGATAGTTTTTAATTTTCTGAAATGAAACTTTTGCCTGGCTTATTCTGCTTTCCTGTAGTTCCCCCCAGACACTGGCTCTCCAACCTTCAAGTGTTTATACACTTGGTTCAAATAATATTCTTTTAACCACAGGAGATTTGAATTTGTAATATTGTCTAGAAACAGCGTATGCCTAAGCTTGGCTTACAATACACTCGGTAGAAAATGAACACTGCGACTTACCTCCTGAGGACAACATTGTAAAGATGACAACAATGTTGCGGCGGGACCACTTTAATGAATGTCACAGTGATGGTTACTGGAGTCCCGTCTGTTATCCGTGTGGATGTAACAACAGTTTCCTTTACAATAAAAGATACAACAATGAGTGAATGTGTTCGTGTAATATATAATAACTTGTGTAATATATAATAACTGTTTCTTTTCACAATAAAAGATGTGAGTATATTGACATAATCCGTCCATCCTTCATGGTTCGTAAAACTGGAAGCTTACCTCAGTGCAAAAAATTTTAATTTCTTCTATTTTTACATATTCTCATTTCTGAGGGGTTTTAATAAATGATATGGGCACAAGAAACCTCATTCTCCCCCCTCATCCAAGAAGACTAAGCATCCAAACTCTCAATCCAATATATCAGAGGGGTCACATGAGATCACTAAAAAGCAATAGTTTAGAAACATATTTCTACCAATTAAATTCCTGGAATAAAAGTGTTGTCCCAACACAGGGCTGATTCTAGTGATTTCCTGCTTCCACCTGACCATTATGGTAGTGAGGTTGTATCTCTAGCTTTATTGGGTAAGGGTGAAAAGCAAGTAAGATGTACACTTTACAAAATCCTATAGCAGTTGGAAAACACAAAGAGCAGACCAAAAAACCCCTGATGAGGCAAGATTGTTAGAGGGGTTAGAGATCAATATGGCAGAATTGATAAGTGTGCTGATTGTTAAACTTCCAGTGTGCTGATGCCGAGATAGTGTGTTTAGTCAGCTGGACTAAAATGTTGACTTCTCATCCTTGACTTAGTGATGTAAATTACAAGTAACTCAGAAGTTAGGTGTGGGTTTGCCTAATGGCGAGGGACACTAGTAATAGGGAAAGCTGATCCACACGCAAAAATCCGTCCAGTATACTAGAAATAGTAGGACATGTATGGACTACGCTTGAGTTGAAAGCGAGCGATTGCACACACACAAAATTACAATTAAGTGTCATGTACTTCCCTCAAAAGAGGTACAAAGAAGAAAAACATTCTCAAAAAACAATAACGCTGTTAATAGTTCATCTGTCAAAAAAGCTCATTATGATTAACTGCAATAACACTATGTCTGGAAGATTAACCCTTTACAGGGCAAGCGTTTTCCCTTTTTCTAGTTCTGAACGGGCAAGATTTTTCAGGTGTTTACTAAGATTTATGGTTAAGTTAGTAAAAACATCATATCTAAGGTGTTAGTGATCAGAATTTTATGAAATATAGAAAAGAAAGAAGGAAAATGAATGCAGATTTAAAATTTACTCACATGTGTAATAAAGAATCCAATGTTGCCAGTAATCCACACATGAACACAAATATTTACAAAATACAATATATTGTTTGTGATTGTCAGTCTTATACACTATTTACAAACACTCAGAATCAGAATCACTTTCTTCAAAGTCCGAGAGATCAGAAGTGTGTCCACTACCCATGCTGGTATCACTGATATCTAGCTGCAATTCATAGTCACATTCGTGCAATTCACTGTCACTTAAATTCAACCCAGCAAAATCTCTGTTATCACTTGAAGAATCGTTGAAATCCATTTTTAAAAATAAAGTGTAAAAACCCTGAAAATTATGCAAACATCCGATAAAATTGCTTGCAAGGGTTGTAAACGGCGCACAAATTATCTACTTAGCGATAACACCGGACGTAAACAATCGTAAGTCTCGGAAAGCCGCGAGATTGCTTTTTTACAACACTTAGTAATCAATGATGCTTTGAGACGTTTTGCCCATTCTGGAGTAAAGATTCTCAAGGCCGTTCTGCCCTGTAAAGGGTTAAATGGTAGTTATAAAATATAACCAAAATAACACTCACTATGTCTGGAAACTTAAATGGTAGTTATAAGATATAAATAAAATAACACTCACTATGTCTGGAAGATTAAATGGTAAGCTACAAGATGTAACTGCAATAACACTCACTGTGTCTGGAAGCTTAAATGGTAAGCTACAAGATATAACTGAAATAACACTCACTGTGTCTGGAAGCTTAAATGGCAAGTACAAAATATTGCCATCAAAACTGTTGACTGTTTTGAACCTTTCTTTGTGTTCAGCGAGCAGTTTCATTTTCAGCTTCCTGTTGTCAATGGCTGGTGAGAAAGCCACATGATATTGGAAGACACCTTCATGCTTGCATAAAACCTGAACATAGTTTGCTGACAGGTCGACTCTGTGAAGCAAATATATTGGAGGTGACTATTCTGCTGTTTCTAGAAAATTCATTACTAAAACATATAAGATTTTTATCAAATTTATGAAGACTATATAATGTGAATACTAGATAAAACACTTAAAATTTATGTAAGACAATATGACACTAACATTTACTAAACAAGACACTGTTAAAATTTACATACGACAATATGATGCTAACATTTACTAAACAAGACACTGTTACAATTTACACAATGTATATAAGAAGCCCATAAGCAGGTATGCTCCCGCTGTTTATACTTCACCTCAACATGAGATGAGATGTTAAAATTTACATATGCCGCTAATATTTACTAAACAAGGTACTGTTAAAATTTACATAAGACAATATGATGCTAATATTTACTAAACAAGGTACTGTTAAAATTTACATAAGACAATATGATGCTAATATTTACTAAACAAGGTACTGTTAAAATTTACATAAGACAATATGATGCTAATATTGGCTAAACAAGGTACTGTTAAAATGTACATAATTGACAATCCATCCATCCATCATGTGCCATGCCGGTAAGCGTGGGCGGTCATGTTCTGCCATCTCACTCGATCAACAGAGTCGTGGATCAGTTCCGCGTTTCTGTCTCGACCATGCCACAAGGCCAAGCCATCCAGATACTTGTTTCTAGGTCTTCCCCTCGGTCTGTTCCACTCGATCTTACCAGTTGTCACCAAGTTCTCCAAATCATTTCTTCTCATAACATGCCCAAAAAATTGTGACTGTCTACGTCTAATGTCTCTGATCAGTTTACGATCTTCATTTGTTTCTTGAAGGACTTGTTCATTGGTCTTTCTGGCTGTCCATGGTATTCTTTGCATTTTCCTCAGAAACCACATTTCTACCGCCATCAGATGTTTTTCAGCCTGGCTGCTCATTGTCCAAGCTTCACATCCATATAAAAGTACAGGTTCTATGTAGCATCTCAACACTCTTTTCCTCGTTTCAATTGACATCTTTTTATTGGTCAGTATGTTTTTCATCTTGCTAAAGGCTACTTTTGCCATGGCGATTCTTGTTCTAATCTCTTCAAGGCATCTCCCATCAGATGTTATTACTGTTCCGAGATAATTGTACCTATTCACTTGTTGAAGAATATTCCCATTTACTCGTATATTACACTGTGGTATTTCGTTCTTCCTAGTGACGACCATAATCTGTGTCTTTTTACAATTTAATTCTAACCCTTGTTGTTCACTGTGTGTAACAACCGCATCTACTAAATTTTGCAGGTCCTGTTCATTGTCTGCAATCAAGACTGTATCATCTGCATATCTAATGTTATTGATGCATCGTCCCCCAATGTTGATTCCTTCCATATTTTCAATATTTCTGAAAATATTTTCACTGTACAGGGAAAACAGATCTGGAGACATTACACATCCCTGTCTCACACCTCTCTTAATAGGCTGATATTGGCTTATTTCATTATCAACTCTTATGGCAGCTTGTTGTTTCCAATATATGTTTTTTACAAGTCTAAGGTCTTTCCCATCAATTTGTAGATCTTCAAGCATCCTTATCATGTTGACATGTCTCACTTTATCAAAAGCCTTTGTGTAGTCAATAAAGCAAAGGTGTAGATCTTTGTTTACTTCTATAGAACGTTCGATTACGGTTCTCAGTATATACACAGCATTTACTGTACCCTTGCCTACTACAAACCCACATTGTTTACAATGACAATATGATGCTAATATTTACTAAACAAGACACTGTTAAAACTTATATTACACAATATAACTCTCATCTACATATCTACCTTCCTCCTTTCCTCTCTCATTAGGAAACTGATGCATAAAATATGATTTTCTAAAATTATTCTGAAAGTCAAAACAGGACAGAATAACAAAACGTACGGTGTTCCTTCTGTACCAATCTTTGTCACTGTGGGCAGACGAACTCTTTCTCGTATCACAGGCTTTTCCGCCACTTTCAGCTGAGCCATTTCTTGAGTTGGGAGATCTGCCTGGTCTGTCTGAGGCATCTGTGTCTGCTGTGCAGCTGGCAGTTGCTGACTTGGTATGCCAAATCCTCTACCCAAAGGTGGGGTTAAATGTTTCTGTTGAGCTCTATGAATGAAATTGTACAAATACTTTACACTGTGCACATATGATTAAACTAAACGGACTGTAAATCTGTATTATAATCTCGCAACAGACATTAAACGAATGTAATGAAACTAATACATAAGTTAGAATAAAGAATTTCACTAAAAAACATGAACAAACTTGTACATTAAGGAAAACAAAACTTCAACAACACACACACACAAGTGGGGGGTGGGGGGGGCTAGGGAAGATCTCACTTAACATAAAAACACCTATAAAAATCTGGCTAAACATTTTCACATTAAAGACAATTGTTATAAATATCTCATTAAACCTCACCATCTGCTGCATAATTTACAGATACAATCTCAATGTACATTTTAAAAAACCACAAACATGCACGTTAGAATAGAGTAAGCTCTTCAACTTGAATAAGTCGCCAAGATAAAAACTGAGTTATAACAAACAGAAGACAAACAATCTCACTCACAGAAGAGCTTTCATTGCCGCTAAGCCACGACCCATCGGTTTCAGCACAGGCTCTGGAACTAGCATTTAGAAAATAAGTTATAATGCGGTTTATTTTTTATTTTTAAAATGAAAGAATTTTGTTGTCTGTTTATGACTGTTAAAAATGTAAACTGCACCAATAAAAACAATATGTGTCAGAGTGATATGTATGTAAGAGTGTCTGCAAAATAGTCAACATTATAACAATAAGAAACAATTTATAACAAGAACAAACATACCTATGCGAGGATTGCACACATAAGAAAAAGACCACTGGCATGTTACTTAATAATTAAAAAGACAAGACAACAGAAAATAATATGGTATGATGTTAGCCTAGGTAATCTCAATGAGACAACAATGTATGGCTATGTTGAATTGTGTATTTTAAGGATTTATGTTTGTGAGAAACTGAAAACATTGGAGGAAACCTAGAAATTTGCTAAATTGACTTGTTTCATTCTGACAGCCTAAGATAGCATTGTAGTATACAAATGGTGAAATCACTAAGAGTTTGTAATCAATATCAGAAAGTGTTGCAGAGATGCACAGCATAAAAGATTTGCATATAATTGATTGCTGTTTTATAATGTGAGATGACGCATTCTAATGTTATCATTTAACCTCTTTAACCATAAACAGTGAGTCATGGAAGATAAATTAATGTTTGGGAAGAGCTTGGAGGCAACAGAGATGTGGTTTCTGAGATGCAAGCTGTGAATACCTCGAACTGCTATAGCAGTGGTTCTCAACTGGTGGGGAATTCTCCCCCCCCCCCCCCAGGGGGGAATTTTAGGGTTTCCGAGGGGGGGGGGGGGGGGGGGAAGAGGAATTAAGATTATTTCAAGATCATGTTAATACAAGAACAGATTACTTGATATTGTTTTCCCTTCATTCTTTACGATTCTGTACGTCTCACCCTTCTGAAATTCATTTTATAACGTAACTAGACCCGCAAATCACGTTTTATGTAGACGTCTAGACTTGTTTTAGTATGTGCTATTAAATTTAGCTTCCATTATTATGTATACTGTGTGTGTGTGTGGGGGGGGGGATTTTTTTTAGGGAGGAAAGGTGGGGGGGGGGGGGGGGGGGGGAATGACGGTTCTGAAAATATTGTGAAGTTGGGCATGGACCCAAAAAAAAGTTGAGAACCACTGTGCTAGAGTCAATAATAGGTGCTTAAAAAGGTTAATGAAAGTAGAACCTTGTATACAAACATAAAGAGATGAACAGTGTTATTTGGTTGTATAATGCGAAGAGAGGCTTCAGAGAACATCATGATGACTGGAAAGATTAGTAGAAGCAGAAGCAGGGCAGACCACAAGAACAGAAATGCTGGTTGGGCTGAGACAGTGGCATGAAGGGACCAACAGAACTGATCCAGAACACCAATGAGTGAGATCTGTGGAGATGTATGACCACCTACGCTAGTTGGCAGGGCACATGATGATGATGATGAACCTTAAGTAAAGTCATGTACCTATTTTATGACTCAGAATTTAAGCAATGCATAAACCTGGTTTCCTTATTTTTTTTTTCATCCACTTGGGAATGAGTGAACATCTACAATTGTTTCCTGCATGAACAAATTTGTTACCTGGTTAATAACAGATGACAAAAATCCCAAAAGTCACACCCACTCTATCAGCTACCTGCACTCAGTTCATTGAGTTAGTTTAAAGAGTGGTATGACCTCTGAATATTTCACTCCACCACAAATAAGCTGTCCTAACAGTCACAAGAAACTGCTCATTTATGTATTTGTGAGAATAAATGTGGTAAATTCCACTTCCTTTCAAAAATGATGCAAATCGACAAATCAGAGGGTTATCCACACGGGGAAGAGAAAGTCAGAATTAGTCTCTTTCTTGTTTTGCTTTTTATCCATCATTGGGATATAGGCCCAAGCCATGCTCCTATCCTTTGCTATCTCATGCAACTCCACCCATATCCTCCTATTATTATTCATTTATGCATCCTATTCTCTTCTTTATGTGTTTTTAGATCTTCCTCTTTTACATTTGCCCTGCAGATTCCAGACAAAGGCTTTTCTAGGTATACTATTCTCAGGTTTTCTCAATATGCGTCCCATCTAGTACCAATGTCTTTTCCTCAACTCTTGTTCAGTTCCCTCCTTAAGCTTCACATTTGTGAAATCACCACTGGTAACATTATGAAAAGAGAGGGCCCACAGACAATTGTGATCACTCGGAAAATTGAGGGTGTTACAGAAAGAGATGGACAAATGAATAAATTGCTTGATGGGTTGGCAGAAAGAACCAGCGTTTGAATGATCAATAACACAGATGGTTGTGGAGGAACGTGATCACCTGCACTGTTTGGCCTGGCACATGATGATTACATTCAGTGAGCAATTATAATACCATTCAACACCTCATCTAAGCCCCAAAGTGGTGTACAGGAAGAAGAAGAGGAAGAGGAGGAGGAGGAGGAAGAAGATGAAGAAGACGAAGAAGAAGAAGAAGAAGAAGATTGATTGATTAATTGCGGAATCGACATCACAGCATTCGGGGCATTCCCATAAGTGCTCCGTCCCCATCTTCAGTAGCCAGCGAAGAGTTCCAACACTAATAGTACCAGTAGCAATCTGATTATGTCCGTCTTGCCTTTCCTCTGAGCGTTGAGCGTCGGCCAGATCCCCTCATCACTCCTCGCTGTCTCGTTCTTGTCCAGACCATGGTAATCCATTTGCTCCTCCGAAGTGTGCACGTGCTCCCACAAGGCCGCAACCACATCTGCCTTGTCATGTATCAATACTCCATCAAGAAGAAGAAGAAGAAGAAACATTTCCGATTGTTGACATTACCTTCTGAACCCAAACTACTGGACAGGTGAGGATATGTCTTCAGCGTTGGCTCCATCACCTCCTCAGCTTCCTGTTGCTGCATTGGCTTTACTTCCTGCGTTGTTGCTTCCAACATGGACTGCCTGAGGACTTGCCAAAAGTGCACCTCGCCCCATTGGAACCAGCGGTTCTGCTGCTGCAATAGCAGACTTCATAATTCTACTGCCTAATGGAGGTTCTGTTTGTGAAGTCGTGCTTTGACCCTAACAGTCACAAATAAATAAATATGAAAATACAAATGTCATCAAAGCAATACAACATTAAATGCAAAGATATTGATTAGCATTCACAAAAGACATAGAAAAAGATGCCACATGATGGCATGCTAGACACACACAAAAATATTCTGACCCTACACCAGTCAGTTGGACTAGAATGTTAACTTCTAGTCCTTAACTTGGGGATGTAAATTACAAGTACCTCAGAAGTCGGAGTGGGTTCACCTGATGGCGAGGGACCATGGTAATAGGGAAAGCTAATCCACATGCAAAATTCAGTCCAGCGCACTAGAAGTAATAGCACCTGTATAGACTACCCTTGAGTATAAAGCGAGCAAACACAATAACAAAAATCTACGGTTATAATGATGCTACCACCTGAATGACGAATATACTCCAATGCTTTATCAGCTGGAAACCTTTGAACTTCAGTGAGGTGATGACAATTTAGGAGAATGGGTCCAATGTGTATAGTTTTCATTTTCTACAGTGAATGGTTAGCATGAGTCGAATGGGTAAGGACACATGTTCTCAAGCATCCAGTGTGCTGATGCCAAGGTAAGCGGTTCAACCCCTACACCGGACAGGTGGACTAAAATGCTGACCTGTCATTTTTGACTTGGGGACGTAAATTACAAGTACCTCTGAAGTCGGAGTGGGTTCACCTGATGGTGAGGGACACTGTTAATAGGGAAAGCTAATCCACACGCAAAATTCAGTCCATCACTACTATGAATAAAGTGTATGGAATACGCATGAGTTCAAAGCGAGCACAAAACAAAAAAATAATTTTCTACAGTTGTCATAAACAAAACCTGTTTACAAACACAACTGTATTTCAGTTTCGGGGTACACAAATCAAGTAAATCATTTATATACAACTCAGCTTATGCTTATTCTGGATCACAGAATTAAAAAGCCCACCATTATGGAATCATTTTTTATGTATGCCCAAAGGGTTTTGATAAGGGTAGAGGAAATGAAGGTTGCCTGTACAAGTGCTTTCGATTTTTCATTCTTATCTCTGCTAGACAAAAATCCAGCTCCTTAATTAGGATTAGAACCTACGCCATCTGACTGACACTCTGGTGTCATAAAACCTGAGCCACGCATTCCTCTAGTATATCTATAACCTTATGTAGAAACATAAACACAACTGCACAAGGTACAGACTTTAACTGCAACATTGGCAGTTGTAAAATACACACAGTACACTTGTTACAACATAAATTAAATAGGTTATAACTATAGTAAAGCTGTAGAAATATAAACAATATACAAACTATAGGGCAGCTTTAAAAAACACAATAACAGAGGACATTGTGATGGCAAGCCTTCATCAGCAAAAAACAAAAATCTACAACATATACACTTCAGAGAAGTCTACAGTGACAACATTAAGGCACAGTAAGCATGAACAAGCATCAATGAATAATAATAAATAGTGAATTAGTTTTCATTAAGAGTCGTATGTTCCAAGCAGAGCAATAGCCCTGGAAAAGTAAGCAGAACAATGTTTTCCCTGTTCCCTTTGCAAAGGCTAATGGACAATGCTTGAAAAGGGAGTCTGACATATGAGACTACGACCTCCAGCATGAGAATGGAGGTGGAAGCAGTCACAACAGCCTTTCGATGGTTGGCGGAGACCGCTGCAACAGACATTGTATTCATTACAGACTCATGGAGTATGCTTAGTAAGCTGGAAAACAGAATATTTTGTGTAGTATGGCTTGCCTCGCTTCCGAGTTACAGATTGTGAGAACTATATAGATTTTCTGCCCTGGTCATGCAGGAGAATGAACATGCTGATAGGCTGGCAGGGAATGCACCTCTTGATGGTAGATAACCTATGGACATGGGAGAGGTGGTCAGAGACCTAAGGGACCAGGTGAAGAAAGTGGTGGAACAGATTAAGCAGCTGTATGTGAAGAGAATGATATGGCGGGGGATCGGCAGGGGCTCTGGACGAATCTCAAAACTGAGAGAGAAGACCCGGAGAACTTTCAATTAGATGGCAGTTGGAACCATTAGCAGTATGACTCTTTGCTGACTGTTGAACGAGGGGACGGAGTGCATGTGGGAATGTCCTGAGTGCAGTGTTGTAATTTCAAAGCTCAACTCAACTAATTTCCCATGATTTGGGAGTGGGCTGATGAGTGCCAGAAGCTACTGTGCTTACATCATCTTTAAGGGCCACCAACACCAAGATCACATGCCAGTTCAGTTCAAGCATAAGATGGTCATTCATCCTTTGTGTACAATGAGGATGTATAGCAGAAGTCTTGCATGGGATTCTGTACTACCAACACACAGCCTGCTGGTGCCTGAGGTAAGGTACATGGTATTCCTTGATACGCAACACAATGCCTTAACTTTCTCCCTTGCCCAACTCACCACACTAAGTTTAGTACATATTAACAATTGACTAGAAAATAAATCTGGGGTTTGATGCAACACCCTGTAAAGGACAAGCAACGTTTCTGTATGGCAAGTAACTCACCACAAGATAAACAGTGCCAACAACCAAACACTTTCAGATTCATATTACTCAGTCTACAGCTAGTGTTTTGATTATGGTGTTAGTAAAGGATGAACTTGTGGTAATTTGTTTGGTGTCTTCTTCGTGTGCCTAGCCTGGAACAGACATCGGTGACCATGACCCTTCAGTCCTCTCTGTCATCATATTTTCATAAAGTTGGTGATGCTTATATTATTATTTGCCGCCCAGCTATTAAAGTCTCCATATACTCTTCTGTCTTCCACTGTCTCTCTTGCCTAGCATTTTCTCACAAAGGGCTAATTTCTCTATTTCACTTCTTTCGATATGCCCCATACATTTCATTTGTTTTTTCCTTGTGGTTCTGAAGATCATCTTGTAAAACCTGCAGCTCCCAATGCCGCAGTGTTTGTTTTCTCCTCTGTTTCTTCTTCTTCTCAATATTTTCTCCTCTATGATATTCTCAATGTTTTCTCTTCTGTCTATGATATTCTCAATGTTTTCTCCTCTGTTTATGATATTCTCAATGTTTTCTCTTCTGTCTATGATATTCTCAATGTTTTCTCTTCTGTCTATGATATTCTCAATGTTTTCTCCTCTGTTTATATTCTCAACATTCTTCTAAAACACCACATCTCCATTGTTTTCATAAATTCATTGCTCATTGTCCAGCATCAGCATCCATACAAAATAGGCAATACACAACTTGTCAGTAAATCGGTTCTTGTGCTTATCATAATATTTCTGTTTTTCATGACGTCGCTCATTCTGGTAAAAGAATCGCTGGATATGGTGATTCTTGTCTTTATCTTCTGTCACACCTTCCAGCAGATTTCTAGGATTTTTACTCACTGGCTGCATATAAACTTTAATACTGAACAATGCACTTAAAGTATCTCAATGGACAATATCAAATGTGAATAAAGTATCAACAAAACAATGTACATACCCATTCTTTCTCTAGCTGACCTGGTTTACGGGCACTTTCAGCCAAAGCTTGTAACAAAGCTGCACCTCTGCCACCTCGTCCGAAACCTCCTGTTCCACTCCCTGAAGCCATGGCTCATCACTCTTCTGTTAAAACTGGCAATGAAATACACACCTTCAATACTTTCACTTAATTGTTAAAGTTAAGCAATTAACTGGCAAAATTAATGGAAAGAGAGCGAGGGGAAGACAGAGATAAATACTTTGATGGACTGGTCAAGTGGCATAAGTGGGACAAGAAGACACAGACCTAATCCAGGTGGTCATGTGGTACGGTGAACCATGAGCACTCACACTCATCAGCATGGCACATGATGATGATGTTAATGTAAAGTAATTTATTAACATGCAAATGATCATTTGACTAGCATGTTCACAAAAGCTCAAAGTTGTCGAGCAAATCAAGCACTGTAGATTTGTCACTTGTTTTTGTTTTCTTTTTGTAGCTTATGAGTAAATGACAGTTTAGTTTGGGTTATAAGTACATAGTCTACTGTTGACAGATGACTTGTGTTAGATTACCAGAGATAGCCACATTACTTTGTGCATACATTATTGCTAGTGATTATACTGTGTTAGTTGTGCACCTATAAGATATTCATTGTCAGATGGCTGATAGATTTTGAAGATAGTGTTAGGTTGACTTTATGGTCATAAAGATAGGCAGAGGGTAGAGGTCCCCTGTCTTCTAGAGACTGTGCAACCAACCAAACAACACACATTATGTGGGCGCAGTTGACTTAAAATAACATTCTTTGCTTTTATCTGTTGCTGAATGCATGGAATTTGTGTTTACTTTATATACTTTAATTTGAAATGACATATTTATTACATACTTACATTTCGCCAGCTCTATGGTTAAGGGGTTACCATTTGGCAGCAAACCACCTTGCATTGATTTTAATAAAATGGTATGAGCGCAGGCCGTTCAGAAAGCAATGGAAAACTACTGAGGGTAAACTTGCCAAGAAATCACAAAGAGCAGAGAAATGCTGGGATTGACTACTACAACCGTACAGGATATGCAACTAACTTTACTACATTTATGATGCTTATTTCACAAGCTGGAGTTACAAATTTTATTATATGATCGAGGAAATAGTATTGGCTGCAACATGTATACAAAACTCAAGATTGGCGAATAGGCCATGTGCACATGTGGACTGGCGTCGCAGACAGCAGATCACATACTCCAAGACCAACCAAAAATACAACATATCTAGGCAAACCTTCTGGCCTAGAGCAACGACAGTGGAAAATAAACTCTATGGTTCACTGAGTAAACTAAAGAAGACATGGATCCATACAAGGGACAACATTGCAGTTATAGACAAATTTCAAGCGAACAAAAGAAGAAGATAAAGAAGTATTGGTTGCAATGATCACCTCCAAAACTATTAAAATGTCATGTTTCATGATCCATGTTTATATGAAACTTTTGCTAATATACATTTTTCAATGAATTAAGGCTTTATATTGCACACTGGCATGGTTCTCCATTTGCGACTCGCATCATAATCTGTCCCTTCTTTTTGCTAATTGTTAAACCAAATTCATAACAGGCAGTGGGAAATGCAGATAGTGGGCGTTGTAATTCTTCCTTAGAGTAGGCTGTAACAGTAGCATAATCTGCAAAAAGCAACTCTGATTAGTATTCTCCTATTTTGGTCTTGGCCGCAATCTGAGCATGAGTGAATGTATATACCACCACACTCATCACGAATGGCATATATCAATAGAAGTGAAAAGTATATTCCAAACAGGGTGGGAGAAAATACTTTTACTTGGCTGCAAGAAAACTTGCTCAGTAAGTGGATTCCTGAATATTTCTTTGTTAAAGGTCACAACACTAAAATATGAATATCTTCATCTAACATTGATATACAGGTTTCTTCTTCTGCGTTCATCCAGAGTTTTTTTTCCGGACGTGATTGCGTTGTGCCTGTTTACAGCAGAGATGCGTTCTTGCGCTGTTAGGCCGACACATCCGACTTCTGCAGGATATACAGGTTTCATTGGGGTACCTTAGAATTCAGTTTTTTAAGACCTATACAACTTACATTAGTAAATACCCATTCTGTAAAACATGACTAAAGTACCTTCAAGGAAACAGTGTTAGAAAGCATGTTTCCTGGTAGAAGAGGCTGAGTCGACCAGCATGAAAATAGACAGACACCTTAAACATGAGAACTGCCACTTTAGATGCACCAACATTATCTCTAGCAAGGTTGGCCATTCTGAGGGACCATCTGTTTTAGAAGCTATGAAAACCAGAGGCTTGGACTGTACCATGATCTAGATATGTTTCTTGAAGTGTGAAGAAAAACAAACTGTACCATTACCTACATATGTTTCTTGAAGTGTAATGAAACATGGACTGTACCATTACTACATACATATGTTCCTTGCAGTGTGATGAAACATGGACTGTACCATTACCTACATATGTTCCTTGCAGTGTGATGAAACATGGACTGTACCATTACCTACATACATATGTTCCTTGCAGTGTGATGAAACATGGACTGTACCATTACCTACATATGTTCCTTGCAGTGTGATGAAACATGGACTGTACCATTACCTACATATGTTTCTTGAAGTATAATTAAACATGGACTGTACCATTACCTACATGTTTCTTGTAGTGTGATGAAACATGGACTGTAC
Source organism: Cepaea nemoralis (assembly GCA_014155875.1). Taxonomy (NCBI): domain Eukaryota; kingdom Metazoa; phylum Mollusca; class Gastropoda; order Stylommatophora; family Helicidae; genus Cepaea; species Cepaea nemoralis. The sequence goes on from JACEFZ010007829.1 coordinate 44,083, forward strand.
CATTACCTACATATATATGTTCCTTGCAGTGTAATGAAACATGGACTGTACCATTACCTACATATGTTTCTTGAAGTGTAATGAAACATGGACTGTACCATTACCTATATATGTTTCTTGTAGTGTGATGAAACATGGACTGTACCATTACCTACATATATATGATCCTTGCAGTGTAATGAAACATGAACTGTACCATCACATATATCTATATATGGTTCTTGGAGTGTGATAAAATATGGACTGTACCATCACCTACACATGTTTATTGCAGTTATGAAACACAGACTGTACCATTACCTACATATGTTTATTGCAGTGTGATGAAATATGGACCGTACCATCACCTACACATGTTTATTGCAGTGTTATGATCAAGATGGCGGAGTAAACAACGTTTGCTGCAATTTGAAGATATAATTATGTGTTTTGTGTGTTTCTTAAGATCAGTGTGTTCAAATAAGGATGAAGCTACGACAGATCCAGCACACCAGTAGGGCATTTGTTTGTTCACGTTCTACTGCTCGAGAATTATGGAGGAAATTGAAAGAAAAGCGTGCATCAATCAGCACTCACACTGGAAACACACCGAACAAGTGAATAACAACAGCTGAAGTATGAAACAGACAGGATATATTCGGGACTTGGAATATTAGTGCACTAGGTGATAAAGAACCAGCTATAGTAAAGTTTATGAAAAAATCAAATATTCTAATATGAGGACTCATAGATACAAGATAGATACAGATAAAAAAACCAACGAACAAGTCCTTCAAGAAACAAATGAAGATCGTAAACTGATTAGAGTCATCAGATGTAGACAATCAAAATTGTTTGGGCATGTTATGAGAAGAAATGAATTGGAAAACTTGGTGACAACTGGCAAGATCGAAGGGAAGAGACCAAGGGGAAGACCTAGAGGCAAATACCTGGGTCGCGTGGCCATGTGGCATGGTCGAGACAGGAACACAGAGCTGATCCACGACTCTGGTGATCGAGTGAGATGGCAGAACATGACCGCCCACACTTACCAGCATGGCACACGATGGATGGAGATACAAGGAAAAAGGAACAGAACACAAAATGAACAGGCAAAAATTACATTGTAATATGGAGTGGTGTCGAACAGCGCGCAAAGGCTAAACATGGAGTGTTTTTTTTAAATTACATTCCAAAACAGCGAAAGCCATTATCAACACTAAATTTATTTCAGAAAGAACAATACTGATACAGATCAAAGAAAGCAGTAAAACAACAACTATAATACAGACATACGCCCCATGTACCGATACTTACACCGATGATGACAAAGACAAATATTTTGACAACCTTGCAGACATGTTAAACAATGTCAGTGAGACAAATGAACTTATTGTGATGGGTGATTTCAATTGACGTATAGGCACAAGAAGAACACTGTGGGATGAATGCATGGGGCCATTCAGTGATGCATAGACAGAATGTAATAGAAATGGTGAACATCTACTCAACATATCCTCGGAACAAGGACTAGTAATAGCAAATAGTTTTTTTCAACATCGTCATAGCCACATCAAAATGTGGTATAAATGGAATAGGGAGAGTTTATACATAGGGCCCTATGAATAGACACTTTGTTTATACATAGGGCCCTATGAATAGACACTTTGTTTATACATAGGGCCCTATGAATAGATACTTTATACTTAGTTGAAGTATGGCTGTTTAAATATCAAGAATAATTTTCCAGATTGGTATCCCCAATACAAATAATTGTGTCCCAGGCGAGTTTAAGAATTGTTAACTTGCGTTTCTGTACACTTACTGTACTGGTTGGGGTCAGGAGAGTAAAGAGGTGCAGGGAATGCGCATACAAATCGGCCGATACAGCTGCAACCTGATAAATATATATGTGAGTGGGGAATCTTGCATAAGCAGAGAGAGTTGGGACTGGTTGAGAGGTTTAGTGGACACCCCAGGTACCTGGAGGATGCGTATAACAGGGTTAGGTATGATCGGTTAATAAACACTGTTGGACATGGAGGTCTGCCCTTGCCTTGTTAGATGGGTTGCGGCAGTCCTTTGTGAGCGTAAGGTTGCACTGCGCATGGGTTCCTGGACTACTTACCCCTGTACTATTACACCTGGGTGGTGAATGGAGGTGGAGGCAGTAACAGCTGCATTCCGGTGGCTAGAGGAGACTACTGCAACACACATTGTATTCATTACGGATTCAAAGTGTATGCTTAGCAAGGTGGAGAAGTGCCTTCACCTCCAGTGCACGCTCCAAAGAGTGGGACAGGTTGGGAGAGAACACGCAGGGCACTGCTCTTGCTGAGGCCTCGCTTGAGACGGATGTTGTCTGTCTAAATGATGGGACACCAACTAGGCAGGCAATGAGACCGGGGCACCCTGACACGGCCATTGACCTGGCACTTGTATCAAAAGAGGCGGCATCAGACATAACATGGAGTGTCGTTGGGGATTATAGAAGCGACCACCTAACCTGCTCTGTACTGATACCTAAATCCAGTAAAGTCAGGGCTCAAGAGGAAAGACTAACTAACTTACACTCACTTTAAACAACACAATTCTAAATACCCAAAGAGATAAAGGATTGACTTTCACCCAATTAATTGCTGAACAATTTTTAAAAAATTGTCCGGCAATGAAACGAACCTCGAGCTCCCGCTCATCAGGCGGGCACACTATCAACTATGCTACTGACGACACATTTTCCAATCAATGAAAATATGTAATATAGCCACAAACTGACGATAAGTCACGTGACTTGGTAAATCACGTAGTGTCCTATGAATAGACACTTTGTTTATACATAGTGCCCTATGAATGGACACTTCCAATGCCAATGGAATCCGAATAACATAGATCAAGCTTCTCAAATTGACTTTATCCTACTTAGGAAATCAGACAGAAGACTACTTATGGATTCAAGAGCAATTCCATACACAGACATTGATACACAGACCATTCATAATACAAAAGAATTCAACATACAGGAAAATAAGAAATTGAAAAGGTAACAAATGATGTCATGAATGAAGGAATGAATGTGAATATGATTTTAACACTTTAATTAAATATATTTATATATCTGTTAAGCTTTATATACAAGCCAACTTTACACAGACAGAGAGAAATATACTAGACAGTTAAACTTTAAGTACAGTAGTAGCAGTAGTAGTAGTACTAGTAGTAGTACTACTACTAGTAGTAATTTCTGAATTTTCTGATTTCAGTTGGGACTGCTGTTCCTTAGTGAGAGTGAGCGTGAGCCATCATTAAGTTTTTTATTTTTCCGTCTCAGATTTTGTTGCAATAATATCACCAATAACGACAAAATTCAGCAGTTTTCCATTAAACATCGTTTATGCAAAATGTTGGTATAAATTCTTTCAGAAACAGTGATCTGATCCTACCTGCAAACCTCACAGTTAACCGTCGGTTTTAAAATGTTGCCGTCTACTACAAACCCGGGTATCCGTCGCACATGTGTAAAATACGTCATCGATTGTTGATGTCTTTGTGCCGTATACCAAAAGTGAGAATGGTCATTTTGTACGTCGATTCTATACTATAATCTATAGTCTATAGCATAGCTGACCGTGTCGCGTTGTGTAGACCGAGTCGCGTTGTGTAGACCGAGTCGCGTTGTGCTATAATGTGTTGGTATGGGAGCCGGTCGTTCAGAAAGCAATGGCAAACTACTGAACGTAAAACTTGCCTAGTACATCAACAGCAGCTGAAAAATGCTGGTGTTGAATGCAACGTCCTGCAAGGGATATGCAACATTTTAAAAAAATAGCTGACAGCTTTACACATTAGAAGAGAACCTATGAGAAAACATTCAACCAAATTGATTATATACTTATTAATAACAGATTTGCAAATGCATTTGTAAAATGTTAAGACACTGCTCGTAGTTGTATCTATTATCTATGTTTATTTTAATGTTTCTTGTTTGTGTACTGGCGAAGGATTTAGCCACAAAGTTTATTTTGGATGTTTAGACCTTTGGAAACTAGAATATTTTATACAATTATAAGAAAGAGAAAAATAGCATTTTGGAAATGTGATGAATATATAGGCATTGGATAATATTGTGAAAAATGGAAATATCAGTGGGAAAAGACGCAGAGATTGGCCAAGAGAAATGATGCTGGATGGACTGAAGACGGTAGGATGGAGAACTATCATCAACATAATATTTGTAATCCAGAGCATCAAGGACCGAGATGTATGTAAAGACATGAACGTCTATAGTATGTCCACATTTGTTTGCCTTCATTCACGATCAATTATTTTGAAAACTGTCTGTTGCATCGTTATGAAATTTTTCCAGCCTTCTTATATTTACCCCCACCCAAGGAATATGTCTTTGATAGGTCCAAAAACAACTTAAATCATTGAAAGCGGCGACATTCCTTTGATGTTTTGCTTAACAACTAGTAATTTCTCGCTAAAAAAGTTATGTTTACAGTAATGTGAACCTGCAAATTCAGATGACAAACAAAGGCGTATCCGGATTCGTATGGGAGTGGGTGCAAAGAAAGAAGTAGCTTACAATCGACAGGGTCGGCTGCATTGCACCGGGTTTTTATCCCATATGGCTCAGTTTCTTTCCGCAGCGCGGAAAACGTCGCACAAAGCACGAACTCCGTAGCTCCAGCGACGACTCTCGGGAGTGTCCGAAAGAAATGCACTCTTGAAATGAAGGACGCGGCCCGGAATCAAACATACAACCATCAATCCATCCTTTCTCCAATAGTCCTCTTCCTCTTTCAACACATGGTCCTGACGTTTTTTCCAGTAACTTTTATCAATATTTAATAGCGCGGACAGACAGACAGACAGGTAGGTAGGTAGGTAGGTAGGCAGAGAGGTAGGTGGGTGGGTGGATGGCTGGCTGGCTGACTGGGTGGGTGGGTCGGTCGGTCGGTCGGCCGGCCGGCCGGCAGGCAGGCAGGTAGGCAGATAGATAGATAGATAGATAGATAGATAGATAGATAGATAGATAGATAGATAGATAGATAGATAGATAGATAGATAAGTAGGTAGGTAGGGAGATAGATAGATAGATAGATAGATAGATAGATAGATAGATAGATAGATAGATAGATGGATAGATAGATAGATAGATAGATAGATAGATAGATAGATAGATAGATAGATAGATAGATAGATAGATAGATAGATAGATAGATAGATAAGCAGGCAGGTGGGCAGGTAGGCAGGCAGGTAGGCAGATAGATAGATAGATAGGTAGGTAGGTAGGTAGATAGATAGATAGATAGATAGATAGATAGATAGATAGATAGATAGATAGATAGATAGATAGATAGATAGATAGATAGATAGATCCCCGCCAGAAGCCGGGCCTTGTCAGCTAGTTTATTTATATAAACACGTTTCATGAAAGAACCCCCATTTGGAGACACCTCTGAATCTTCGCGCTGTTTGTTTCAAAACGGAAATCACGCGAAAATGTCAAAATCTGCCGGGACGTCTCTTGGTGAAGCTGTAATACTGTTAAAATCATGGACGTAATCTCTAACTCGTAATTAATATACCGCATATAAACTAACGTTGAAATCTGCCGTAAAATCTCCAGAACAAAAATTTTTTTGTTGGGTGGGCATAATGATAAGGTTATATACTAAATCTCATCATTTCCCCTCAGTTCGTTACTGAGATATTGAATTTTATATTGAGGCAACAAAAAAATACACACTATAGTCTACGTCAGCTGGCAATCACAAGATGATGATGATGATGATGATGATGATGATGATGATGATGATGATGATGATGATGATGATGATGATACCTAACGTACGCCAGGACTGTTCATTCTTTGTAATTCCATGTGACTGTACATTGCCATTGACGCCATCAATCCATTTTCATCTCTGGCGCCTTCTTGATCTCGTATACTATAAGATCGTCATAAACACGAGAGCAAGAGGGCGCCCGAGAAGAACATGGATTGACGACGTGAAATACATTGAACAGTCACACGAAATGACACTATCCAGTGCCACCTATCAGACCCCATGGTCATGTGTTCGAATTCCCATTGAGGCAGATTTTTATCTTTTAACATTGACACGGGCTAACGGGTAAATTCAGTCTAAAATTAAAATGGGTACCAGGAAATGACTTGAGAAGTAAAGACGGTCTGTGTGTTGCTGACCTCATCAGACAATGAATGCCAATTGGTCTACAATGTGGTTAGCACCAATATCCAAGACACATAGGGACCTTTACTGTTTATGTCCAGTGTCTACCTAGAGGAACATACAATGTTACAGACACTCTCTAAGAATATCTTGAATTTAAAAACAAACAAACAAACAAACAAAGAAGAAGAAATGCACCCATACTTCAAGAGATGAATATTGACTAAGGTTGGCTATTAAAGACGATAAAACAAAGACAATTGAAATATTTTGATCACTTGAAACGTCACGAAAGTTTGGAGAGAACAATCATGGAGGGGTATATACCTGGGAAGAGAGGAAAAGGAAGCCCAAAGAGAAGATGGGTGCAGGCTGTGGTGGATAACTCCAGATGGGTGTATCGGACGCGGGTCATCTTGCTTATTATCAAGAGGTTTTCCGGAAGGTTGTTATGTGAGCGAGGTTCTGCAAATGACATGCTACTGAATGAATGAATGAATGAATGAATGAATGAATGAATGAATGAATGAATGAACTTATAAGAACAGGTGTGAAAGTAAAACTCAAAAAGCATCCCCGAGGACCAAGGCCATTTAGTTTTGATCTCACAAAAATGCCAGATGCATAAAAGTTAGATTTGCACAAGCATGCATCCTTCCCATTGCAACATACGCCCGTGAGACTTGGACACTTACTAAACAAGCTGAACAGCGCATAAATGCCTTTGAATATAAATGTTATAGACGGGTTCAAAGAATATCTTGGATAAAGAAAAGAACAAATGAATCCATACGACAAGAACTGAATATTGAAGAAGGTTGGCTACTAAAGACCGTAAACCAAAGAAAGTTGAAATATGCTGGTCACTTGAAACGCCATGAAAGTTTGGAGAGAACACCCATGAAAGGGTATATGCCCGGGGAGAGAGGAAGAGGAAGGCAAAATATAAGATGTGTGCAGGATGTGGCAGATGAAATCCAGATGGTGTATCGATCGCGGGAGATCTTGCTTGTGACAGAAAAGTTTTCCGGAATGTTGTTATGGGAGCGAGGATAAAAGTTATAAGAAGCAACAACAAAAAGTTTCACAAGAAGTCGAAGAAAACCCTACAAACTAATAATGGTATGTAAGCGAGAGGATCGACTTCACAGCGGCTGGTTTTATTTATTACTACATGTAATACATAGAAATATCAACTGGGGAAACCTTAGAGACCACTTAGACAGCTCATAAATAAATTTGTCGTTCATCTGGGCTGAGTGGTCTCGAGGTATGGTGTCCGCCTCAAATGCTGGAGGTCCCGGGTTCAAGCCCCGATGAGGGCCGGGATTTTCTCACGTGGACTTCTGGTAATAAAATTTCCCTTGGTCTCTGCGTAGTGAGATCGGACGCCCGAGTATATTGTTGCGCACGTAAAATATCCCTTGGAAGTTGGAAATCGAAAAAGAATAGCCTAACGGCGCTGCCCCGGGCAAAATTTCGAGTTAAAAATCTACCCAAAGTATTTCAGGATCCTCGCCGGTGCTACGAAGTTCGTGCACTGAGTCGAGCTTCTCCGGACTCAGGCTTGTGTTAGGAGTAGAACGGAGCACACCCGTATGCCGTGATGTTGATCCGTCGACTAAACTAAACTAAACTCATCACTTAATGGCACCTTATCATCTTGGTAGACCGTAGTTTGTTACTTGGTGCTTTTAAGAACAATCTTGGCGGGGACCAAGGATGAAATTATATCTCTCCATAGCACAAAGTCTGAGCTGAATTTTAGAGGCCATATGTTGTCCATGTAGCATGATCACATATAGAAGTAGAAGAATGAAGTAGAGACCAGAGGGCACACTAGACAACATAAGATGTTAAAGCTATAGTTACCCGACCGGGATTCGAACCTATCATCTTAAAATGATGATAGCGATTCGCTGAAGCAACAATATATTTGATACGAACACGAGTCCAGCATTCTGTAGTAAGCCATTATGAGTACTACCAGCATAGGCTATGACTGAACGCTATCCTTTACTACTGGGCACATATCGCGTTATCTTTCCATCCACTGATTGCCATTCCTTTTCACTTGTGTGGTGCGCATTGCGATTGCTCACAATGGATATTTCTACCTCCCTTGTACTTTCTAAAAGTGAAGTCTAATGTCCTTATAATTTTCCACAAAGTTGTTTTGGATAGCTCTATGTTATTGTTCTTTCTCAACCAAACCCTAAGATTTCTTACAGTCACTGTTTCTTTGGCATCCAGCATTTTTTATAATAGCTCGCCTTATGACATCCTTGTCAAAGCTGTCTACAATTGTATTTCTACCTACCGTTTGCTTATCGCGTGTTGGTTTCATTCCAGATTCTTGCACCCTTCGACGAAATGGCCGCTTACTCAAACCCAATGCATGCACTGTTCTTTTTTCGGGATTTGTAACAGTATTAAACAGTTTCCAGCGATCAGCTTCTTGACAAAAATATGCGTACAACTTCATAGCGATGCTTTGCAGTGTACAAAATTTCACATTCAATCCCATTGAACAATATTCACACATTCAAATATTAGCTATTAATATTATATTAATGGTAAGATTTATTTATATATTTATTTATATAATCACGTTTCATGAAAGAACCCACATTGACGACACCTCTGAACAATCCCATTTAACTGCGCGCCGTTCGTGAAATATCGTGAACCACGAGAAAATTTTTAAAAAAGCGCGGATGTGTCTGGGTGAATGTGTAATACATTTATAATTATGGACTTAATCTTTGACCCGTAAATTATATACCCCATATAAACAAACATTGAAATCTGCTGTACAACCTCCAGAACAAAAATTTTTTTGTTGGGTGGACATAATGATAAGGTTAAATGCTAAATCTCATAATTTTCCCTCAGTTGGTTACTGAGATATGAAATTTTATATTGGGGCAGACAAAAGTAGACTATAGTTAGACGAGCAATCAGAATGTCTGATTCTCAGTCTGTGTTATTCTAAAGCCAACAGGAAGCTTTCTCGTCTGTCTCACCCAATACTGTCAGCTCCCGTGCTGTCGACTGACATTTCCATCCCAATTGATGAAGTATCGAAGCCTGGCTACCAGATCGCTATTCAAATAATTTTCATGATACATCAGAGTATAGATAGGCACACATAGAAATAAAGGAAAGAATTGGAGAATAGAGGACATGCTAAACAATATAAAAATTTAAGCTGTAATAACGGGCGCCAACGAACTGCGCTGATAATGTCATGAACACGGTCTGACGCAAGCAGCCTGGACTCGTCGCCAGTGTAAGTGAGGGAAAGATTCTTCTTCTTCGTGTCCCCTTTATCCTCAGTTGGGGCATAGACACCTCAACCAACTCGGGGAAAGATTGTCCACCTAAAATGTGGCGGCGCTGTCATCAGAGACCCATGACAATAGTATGCTTCGGGGCAATTTAATTTGAAGACATGAGCACGGCCCACCACTGGCAACGCTGGTCGTACTCCGTCCGGTACGAACCTTGGGCCTTGTCCACGTCGGATTGGAAGCACTAGACTCGAGTTTCGCTCACGTTTGCGCTCGTCAGTAGTGCATATCCTTGCCTGGACCCGGGATCTTTGGATGATGATTCGTAACACAATCTTTGTTATGTGGCTCATTATGCCAATGCTGCGATGTTGATCACATTTCAATGCTCCTGACATCCCATTATAATTTTGCTGTCTTTGTTTTTCAGGCAATCGTTTGTGTTCTTTTATTAATTAGATCATTAATTCTTTTGTGCATTAACTAGGTAGATTATTTAGCAATTTTCCTCAGCCCGTGCATGTTTTGCCTCTGCATCATTTTCTAGTTTTGCTTGTACTCTCTTCATATGTTTCTTGTTTATTGTTGTTTTTTATTCTTATTTCGTCATGTACTTAAAATGGTTGCATATTCACAGATATCTTAAGGCGAGACAGTTTGTTGACTAGGTGTGATAGGGAGTAGGCGTTGCACCTTTGGTATGTGGGTATGACTGTTAGAAGATGACGATATAATAACTATAACTATTTAACGACACGCAGAACGGTGAAATCAATTCAATTTAATGGAAAGGCAGACGTGTCCTAGGAAACCTGGTTCAGGCGGTCATAAGTAATACAGCTCTATACTCAAATATCTATCTGAGTATCTCATATCAGTACAGAAGTCAAGTGATAAGTAGTATAGTTCTATATTCAAACAAAACATCCACACATCAGTACATACGTCTAGAGATAAGTAGCATATTTCTTCTTCTTCTTCTTCTTCTTCTTCTTCTTCTTCTTCTTCTTCTTCTTCTTCTTCTTCTTCTTCTTCTTCTTCTTCTTCTTCTTCTTCTTCTTCATCCGGAGAGTTGTTCCTACACTATATTCATGGGAGGTCTATATTGCAAAGGTAAATACTAATAATTAAAGCACATATATAAATACTAATTAAAGTGCTTAAAAACCACAAATATATGAAGAGAATATGGGGAAACATCTAGATAATGAACAAAAATGGGGAAGTCACATAAAATATTCATGAAGTAACATACTAGTGCTACTTGAATTGTCCTATAAGTAACTTAGAAGAATAATTAATACTAATAGTAAAATCAACAGTAATTTAATTAGTAATACTGTTTTTTTTTTAAACTATTGTGTCAGTTAGTGTAACTTTAGTTATATTATTATTATTTAGTCACTATTTAATCATATTAAAATAATATACTTATAAGGTACGCTAATTGTACAGCCAATAATAATTAATATATGCGTATATTGTTTAATTGTTTCAATGTGTCTTTAAAACGGAAACGTACTTAACTGACACACACTGTCTGAGTAAGATGAATGATGTATATTTATACACACGCATTCCGGTTATATTTTATGAATAAAATTGGGAGGAACTGCGGTAAAGCTGTGAAAATGTAAACTATGTAAAATTTTATAATGGTTATATTTTATATATGTTATACACAGTGGACAACTAGGGTTAGAACTGAATATTAAGAAGACACAGATTATGGTCGTCACTGGGAAGGTGGAAATACCACAAATACAAGTAGATGGACATATTCTTAAATAAATGAATCGATACTGTTATCTCGGCACAGTCATAACATCTGATGGGAGATGCCTTGAAGAGATTAGAACAAGAATTGCCATTGCGAAGGTAGCCTTTTGCAAGATGAAAAACATACTGACCAATAAAATGATATCAATTGAAACGAGAAAAAGAGTGTTGAGATGCTACATAGAACCTATACTTTTGTATGGATGTGAAGCGTGGACAATAAGCAGTCAAGCTGAAAAACAGCTAATAGCTGTGGAAATGTGGTTTCTGAGGAACACGCAAAGAATACCATGGACATATAGAAAAATCAATGAGCAAGTCCTGCAAGAAATAAATGAAAATCGTAAATTTATTAGAGTCATTAGACGTAGACAGTAAAGATTTTTTGGGCATATTATGAGAAGAAATTAATTGGAGAACTCGATGACAACTGGCAAGATCGAAGGAAAGAGACCAAGGGGAAGACCTAGAAGTAAATACCTGGATGGCTTGGCCACGTGGCATGGTCGAGACAGGTACACGGAGCTTATCCACGACTCTGGTGATCGAGTGAGATGGCAGAACATGACCGCCCACGCTTACCGGCATGGCACATGATGGATGGATATTTTATATACATACACACTTCTTTTTTCTTACCTCTTTGGTTAAACAGATACAGCAAAAGTCGTCGGCAAGCATCATTAGATGATTAGTTTTGCAATTCATGCAGTCTTCTGTCTAACAACGCTCTACCAACAGAGAAATTTCAGCCAACTAAGAATTACCGCATGGGGGGGGGGGGGGAGAGAGAGAGAGAGAGAGAGAGAGAGAGAGAGAGAGAGAGAGAGAGAGAGAGAGAGAGAGAGAGAGAGAGAGAGAGAGAGAGAGAGAGAGAGAGAGAGTGCTTAATTCTATCCTTTATTCCAATTCCAATTTTCGAAAGAAAATAAATTCCAAATTCGGTCTCGTCAAACCTGTTTCCTCAGCGTCGGTTATTGTTGAGATCCGTGGTTGTGTGGATTGTTAGTCCTGCTTGCTTGCTTGCCTGTGTTCGTTGGCTTGAGCTCCAACGCGAAGTCCTGTATGTCGGATGAAGGCATCCTGTTGTCCAACATCAGTGTGATGTCATACAGGACCTCAGGTTTGCGTGAGTATCCGTTGTCCCATGTCTGGCTTATTGGTGTGCAGACTGGTGGTTCCTCGCCGTATAGGCAGACACTCTCCAACTTCGGAGGAATCGGCGATCCTACTGACTTTAGCCAGGACCCCGAAGGGACCTGTTGCCCAGGACGCTCGACGAGGACGCGTCTTGGCCAGTATATAACCCGGCCCTGGTGCCTTGGAAACACCTCTGCGTCCCTCATTGTTAGTCCTAATTCATACTGGTTTTATTGGTTCCTCTCTGTCGGATAAAATTATGTTGTGCTGTCTGGTTATTTTCTTTTATCGTATGCTGTGTTGTTCTCACCGGGGCTGGTCCCGGTCACGTTCAGTTCTCATAAGGACTCGATATTGGCAAAGGCAGAGAATTTAAGTGCAGTCTCAAGTTGTTCCCCCGGTCAACTGCCCGTCCTCCTCTACGTTCGCTTTCTTGTTTTCGTCACCGGTGTATGGGTTGGTGCGACAACAAGACGATCAGGTCGCCCCTGTCATTCAGGAGCCCTCTATCCTACCACTCACTCAGTTTTTTAAAAATAAATATATATGTGTATATATACGCACATACATTAAAAAAAATAAACATGTAGACATATAAATATATACAATGTAGGGAGGTTATGTGGCCTTCCCATTTCTGCAGATGAACTGTCTGACCAGCCGCTGTATTTCTGGGTTGCTGTTTGTGTGTAGGCACTCCGTCATTGTCAATGGAGTCCCAGTTTTGACGAAGTGATCTCTCAGCTCCCTTCGTTCACTATTGTACTTGTCGCATGCTAGTAAATAGTGTTCAATGGTGTTGTTGTCTAGGCATGCTCTGCAGAATGGATTTTCTCTTGTGTCTTTCCAGTTACCTAATCTGATTCTCGACGGATGTCTGTTTGCCGGTGCTTTCATGTTGGTCTTGACTTGTGGCTTGTAGCTGGGTTCACCCAGTACTTGGTATGCATGGCGACCTTTAGCGTCGTCTTCTATCATTTAAAAAAAAAACACCTTACTATATAAGAGCTCGCGATTCCACGAGGGGCCAGAGCTGCCCCATTAAGTCCCCACGTCCCTGTGTGTCATGTGATAATCTTAGTCAAAAAACCGAGAAGCGGAATTCTATCGACTGGACCGCATGTAACCTACTTCAGGGGAATCTCTCCCTATTGAGCTATATTAAGCCGCCATACCACATGGTTATGCCTTGACCAGGAAGTTTATACAAGTTGACCATATTTGGGATTTCGCCAAGATTTAGGAAAACCGAAGATAATGGTCAGTCGATTTTTTTTTTTTAATTTTTTTATGTAACTACATTTGCTAAGTCAACAATATTCATCTGATATATTTTGTGTTATATAATTGAGAGAATTGTTCCTACTTAACTTAGAATAGCAGGGGGTCATTGATTAATTGATTGATTTAGGAACCGATATCAGTAGAAGCATAATACCAACAGTGATCAATGACTCGAAGCCGGTGTTCATCATGTTGAGGCTCTATTTATTTGCCTATGTCCAAGCTTGTCACACATTCATAATATTAAATGATAAATTACAATTTGTTGATACCGTGCCTGTTATGGCCAGGCGGGACGGTAGTGAAAATATTACATAGGAATGCTGCACAGCTGGACATATTAAATACTTGCAAATATAATGTCCCGGTACTTCTGTCCTTCACCAATCGACCTTTGCGTCACCTTGTCCTGGTTGCATCTGTCCGTCGTTTTCGGGCTTATCCAAATCATACCTGAATAATCTCGCCTTTCCATTCAATATTTATCCTCCATCCTTGCGATGTTGTGCCAGTTATAATGTATCTTATTTCTGCGAATCGAATCGTGCTGCCTTTTCTGTCAAGCCCCAAGATCTCTCTGTTTGTTGTTGTTGATTACTTCTGTGACGTTTTCTCCTTTTCACGTCATATCGTTGGTTTCTCCTAAAAGTTGGTTCGCGATTTTCTCCCCAACTCTATTTGACGTCATTTCGTCTGCTCTGCTACTTGGCAGAGAGGTCGTCTACCTCCACTCGCTGATTCAGTTTGGTTGCAGCGAGAGGATGGAAGCAGCTATGCCACAGAAGACCCGGCGGCAGAAACTGCTGGAAGAGGTAAGACAACAGAAGAGTACGGCTAGGAAACGGCGGGGAAAGGCAGAAGAGCACGAGAAAGAGGGCTTGCACCAAGTTTGGCAACATCTGAAAGCCAGGCACAATGCCCTATCCGGAGCCGAAAGGTTCTGCAGAAACCGACAGAAAACCCGGAAGAAACGTGAGAGGTTCTTTCGGGAACCATACAAGTTTGCACGGGACTTGTTCGAGCAGCCGCGATCCGGCTTACTCGATGTCAGCAAAGAAGAGTTGGAGAACCACCTCGTGACGACGTACTCCGATGCCCAACGGAACAGCAAACTCGGAGAGATCGAAGGGCTCAAAAGCCCGACAGAGCCAACGGTGGAGTTCAATGCCAGACCTTCGATGTGGAGCGAGGTGTTTGCTGTAGTGAATAAAGCGAGAGGTAAGTCGGGGCCCAACGGTGTGCCTTACACAGTCTATAAAAGATGCCCGAGAGTTCTCATGAAATTATACCGGATGCTGAAATCCGCGTGGAAACAGAAGCACGTCAGCACGGAGTGGAAGACCGCCAACGGAATATACACTCCCAAAGAGCAGAACTCTACTAGTATTGCCCAGTTCAGGCCGATCTCTCTGCTGAACGTTGAGGGGAAAATATTCTTCTCGATCATGGCAAGTCGAATCACAAAGTACTTGATGGGGAACAAGTACATCGAGACAGCGGTTTAAAAAAGGGGGCTGCCTGGGGTCCCCAGTTGTCTCGAGCACAGTACCATGATCTGGGATGCTATCCAGAGAGCGAAGACGAAGAAGGTGACACAGTAAACACGATGATAAACCGTACTGACCCAGTCCGACAAAATCATTTACCTGTTACTGTGCCAACCAGGAACCCTTATTCCTTTAAGGGAGAACACTCTCCGGGAATTCAGAATAGAGAAGCGGGGTGGGGACGACAAGGTCGTCATAGGTTCCCATGAAACGACATCAAGGGAGGAGGTTTCTTAGAAGATGTCTTAGAAACGAAGAAGCAGGGTTGAGTAGGAATTGCCCTACCGAAGAAGAGGGGGAGACTGGTTCATATGTCCCAGGGTTGTTGGAGTAAGTGCCAACAAAATCTGATGAGTGTGCTGGCTGGAGTAAAGTCCGAATTCTCGAACTTTACTTTCAAAGGTGGGCATATGTGACGAAGTCCCCAGCTTCCTCATCATCTTTTGCTTAAATTGGAGTAAATTCTTTTTAAAACCCTTATGTAATTATAGAAGAATCTATATTCGTTTTTATTCCTATATATCTATGTATAGACAGTACATGTCTATAGTGTAAAGCAACTCCTATTTAATGTTATTACTTTAATAGGAAATAATACGTTACAGAAGTATAGGGGGAGAGGCTTAATTTACAAATTAGGGTACCAAGCCAAATCTACAAATTTGGCTACGACTTTCACAATTTGGTCGGATAAATTAAAGGAAACGAACTCCCTGGCACGACCACTTCCGGTCAGGAGAAAAATAGCTAAACTCGGCCTTTCGCAATCCAGACGTTGGGGTTGAAACATCTACTAGTCGCTAGGCTCTATAAAAATACTTTTAAAGTGTTAAGAGCTTTATCTTTGGCCATAAATATATTTAGATATATTAGAAAGATTCCTAGAGCAGTTTTCGTACCCAAGTGTGGTCAGAAGATTAAAAGGGTAATGTCTAGTTATTTGTATCGATATAATATTGTCGTGTGAGCCCGATATTTCTGTGTGTAGTAAAATAGTGGAAACCGCCGATAATAGGTTATTTTACCGACTAAACTCGATCGCGTATATTATACTTCATACAGGTAGTTTACTAAGCACGCAGGGAAAAGGGTAAAACGTAACTGTGTAGAAAATTACCTTTACATGAGGTTTAGAGAGGTGTAGACGATTTGAGATAGTTGTAAACTTGATAAAGTCGGATAGAACCCAATTATCGATTAATCCGTAGAGCAGTAGACTAGGCCATACTAATCGAGCAGTTAGTTTAGGAAATAACACGAGGCAGTTCCTAGTGATGATATTTCGAGGATAGTGATAGTGATTGCGAATACTTAGAGATAATAATGAATATTTCGATGCCGCGAAAATAGGAAATCTGACTAAACACGTGTACGAATGTCAAATACTAGCGTGGTAGATCCTAGGCATGTTCGTTAATTCTTATCGGTGATTTCTCACCAATTCGCAGTCCTGTTCTTGCCTGCCACTCCATTAACTTTAAGCCTATACTATTCTATTATGATAATTATATAAACTGTGTATTTTAAAATATACGTTACATAGAACCATTATATTAAATATATGCTAGGAATATAGCGTCAGAATTTGAACATAAATATCTATATGTAATCTGTTTAATAGATTGTATATGTATCTACCTCTAGATTACTTTGTGATTATTGTATTTTAATAATATAATTAAGATATGCATTATATGATTATATGTTTAATTATTACTGAATACTTATTACATTCACTTATAAGAAAGCTTAGAATGATTTTATTGAGCTGTTTTCTTAGGTCAGTGTTTTACTATTTATCCTAGGATAGGGAATTATAGGGAGCAGGGACGGATAGCTCATGCTATTTTGTTTCTGCGTGATATATGAGATGTAATTGGCCACCAGGAACAATCCAGGGCCGATGCTTAAAGATGTCTCGACAGAAGATTCACTTGCTCTCGCTGTATATATTTCACAGATTTGACACCTTCAGCACCAAGCTTTAGATGTGCCAACCTGTGTGACATTGTGAAGCATCACTTACCACCATCTCACTTATGCCTACTAACTAGGGCTTACACTCACTGTGTAAGCCGGAGAACCAGAAGATAAGTGGCCAAACTTACCGTTGGCCACCACCACCATCATCATTCAACTCAAAATATACTATAGGCCAAAGAGTTACTTCAATGATTAGACAGTTTAGTAGATTCAAACAATAATATTAGATATTCAATAAAATAGAGGGAAGTGTACGACCCTTTTTATGTACAGGACTGCCTCCAGTGGAGCACCCACAGTGTTATCATATATTAAATATTAATGTGATTTTAATTTTACAACCTCTAGTTGTTACCTCAGTAACCTTAGTCATAGCAGTGTGAGAAGTTACGAAAGTTTGTCGCTGTTAAATATTTTACTCTGTCTTTCTCCGTGTCAGTGAGAGTGATTAGAGTTTGGGGGCTCGAGCTTTGTTTTATTTCAGGCAACGTAGCTAGACAACCTTGGCAGACTGTCTGTATCAAACCAGTATAGTTGTACGCCATTCCTGTCTACCTGAACACTGTCAGAAGATTAGACTTGTTATGGGACCTGTACTCCAGTCTAGAATTACGAGCTATTCAGTCTTGTCTTCTCCAGTGACTAATTTTTCTATTCTTAGAAAGTCTATCCGCAGCAACTTTGATAGATTCCTTATCATCGTAGCTGGCGCTACGCTACAAAGGAGGAACTCCACGTGATATGGTTGGATCCGGCCAACGCGTATGGGTCAGTGCCCCACCAATTGTTGGGGCATGCACTCAAGGCTTATCACGTGCCCGAGGACATCCCGGAAATGCTTGTGCAGTATTTCTCGGGCTTCTCTCTTCGGTTCTCGTCCAAAACGTTCACGACCAGATGGTTCGACCTGCAAGTGGGCATTGCCATGAGTTGTACGATTTCGCCGATACTATTTGTCATGGCCATGCAGGTCATACTGGATGCGGCATCCGGTTACGCACACGGTCCGAAATTCAATGAAGGGACGAACACTCCATCTCCGCCGCTGAAGGCTTTCATGGACGACACGACAATCCACACACCGAAGGAGAGTGATGCTCGCAGCATTCTTCTCAGACTGGATGATCTGATTCGCTGGTGCAGGATGAGCTTCCTGCCCAAGAAATCGAGAATCTTGTCGATCATGAAGGGTAAGGCGGTGGAAAGGGTGTTCATGGTGGCCGGACAAGTGATTCCCACGGTGATGGCGGTACCTGTGAAGAGTCTCGGACATGTGTACGACTCAACCCTGACGGAAAGGAACGCAGTGGTAGAGATAAAAGCAATGCTGACGAACGGCCTGGCTACCATCAACAAGACCAGGCTGATAGGCAAATTCAAAATTTGGTGCCTGCAGTTCATACTTTTTCCGACACTCCTGTAGCCACTGCTAATATATGATATTGGCTTGACCACAGTGAGCACCATGGAGGCGAAAATAAGCAGTCATATACGCAAGTGGCTGGGAGTACTAACATGCCTCACGACTGTCGCATTGTATGCAAGCAGAGTAAGCTCGTCCTCCCGTTTCTGTCTCTCATGGAAGAGTTCAAAGCCGGAAAACCCAGACTCGTGATGATGCAGCGCGAGTCTCCAGACATAACGGTCAGTGCCTCAGTTCCCCCCTTGAAAACGGGAAGGAAGTGGAAATTGGTCATCGCAATTGAAGACACTCCAGCTGAGGGAGATCATGGGCCACACCCAGTTTGACAAGAAAGGTTTCGGTTTCCAGAGCAATGATCAGATGTGGTCCAAGGCGAAAACCAAGGAACGCAGAGACCTGGTGGTCAAGGAGATCCGAAAGGGGGAAGATGATGAAAGAGTCAAAAAGGCTGCCCAACATGCGCAGCAGGCGCAGTGGATGTCATGGGAAGCGGTAGTGCAGAGATCTCTTACCTGGAATGAGATATGGCTCATGGCACCGCTGCGCTTAAGTTTCATCATCCGATCCCTCTACGATGTCCTGCCATTAGCTGCGAACCTGGTCAAGTGGGGGAAAACCACTGACCCGTTCTGTCCCCTCTGTACGAAAGCACAAATAGTCCAGACAGCGGAGCGCGTGCTGTGTGGATGTAAGGTAGCTCTGACCTAAGGCCGATTCACTTGGCGGCATAACAGAAAAGGCCGCCATAGTGGATGCAGCTAGAATGAAGGCAAACAGAGAGGGGTACAGGCCATGACCGATGGAAATTTACTTCGTCCGAGAAGGACGCAAAAATGGTAAAGCTGATGACTGGCCGCTTGCTACCGTTTTCGACGGTGCGAGGACAGATAGGCTGGCTCGGCAGAACTTGGTGGAGTATTGATGCATGACAAGGCAGATGTGGTTGCGGCCTTGTGGGAGCACGTATACACCTAGGAGGAGCAAATGGATCACCATAGTCTGGTTAGAATGAGGCAGCGAGGAGGGACGAGGGGATCTGGCCGACGCTCGACGCTCAGAGGAAAGGCGAGACGGACATATAATCAGATTGCTACTGGAACTATTAGTGTTGGAACTCTTCGCTGGTTGCTGAGGATGGGGACGGAGCGCTTATGGGAATGTCCCGAATGCTGTGATGTCGGTTCCTAGATCAATCAATCAATCAATCAATCAATCGACGGTGCGAGGGACTGGGATCTGACCGTAGACCTAAAGGGCCGTGGAAAATCCGTGATCCGAAAGTTTGGCTTGCGACCTGACATCGTACTTAGCTCCTCGTCAGCCAAGCAGCTAACGCTGTTTGAGCTGACCGTCCCTTACGAGTCCAATATTGAGGAGCAACATGCGCACAAGATGGCGAAGTACGATGACATGGTCGCAAGTCTCGGGCGGGAGGAATACACCGTCAGGCTGTTCGCCGTCGAGGTTGGCGCCAGAGGTACGGTCTCCCACTCTGTGTTTGATGGGCTGAAGCGAAAGAGCATTAAAGGGCAAGCAAGAACTCGGGCCCAGAAACGAATATGTGAGGCGGCCGAAAAGGCATCGTGCTGGCTATGGAACTGCGGAATCTAAAGTGGAATGAGTCTCGAAACTAGCGTGGTTAGAAGCTGGCAACTGCAGTACCAACAATCTCTCAACCAAGACCACGAACTGTCAACGTCTCGTGTCAGATCTTTAGCCTCTCCTCCGAGCGTGGGTGGTGAATTTGTGTGCAGTCAAACCATGAGAAATGTCGGCCGAAGTCCTACTCCAAGAACATAGCGATAATCGTCCGTAAGTTGCACAGTCAGCTGCAAAGACCAAGAGGTGGGTCCAAACGTAACGGAAGAACCGGCTTCCTAGCAGAGTGCGGCGCCGTGAACGGGGCACGGGGAAGGAACACGGCAACGGAGACAAATGGAGGAGACAGAGGCCGTGGTGGGGGGTGAAGATGACTCTTCACGACCACGCGTGCTAAGGGGCAAGCACAGGCTGCACGGATTCTCCCCACCGAGGGAGGGAGGGCTTGAGAGCGGACAAGGTAACAGCGAAGGGACAAGCGTAACATCAGGAATAACTAAAGTGACCGAACGTCTCCACGGCAGGGGTAAGACGCCAGGAGTCATGACCCGGACGGGACCGCCCTAAGAGAGTGTTAAGAAATTAAAGTTCCGAAATGCTCGGGGAAGGGTTGCTTCTGACGATCAGAAGCCCTCTGCCGTGTTTGCTCCGCATCGGAGTTTGTACGATTAACGTGTGACTTGTCCACTACACATTTCCGGAGAGACGGAATGCTGCTGCGGCTGCCACAGCACAGCAGTAAAACTAGCTCCATCGGTGGGCTCCAACTGTGGGGTCGACAGCGGACAGGGCTGATAACCCTGACGCTGTCTAAACCTCAAACAATAATGGAAGTACAACATAATGAAAGATTCCCCCAGGATCCTGCGAAAGCGGGGTAGGATGAAGGATCCATTGGCGACCACACGGTGACGACACGGACCGTCCCATCGACCATGATTTTAGCTCAACAACCGGACTGTCCATGCACTCAGGGGTAGGCAAACTTTGGCCCGCGGGCCGCATGCGACCCGTCAACTGATATTATGCAGCCCTCGAGGGCATTTAGAAATTAAAAAAAATGTTTACTTCGTTTTTAAGTTATTTTTCTGAATTTTCCAGAATTTCAAGTACCGTTATGATTGTTTTAACATTTTTGATAAAATTTCTGTCTAATTTTATATTTTTTTAAACAGTTCTTGACCTTCGTAATGTAATGCTAAAATGCGAATTTACGCGATTTTAACATAGAGAAATATTTATCGACATGTAAAAATGTAATAAGGATGATTTTATGAAAAACATATATTTCTCCGGTGAATAAAATGATTTATTTTGCAAGAAAACGTTAAATTTAAAAGTTTTTTGCTGTTATAAATTAATTCCACATTTACAATGTTCAAATTAATTAATTTGTTGTTGTAGTCTTGATATGATCATTATCATCAAATGCCCTGCCAGCTGGCGTAGGCATTCATGGCTCTCCACAGATCTCGGTCTTTGGTGTTCTGGATCAACTCTGCTGATGATATTCCTATATGCCACCGGCGCACTACGTCCAGCATCATTTCTCTTGGTCGGCCTCTGACTCTCTTCCCCTCGATCTTTCCAGTTGTCACGATGTTCTTCAATGCCGCTCTTCTCATCAATGACCAAATAAAGCTGTTTGTCTCTTTCTTATTGTTGTATATAATGTTCTAGTTTCATTAGCCTCTTTTAGGCAATCGTTGTTAGTTACTCTGTCAGTCCAAGGAATTCGCAACATTCGTCTCAAAAACCACATCTCTGTTGCTTCTAAGTCCTTCCTTATTTGTTCATTTACATTCCAAGATTCGCTGCCATACAGCAAAACTGGTTCATTTTAGCATTTCAGCACTCTCTTTCTTACATTCATTGACAGCGACCTATTGCATAAGATACTCTTCATTTTCTGAAATAAAGATTTTGCCTGCCTTATTCTGCTCTTAATCTCTGTTGTACATCTTCCATCTGTTATAAATACCCCTAAAATGTTTTGCATATCCTTTACAGGACATAGTTTTAACATCAGCATCTTTCAGCTGATTGTTGATTTCTTGGCATTATTACGCTCAGTAGTTTGCCATTGCTTTCTGAGCGACCGGCTCCATACTCTCATAAGTCACTGGCGCGACTCGAACCGCTTCCAATTCTCGTGCGCTCACGTCAACCATGAGATTATTCGAGGTTACGGAGAAAACTGCTAACCCCGCGGCCAGGGGGTCCGGCATAAATACCCCTATGTATTTAAAATTATGCACTTGGTTAAGAAGTCACCCTTCTATTTCTATGTCACATTTTGGTGTCACCAGTTTCTTTGATATCATCATTGTTACCATTTTCTTGACATTCAAGGATAGTAATTTATTTGCGTTCTCTGTTACTACAATGTCCAGCAATTGTTGTAGGTCTGTTGCATTTCCCGCCACCAATACTGTGTCATATGCATAGCGTATATTATTTATATTATAACCTCCAACTAGTATTCCTGGCGTCTCTTTGATCTCTCTCAATATTACTTCACTATAGAGAGAGAAGAGATCGGGTGACAAGACACACCCCTATCGTACTCCTAGCTTTATCTGTTCGTTACTACCCTCTTTATGTCCAATTTTAATTGCTGCAAAGAATACCATGGACAGACAGAAAAACCAATGACCACGTACTACAGGAGACAAATGAAAATCGTAAACTGATTAGAGAAATTAGACGTAGACAGTCAACATTTTTTGGACATGTTATGAGAAGAAATGGATTTGAGAACTTAGTGACAACTGGCAAGATCGAAGGGAACAGACCAAGAGGAAGACCGAGAGGAAAATACCTGGATGGTTTGGCCACATGGCATGGAAGAGACAGGAACACTGAGCTGATCCACGACTCTGGTGATCGAGTGAAATGGCGAGTCCTGACCTCCCATGCTTTTCGGCATGGCACATGATTGATTGACTTGGTTCCAGTAAATATTCTTTATTATTCTTAAATCTTCCACATCAATATTCAATCTTCCAACATTTTAAACAGTTCATCATGTTTTACTTTATCAAATTCCTTAGAATAATCTATAAAGTGAAATATACTACTGACGAGCTCAAACGATGGCGAAACTCGAGTATAGTGCTTCCATATTGACG
The DNA here is from genome assembly GCA_014155875.1 of Cepaea nemoralis. Classification (NCBI taxonomy): domain Eukaryota; kingdom Metazoa; phylum Mollusca; class Gastropoda; order Stylommatophora; family Helicidae; genus Cepaea; species Cepaea nemoralis. Next base: position 67,441 of record JACEFZ010007829.1, read on the forward strand.
TGGATAGGCCTTAGGTTCATACCAGAATACGATCAGCGTTGCCAGTAGTGGGTTGTGCTCAATATTTAAAATTCAAATCCCGAAATAACCAAATTAATCAATTTGATTATTGCTAATTGGATTTAGGAGGCCTGGTGTTCCTTGCCAGTGAGAAGTCCTGATCGTTTCGGGTCCACATCGATTGACGGACGTAAGTCGCGGCGATTGGGCAATCTTGAGCATAGCCTACGATGGGTGACGATGTGATATTCTGTTATGATAATTTGTCTGAGTGTCCAACGTGTGTCGCGTGGTTACACACCCGCTTCACACGCCGGTGATCCGGGGCTTGTTTCCGGATCCAGTCAGGGATATGCACTACTGACGAGCTCAAACGAGGGCGAAACTCGAGTATAGTGCTTCCATATTGACGTGGATAGGCATTAGATTCATACCAGAATACGATAAGCGTTGCCAGTAGTGGGTTGTGCTCAATATTTAAAATTCAAATCCCGAAATAACCAAATTAATCAATTTGATTATTGCTCATTGGATTTAGGAGGCCTGGTGTTCCTTGCCAGTGAGAAGTCCTGATCGTTTCGGGTCCACATCGATTGACGGACGTCAGTCGCGGCGATTGGGCAATCTTGAGCATAGCCTACGATGGGTGACGATGTGATATTCTGTTATGATAATTTGGCTGTGTGTCCAACGTGTGTCGCGTGGTTACACACCCGCTTCACACGCCGGTGATCCGGGGCTTGTTTCCGGATCCGGTCAGGGATATGCACTACTGACGAGCTCAAACGAGGGCGAAACTCGAGTGTAGTGCTTCCATATTGACGTGGATAGGCATTAGGTTCATACCAGAATACGATCAGCGATGCCAGTAGTGGGTTGTGCTCAATATTTAAAATTCAAATCCCAAAATAACCTAATTAATTAATCTATAAAACACAAATAAATGCCTTTCTGTGTCTCTATTAGTGTCTGGAATGTGTGTGGTTAATTTCCTTTAAAGTTTATGTGGCCATAGGTGACCAGTTAAAAAATGTTTTTCCCCACAGAGGGGAAGTTTCTGAAAGTCCGTGTACCGTTACTTACATTATTAGTATACTATTTGCATTTAGGAAATAAATGTAGAATTCTAAAGTTGGTTATAAAATGTAAGAAGGTAAAGATTAAGAACACATTTTATAAGTAATCTAAAAGTAATATAGATTATAATATATTAATTCAGTAATAATTACTTTATTTCTAGGAAACGATAATAGAAAATTGTACGTTTGTTAATAATATTATAGCTAAATTTATTATTTCCTTTTTTATATTCTAGTGATCTCCCTTACAACAATATCAGATGTTTATGCCCCCTACTAATTGCTCATCTATGTATTTTTCTTTTAGCTATCTGGTAATTCATGCCGGCTTCGTGGCTTAGAGGTTAGCGACTTTTCTCCGTAATCTCGTATACTCTCGTAGGCAACGTGATGACGGTGAGAATCAGCAGTGGTTCGAATCGCATCGGTAACTTACGGGGTATGTGAGCCGGCCGCTCAGAAAGCAATGGCAAACTACTGAGCGTAATCTTGCCAAGAAATCAACATACAGCTGAAAGATGCTGGTGTTGACAGCGATGTCCTGTAAAGGATATGAAACCCAAAAAAATCTGGTAATTCTGTAGAGTGCTTGAATATAATTATTAATAAGTGTAGTGAGCAATCAAGGCAGTACTGTAATGTTATTATGGTGTTTTAAATATGCTCCAAGCAACTAGGGGAACGCATGCGCAGTTGAATTGTATGATTTATTATTATAGGAGATATTTATTTTAAAGAAATAATGGGGATGGGTGGGAGGGGGGTTGAAAGCAATGCACCATTTGGCAGAGAGAGAGAGAGAGAGAGATAGAGAGAGAGAGAGAGATAGAGAGAGAGAAATAGAGAGAGAGAAAGAGAGAGAGAGAGAGAGAGAGAGAGAGAGAGAGAGAGAGAGAGAGAGAGAGAGAGAGAGAGGGGGAGAACTATTTGTTCAAAATAATTTAAATTTACAAACAATATAAATGTTCAAATTAATTTAGTTGTTGTAGTAGTCTTGATATGATCATCACCATCAAGTGCCCTGCCAGCTGGCGTAGGCGTTCATGGCTCTCCACAGATCTCGGTCTTTGGTGTTCTGGATCAACTCTGCTGATGATATTCCTACATGCCACCGTCGCACTCCGTCCAGCATCATTTCTCTTGGTCTGCCTCTGACTCTCTTCTCCTCGATCTTTCCAGTTGTCACGATGTTCTTCAATGCCGCTCTTCTCATCACATGACCAAAAAAAGCTGTTTGTCTCTTTCTTATTGTCAGTGGCGTGCAGAGGGGGGGGGGGGATGCGGGGGTGCGAAGGTCTCAGGCATCCAGCCTGGGGGGGGGGGGCATCCAATTATAGAGAGGGGGCAGCACAGTGAAGTGGGATGGGAGGAGGAATAAATTAGGGAAAGAACAATTTAGGGGCATCCAATCAAGGGGTTGGCCCCGGGCATAAAAGAACCTCTGCACGCCACTGTTTATTGTTGTATATAGTGTTCTATTTTCATTAGCCTCTTTTAGGCAATCGTTGTTAGTTACTCTGGCAGTCCAAGGAATTCGCAACATTCTTCTCAAAAACCACATCGCTATTACTTCTAAGTTCTTCCTAATTTGTTCATTCACATTCCAAGATTCACTACCATACAGCAAAACTGGTTCATTTCAGCACTCTCTTTCTTACATCCATTGACAGCGACCTATTGCATAAGATACTCTTCATTTTCTGAAATGCGGCTCTTGCCTGCCTATGTATTCTGCTCTTAATCCCTGTTGTACATCTTCCATCGCGGTTTGTGAGCCCGTATACCCAGGTTTGAAACACAGCGGTGCTGGTTTTTTTCGAAAAAGGTATAGGAGCCGGTCGTTCAGAAAGCAATGGCAAACTACTGAACGTACAAATTTGCCCAGGAATCACTAACAGCGAAAATGCTGGGGTTGACTGCTACGTCCTGTGAAGGACATGCAACTTAATTATAATTATTGTACACATCTTCCATCTGATGTTATAAGCGCCCTAGGTAATTAAAATTATCTACTTGGTTAAAAATGTCCCCTTCTATTTCTATGTCACATTTCGATGTCACCACTTTCTTTGATATCACCATTGTTACTGTTTTCTTGACATTCAAGGATGTTGTTGTTTGTCCATCAAGAATGATGATGACCATTCATTTCATCCGGTGGGGTTGAAGGCGTGGAGCCGTGGGTTCTAAGATGGCTGATAAGGCCTATTTTGGCTCGAAATGTTCTTTGACAATGTGGGCAAAGAATGCTTGACGTCTCTGGAGGAGGATTTCCTGCAGTGGTTTTTCTGTCCTGCCTTTTCTTCACAGCTCTTGCAGTCCTGGTTGCCTCACATATGACTGCACCTTTGCGCAATGATGCCCGCCACGAATTTCGGTCTTTGGCTGCAGCCTCCCAGGTGTCATGATGAATTCAAAAAGCATTCAGTGAAATTTTCAGAGTGTCTTTAAAACGTTTCCTCTGGCCACCTTGGGAGCGTTTACCACAACGCAGTTCGCTGTAAAAAATTCGTTTAGGGAGCCTGTGATCTGGCATGCGAGTCAAGTGACCAGCCCAGCGAATCTGACTCTTCATCAGTAGAGTGTGGATACTGGGCATGGATGCTCTTTCTAGGACTTCAGTGTCTGGAATCTTGTCTTGCCATTTAATCTTCAGTAGCTTCCTTAGGCAGACTGTGTGGAAGTGGTTTAATTTCCTAGCGTGTCGCTGATAAACAGTCCAGGTTTCACAAGCATATAGCAGTGTGGATAAAACAACTGCTTTGTAGACTTTTAGCTTTGTTTGCAGGCTTATTCCAGTTCTGTCCCATACATTCTTGTACAGTCTGCCAAAGGCTGCACTGGCCTTGGAGATTCTTGCATTCACTTCGTCATCGATTGTGGCAGCTTGTGACACGGTGCTGCCAAGATGGGTGAATTTGTCCACAACACTTAGTCTATGATCATTCACTTTGATATTCGGCACAGTGTGATTATTCCCTGGAGCTGGCTGGTACATAACTACAGTCTTCTCCAAGTTGATATTGAGCCCAAAGTTGGCACAGGCATGTGAGAAAGCTGAAACATTATGTTGCATGTCCGCCTCTGAGTTGGCGTATAGAGCGCAATCATCAGCAAACAGGAGCTCTCTGACGGTGCCGCTGTTAATTTTGGTTTTAGCTTTCAGACTTCTGAGATTGAATAACTTTCCATCCATACGGTAGTTGATGTCTATTCCAATGTCGTCGTTCTCGAAGGCATTCATCAACATGGCTGAAAACATGAGGCTGAACAGTGTTGGTGCCAGGACACATCCTTGCTTCACTCCATTGGTGACAGGAAAGTGTTCAGACAGTTCACCATTTTCCTGTACTCTTGCCTGCATGCCGTCATGAAATAGCCGCACTATTTGGACAAACTTTCGTGGACAGCCATATTTTGCCATAATCTTCCACAGTCCTTCTCTGCTGACTGTATCAAAAGCCTTGGTAAGGTCAATGAAAGTGGAGAACATTTCGCAGTTCTGTTCCTGACATTTCTCTTGCAGCTGCCTTGCAGCGAAAATCATGTCAACAGTTCCACGTTCTTTTCTGAAGCCACATTGACTCTCAGGAAGAATACCTTGATCGAGATGGGATGTGAGGCGGTTGAGAAGAATTCTGGCGAGTATCTTCCCTGCAATTGAAAGCAAGGAGATGCCTCGGAGGTTGTCACAGGATTGGCGGTTTCCTTTACGTTTGCAAAGGTGGACTATTGACTCGTCCTTAAAATCTTGTGGCATGGTCTCGTTCATCCATATGTTTGTGAAGACTTGGTGAAGCTGCTCTGTTAGGACCGGCCCACCTGCCTTGTATATCTCTGCTGGGATGGAGTCAGGACCAGGTGCCTTGTCGCTGGAGAGTTGCTGGATGGCTTTGTTTACTTCCACTATGGTTGGCAGGTCATCAAGTGTCTCATTGGTGGGATAGTTGGATGAAGAATGACTTGCGCGATGACTTGGATTAAAGTGAGGAAGAGTTGCGCAATTCGTCGACCTCACTCTCTCGCCTGAGTCCATCTATGTCCAGTGGCAAGACAAGTCGAGACGACTGGAGACGAATACAGGTGCAGTGGATGACCAGGGCGCTCTACGTGCCTTGCCGTGCTCATTACGTTCCACAACGCTTTGCAGGTAAACGCCGTCTTGCCCGTTGAATCAGGAATGATTTCTTCCGCGAAGTCTGCCGAATCCTGTCTTCACATGCTGGGTAGGCATACCCTAGTTTACCTCTTAGGTTTGACACCAAATCGGATACACATGCCTGGTTTAGCCAGCCTCTCACAGCTGTTGCCCGGGGGGTGGCCGCTGTCGCATGCTGACAGCTACTAGGAGCCACAGGCACGAGCTGGGTGTCAGGCTTGGACCAGTGGGGGATGGGTCCTGAAAGGACATGAGAGTCATCCTTACCAAAGGTGCTACCAATGCCTGACACCCCGTACCCCCCCCCCCCCCCCCCCCCCCCCTCGTACATTCAAGGATAGTCCTTTCTGGGCACTCTCTGTTACTACAATGTCCAACATATATATTTCTGAAATTTATTCTGAGTTTACTCCTTGTTTTCCGAACATTGTATTTTCACACACAGCCGGAAGTGGGTTTTGTTTAATTTCATTTGTAAAGATTTGTAAAATTCTAACTGATTTATATTGTTGTTTCGGGATTTGAGATTTAAAAATTAAGCACAACCCACAACTGGCAACGCTGATCGTATTCCGGTGCGAACCTAAGGCCTTGTCCACGTCAATTTGGAAGCACTAGGCTCGAGTTTCACTCTCGTTTGAGCTCGTCAGTAGTGCATATCCTTGACCGGACCCAGAAATCAACCCCGGATCACTGGCGTGTGACGCGGGTGTGTAACCACTAGACCATGCGGTACACGCTAGACACAACCAAATTCTCACACCAGAATATCACAACGTCACCCATCGTAGGTTATAGCTCAAAATTTGCCCGATCGCCGCGACTGACATCCGTCAATCGACCGAATGATCAGGTCTTCTCGGCTGGCAAGGCACACCAGTCCGGATAAAGTCCATCGAGCAATAATCAAACTGATTTATATGGTATTTTCGGGATTTGAGATTTAAAGATTGAACACAACCCACAACCGGCTACGATGATCGTATTCCGGTACGAACCTAAGGCCTTGTCCATGTCAATTTTGAAGCCTTGCTAGCTGAGAAGACCTGATCATTCGGGGCCACATCGATTGACAGATGTCGATCGCGGAGGTCGGGCACATTTTGAACTATAACCTAGGATGAGTGACGTTGTGATATTCTTGTGTGAGAATTTGGTTGCGTCTATCGTGTACCGCGTGGTCTAGTGGTTACGCACCCGCGTCACACGCAAATGATCCGGGGTTTATTTCCGGGTCCGGTCAAGCATATGCACTACCGATGAGCTCAAACGAGAGCGAAACTCCAGTCTAGGGCTTCCAAATTACGTGAGCAAGGCCTTTGGTTCTTACCGGAATACGACCAGCGTTGCTAGTTGTGGGTTGTGCTCAATCTCTAAAATTCTAACTGTTAGGATTTTATTAAAACAATGAGTGTTACTAAAAAAAAACGTAAGATTGAAGATGCTTGCCGTGTTTTTAATGATGAATGGACAACTAAGCACTGTTTTATAAAAGTTGGTATCAAATCAGTTTGCTTGTTGCGTGGTGAGTTAGTGGCTGTCTTCAAGGAGTACAATTTATAAAGACATTATCAAACAAAACATTCCGATTTCAGATACAATTTAACAACCGAAGAGAGGGAAAGGAAATGCCTGGAGTTGGTGAAACATTTGGAGAAACAACAAACTGTTTTCACTAAACAGTCAAGATGCTGCAACAGAAGCTAGTCTTGTGCTGTCACTCAGAATTGTAAAACAGAACAAGCCATTTTCTGATGGCTAGTTCATCAAGGAATGTTTGCTTGATGCAGCAAACATTATGTGTCCAGAACAAAACCAAATAAAAAACACATTTGACAACATTACTTTATCAAGGAGGACTATGATCAGACGTGTTGACAAGATAAGGACAATTTGATGCATAAAGTTCAAGTTGCAAGTAAACAATTTATATGGTACTCTCTAGCATTGGATGAGAGTACCGATGTACATGATACTGCCCAATTATTGATATTTATACGTGGAATAAACACTTCTGTCAAACTCACTGAAGAGTTACTGAGTGTTGAGTCACCCAAAGACACAACCACAGGCCATGATATATTCAGTGTTGTTACTAACTGTATTGAAAGATCTGAGTTGGTTTGGAACAAGATGACAAGTGTTACAACCGACGGAGCTTGTGCTTTGATTAGAAAAAAAAAATGTAGGTCTGGTAAAGTTGATAAATTATAAGATTAAAGCAAAATATCCTGACCACACATTATTACCACTTCATTGTGTGATCCATCAAGAAAGTCTGTATAAAATGTTTTGAATATCAAGTATATTATTGACCCAGTTGTCAGTGTCATCAACCTCATCAGATCAAGTAGACTTAATCACAGACAGCTCAAGGCCCTGGTTGGAAAGGATTTGGAAACTGAACATTCCGATGTCCTGTACCACACTAGAGTTCGATGGCTGTGTCTCGGCAGGGTGTTGAGGCGAGTGTGGGACCTCAGAGAAGAAATAGCAATGTTCCTAGAAATGAATGGCATTGAATGTGACTTTAATACTAACATTGTTAATAAAGAGTGAAAATTAGACTTTATGTTTACTACTGAAATTATGGAAAAGTCAAATAAACTGAATGTCAAACTTCCGGGCATTGGTGCGTTTGCACATGAATTGTATGAAATTCATAGGTAAAAGTTATTATGCCTTTTTAAAGCACAAACTATCGTCTGTCAAGACGGCAAGGTGCCAATGGTAAATGTATGAAATTGCACATTTAAAATCATTTCAGGCAAAACTTTCACTGTTCTCCAGACAAGCAAGTGAAAAAAAGGTTTTGTCGCTTCCCTTTGCTGAAACAAGACACCATTTCTGGTGAAATGACTGAAAATTACAAAACCCATTTAGATGCATTGACTGCAGAATTTGGATGGAGATTCCAAGCTTTCAAGAACTTAGAGCCACAGTTCAATATTCTCAGTTCCCCTTTTAGCGCAGAAGCTGATACAGCCGCAGAGGACATACAGTTGGAGCTGCTTGACTTACAAGCAGATCATGACCTGAACACGAAATTCAAGTCAGATGGTTTGTTGGATTTCTGTGGATCTTTATCAGAAGAATCATTCCCCAACTGGAAGAACTATGCAGCTAAACTTTTATCATTGTTTGAATCAACATACATTTGCGAACAAGCATTTTCTTGATTGAAAATCAACAAATCTAAGAATATGTCTTTATTGTCGGACTGCAACTTGCATGCTGCATGCTGTCATGCGAATTTCAGTATTGCAAAATTTGCAAGCAGTTACATACATCTCATTAGAAATCAACAATTGTAATGACAATGTAATCAGTTTGTGTCTGAATTAAAGCCATTTATAGATAATTTAAATAAAAAAAATTATTATACTAAAAAATTGTAAAATCTTGTTAACAAATTAGTAACAGTTTGTCCATATTGTAAAATATAATGTATAAGTGTATACGTAAAATAAAATTGCAATAATTAGTTATTTATACTGTTTAGTAACATATAAAAAATTCATAATTATTTATTATGATAAGTTTTTGTAAACAAAGTGGAAATAATATATATGCGGCTCCCCCGCCCCAATAGCTATGCATTTGTCAATGTGGCCCTAAGCACAAAAAGTTTACCCATCCCTGCATGTGTTTGTGGAAGCTTCGATTCCTTTCGGGGAATGAGAATTCACGCTGGACGTAAGAAGTGCGAAAGTACGTCACAGGAGACACGACAGCGCTGTCCTGAAAGGGACGATAAGACGCAAGAGGACTTTGGTCAGGGAGAACCCCACAGCGCTGAGAAGACTCAACTCGACTGTGACACACCCGAGCAACCTTTCGAAAGTCCCAGAGTGAAGATCAAGTTCCCTAATGCCACAAGAAAGGAAGAGTGGGCGCTATTAGACGATACTTTATCCCGTGCCTTAGATGAAGAGCTAAGGCACAAATCCCTTGAAGAGAAATTGACAAATTTCGGAGAGGTCGTCTACCTCCACTCGCTGATTCAGTTTGGTTGCAGCGAGAGGAGAGAAGCAGCTATGCCACAGAAGACCCGGCGACAGAAACTGCTGGAAGAGGTAAGACAACAGAAGAGTACGGCTAGAAAACGGTGGGTAAAGGCAGAAAAGCATGAGAAAGAGGGCTTGCGCCAGGTGTGGCAACATCTGAAAGCCAGGCATAATGCCCTATCCCGAGCCGAAAGATTCTGCAGAACCCGGGGGAAAACCCGGAAGGAACGTGAGAGGTTCTTCCTGGAACCATACAAGTTTGCACGGGACTTGTTCGAGCAGCCGCGATCCGGCATCCTCAATGTCAGCAAAGAAGAGTTGGAGAACCATTTCGTGACGACGTAGCCCAACGGAATGTCCCACTCGGAAGAGATCTCATCTCGTCTCGTCTCGTCTCGTCTCGTCTCACCTCATCTCATCTCATCTCATCTCATCTCATCATATTCCTCTTGTACCTTGCGGTGTCGAGGTGAAGTATAAACATCGTGAGAATGCCCGATTATGGGCGTCAAATATCGATATTCCCATGGACTCTGCTATTCCCTCCGTCAAACGTTTACGTGGTCGGCCTCTTCCTCTGTTTTCTTCTGGTCTGCACATCATTGCTTGTTGTGGTATGCTGTTGACTGGTAACCTATTTGCTTGACCAAACCATTTGACTTGCTGCTTTCTAATAAAATCTAGTGCTGCTTTAACCCCCACTTTAGTCCTGATTTCTTCATTTCTGATCATATATCTTCTTGATACGTTGAGTATAGCAGCACCCTCTGGATGACGCTATATTCAGAGAAAAGGGTGACAGGCTAAAGAGAGGCAAATCATTGATGGGTCGGGCGGAAGATGTCGTCAGACAGGTCTGCAGTCTTACCAGTATCAACCCCGGCAAGGAATGGGTGCAGGTTCCTCCAGCTTTTAAGTGCATTTTCTCCTGCATTATCACACTCGACAGACGGTGCAGAGAGCAGAACCCTGCCGCTGTCAATGCAGAGGTTAACGCGCTCATCTATGAACACTCAGATAGCCCCGAAGTGTTCATCCATACAGATAGATCTGTTGTAAAGCAGCAGAGAAGTGCGTGGGCAATTACAGCCCGTTCAGCGGGCCGAACCGTTCAAGAATCCAGTGGTGCCCACTCTTATGACCACGAGCAGCATGACGATGGAGGTGATGACAGTTACACAGGCTTTCATATGGCTGGAATCACAGCATTATACCAACGTGTGTGTACTAAGTGATTCAATGAGCATGATTCAGAAGGTCGAAGCTGGATCTGTACGTAGACAGTTGACTGAGTCGATGCGGAAGTCTGTTGTCCGTAAAGTCACCTTCATCTTCGTCACGGGACATGCGGGAGTCGAGGGAAAAGAACGAGCTGATAATCTGGCTGGCTCTGCACCCCCTGTAGATGGCCAGCCCATGGATCGTGCCGATGTTATTAACGTCCTCAAAGATATGGCGAGAACAGAGGACTTTGACGTCAGTGATTCCACATCGCTGTCCAGGATGAAAGACTTGGGAGTAAGAATCGGCACAGCCAGACGCGAGAGGTACATCGGGAAAACAAAGCGCCTCGTCAACCAACACAGAATCAACATACATTTGCGAACAAGCATTTTCTTGATTGAAAATCAACAAATCTAAGAATATGTCTTTTATTGACGCTGATGCATATGCTGGGGGGGGGGGGGGTGGTGGGCAGGATCTGAGCACCTATGACTATTTCCTTAGTGAAATGAAGATACCCCAACTGATAACTGATAACTGATAACTGACGTTGAGTATTCTTCTTAGGAATCTCATTTCTGTTGTTGTGATTTTTCTTTTCTCTTTTTCTGTCATTGTCCAGGTTTGGCATTGGTAGCATAGAGATGTTAGGAAGATTGTGTTGTAAAGTGCTTTCTTAGTAGTTATTGATACATGTATGTTCTTTAGTATTGGTGCCATGTGTCCATTTGTTGGTTTGCCTTATTGCACCTATTTTCGATCTCGTCTTCTGATCTGCCCTTTGATGATATTATACTTCCTAGGTACTTGAAACTCTTTACTTGTTTCAAGGGATGTTCGTTTAGGTGAATTGTTGTTGTTTGGTCTTCTTTAGTTGTAGTCATTACCTCTGTTTTGCTTGTGCTAATTTTCATTTTATGTTCCCTACACATTTCGTTTAGACTATTCTCGGAGAGATCGAAGGGCTCAACAGCCCGACAGAACCAACGGTTGAGTTCAATACCAGACCTCCGAGCGAGGTGTTTGCTGTAGTGAATAAAGCGAAAGGCGAGTCGGTACCGGGGCCCAACGGCGTGTCTTATACAGTCTATAAAAGATGCCCGAAAGTCCTCATGAAATTATACAGGATGCTGAAATCCGCGTGGAAACAGAAGCACGTCAGCACGGAGTGGAAGACCGCCAACGGAATATACTTTCCCAAAGAGCAGAACTCTAATGGTATTGCCCAGTTCGGGCCGATCTCTCAGCTGAACGTTGAGGGGAAAATATTCTTCTCGATCATGGCTAGTCGAATCACAAAGTACTTGATGGTGAACAAGAACATCGAGACAGCGGTTCAAAAAAGGGGGCTATCTGGGGTCCCCAGTTGTTTCGAGCACAGTACCATGATCTGGGATGCTATCCAGAGAGCGAAGACGAAGAAGGAGGAACTCCACGTGATATGGTTGGATCTGGCTAACGCCTATGGGTCAGTGCCCCACCAATTGTCGTGGCATACACTCAAGGCTTATCACGTGCCCGAGAACATCACAGAAATGCTTGTGCAGAACTTCTCAGGCTTGTCTCTTCGGTTCTCGACCAACACGTTCAGACCAGATGGTTCGACCTGCAAGTGGGCATTGCATTGGGATGTATGATTTCGCGGATACTATTTGTCATGGCCATGCAGGTCATTCTGGATGCGGCATCCGGTTACGCACACGGTCCGAAACTCAATGAAGGGACGAACACTCCTTCTTCGCCGCTGAAGGCTTGGATGATACGACAATCCACACACCGAAGGAGAGTGATGCTCGCAGCATTCTTCTCAGACTGGACGATCTGATTCGCTGGTGCAGGATGAGCTTCAAGCCCAAGAAATCGAGAAGCCTGTCGATCATGAAGGGTAAGGCCGTAGAAAGGGTTGTCGTGAAATGCAGCCTTTACATCCCAGAACAATTTTCGGTTCACTTTTGATGAACCATGTAGAGAAATGGAAAACAGAACACACAATCAGGCCTGCACACATAGAGGCATAAAATGTTGTAGCAAAAGGAATCCATTCAACTGTGAAGTGTCAGAACAGATTGCTGTTAGCTACTAAAACAGGACTGTGGGAATTGCAATAAACCCAGAATGAAATCACACAGACAGTCAGACTAGGGTTGTAAACAAGCCAGTCCAGCTTAAAGGTGTTACATGTCAAAATGATAATTACACCCCCACTGGTGGGCAGACTGTGAAACTGATCTGAGGCTGGCAACTCAAAATCGCCCAGGCGTGAGGCTATGATGATGGTTAGTGGTTCAAAAAGAATTATGACTGGACATTCTGGGAGATAATGTGTCTGTACTGTACGGATGTGTGAAACAGATCTGATAAGGCAATTAGAGCAGGACTGGAGGAATGTGAATGGTGGCTTGGGATAGACAGAAAGGTGCCAAGGAAATAATAGTGCCTCAGACACTGTCTGCTGGACTCAGCTTAAATAAGGCTCTCTAGGCCTGTTTCATGTTAGATGCAAAAAAATCAGTCGAAACAGGTAGGCAACCATTTCAATGTCTGTAGTCATTCTCTGTGGCTAAGGGCTTGCGAACGCGGTTTGTGAGTCCATATACCCGGGTTCGAAACACAGAGGTGCTGTTTTTTTCGAAACAAAGTATAGGTGCCGGTCGTTCAGAAAGCAATGGCAAACTACTGAACGTAACACTTGCCTAATATATCAACAGCAGCTGAATATGCTGATGTTGACTGCAACGTCCCGTAAGGGATACACAACAAATTTATTTAGTCATTTGTCTGCTAGACTTCACTAGAAATGTAGATTTCTTAGTAACTATTTAAGTCTTTTAGATGTATGTACTGATTTCAGTCTATATCTGAGCTAGGTTATTGTAACTATCATTGTCGTAGGTTACTTGAGTGTGCACTATTATTTCTAAGTTCTGTGTACAATATCATATTGCTATAAGGGTTATTCTTTACAAGTAGCTACCTTTTGTGAGGCAGGCTTTTAACTTTCATTCATCAAGTTAGATGTCTCTAACTCTATGGAAACTATTAGTTTCTCAGTAGTTGTAGATAATCATGTTACTACAACTTGTTTGCATTTCATACTGTGTATTAGGAATACCTTCATATGCCTAATGTTTAAGCATGTGTGAGATGTATGTATTTGTAACTTCAAATGAATATACGATGCTAGGACTATGCTTCGTAATATTCTTTTCATGTGTATATATCTCATTTTTTATGTATACAAACTAACTTTGCATAATGCTATTATGTTAAAGTATCATAATATGTATAGTTTAATTAATATATTTTATGGGTATTTCATGTTTGGTATATTGATTTGTCATATGCAAACCTACCATTATGAAGTGTTATGCTATTGTGCGCGCATTGGCACCTTACTTATTGGTCGCATTTGTAGCAGAGGTGGAATGGTACAGACATTACCCACAACTGGTATAGGGTATACAGTGCTTAACCCTTTCAGTGTGTTTTGGATGGAGCGGATGTACGACCCAGCATGTCGGTATTAGCGACATGGACATAGGATGGCAGAAATGTAATAATTACAGGCGTGTGAGACAATTGAAAACTCCGTCCCCGACTAAGATAGTAGGGAGAAGGAGGATAGTGAACGCAGTAGAGCTGGAAGATAAACTTGGCCAGACTGGTCATTGTATATATGTGTGTTAGGATATATGCATTACTTAGGATTGTACTGAGCTGGAAGATAAACTTGGCCAGACTGGTCATTGTATATATGTGTGTTAGGATATATGCATTACTTAGGATTGTACTGATGTAGAACTAGATATAACACAGTCTTGACTTTCTTTCAAGCTCTCACAAAGAGCGCCTATGTTTATATCCCAAGAACTAGAGAATACTAGGTAGTGTCAGGACTGACAGGCGTCAGAATACCAGCAAGCTGTTTTGTTTCTACCGGAGAGTGGAGATCTGACCATAGCTGCTTAGCTGATCGGGACCACAGATCCAGATAGTTGACAAGCAACATTGGAGTTATGTAATGTTTGTCATCACTATCAATATGTTATATGATTTCATCATCATCATCTTGAAAAACATCAGATGTCTAATAGTAATGATAGACAATAAATGTTGTAGTTTATTTTAACTCATAGTTCAGTCGTTATACTTTTTACATTCCAATTGTGCATACGTGTTGTGTGTGTACATTTTGTTGGGGGATTACTTAGACACCAAGGAAGGGAACAGTCAGTGGAGATAACCTGCACTGGGCTAGTTGTCGATTACTCTTAAATCTAGACTTAAAAATCTACCTCAGCTTAACTTCTCCTTCCCACTCCTTGGCGAATAGTCAGCACAGTTCATTTCATTTTGTTACGAGCCACTTGAAGCTGTACGTTGGATATTCATGGGCTTAATCTGTAGTTCAGCCATATAGATTTTGTCCCTAGTCAATTTCTGACTATTTGGGGTTGCTCACCAGTGAATAATACTTTCATCTAGGCGGTGGCGCACCCCGACTTCTGACAAGGGTGACGGCCGGACAAGCGATTCCCACGGTGATGGCGGAACCTTTGAAGAGTCTCGGACTACTTAACTCTGACGGACAGGAACGCGGTGGTAGAGAAATAAGCAATGCTGACGAACTGCCTGGATACCATCAACAAAACCAGGCTGATAGGCAAATTCAAAATTTGGTGTCCGCAGTTCATGCTTATCCCGAAACCCCTGAGGCCGCTGCTAATATATGATATTGGCTTGATCACAGTGAGCACCATGGAGGCGAAAATAAGCAGTCATATACGAAAGTGGCTGGGAGTACCAACATGCCCCACAACTGTTGCATTGTATTGCAAGCAAAGTAAGCTCGTCCTCCCGTTCCTGTCCCTCATGGAAGAGTTCAAAGTTAAAAAAAACCAGACTCGCGATGATGCTGCGCGAATCTCCAGATA
Organism: Cepaea nemoralis; assembly: GCA_014155875.1. Lineage (NCBI taxonomy): Eukaryota > Metazoa > Mollusca > Gastropoda > Stylommatophora > Helicidae > Cepaea > Cepaea nemoralis. The sequence continues at coordinate 82,844 of JACEFZ010007829.1, forward strand.
TAACGGTCAGTGCCTCAGTTCCCGCCTTGAAAACGGGAAGGAAGTGGAAAGTTGTCAGCGCAATTGAAGACACTCCAGCTGAGGGAGGTCATGGGCCACACCCAGTTTGACAAGAAAGGGTTCGGCCTTCCAGAGCAATGATCCGATGTGGTCAAAGGCGATGACCAAGGAACGCAGAGACCTGGTGGTCAAGGAGATCCGAAAGGGGGAAGATGATGAAAGAGTCAAAAAGGCTGCCCAACATGCGCAGCAGGCGCATTGGATGTCATGGGAAGCGGTAGTGCAGAGATCTCTTAACTGGAATGAGATCTGGCGCATGGCACCGCTGCGATTAAGTTTCATCATCCGACCCCTCTACGATGTCCTGCCATCAGCTGCGAACCTGGTCAAATGGGAGCAAACCGAAGACCCGTTCAGTCTCCTCTGTACGAAAGCACAGATAGTCCAGACAGCGGAGCAGTGCTGTATGGATGTAAGGTAGCTCTGACCGAAGGCCAATTCATTTGGCGGCATAACAGAGAAGGCCGCCATAGTGGATGTAGCTAGAATGAAGGCAAACATAGAGGGGTACAGGCCATGACCGATGGAAATTTCCTTCGCCCGAGAAGGGCGCAAAAATGGTGAAGCTGACGACTTGCCGCTTCCAACCGTTTTCGACGGGGCGAGGGACTGGGATCTGACAGTAGACCTAAAGGGCAGTGGACAATACCTGAAGTGATCCGAAAGTTTGGCTTGCGACCTGACATCGTACTTAGCTCCTCGTCAGCCAAGCAGCGAACACTGTTTGAGCTGACCGTCCCTTACGAGTCCAATATTGAGGAGCAGCAACACGCGCACAAGATGGCGAAGTACGATGGCATATGGTCGCAAGTCTCAGGCGGGAGGAATACACCGTCAGGCTGTTCGCTGTCGAGGGTGGCGCCAGAGGTACGGTCTCCCACTCTGTGTTTGATGTGCTGAAGCGAATGGGCACTAAAGGGTAAGCAAGAACTCGGGCCCAGAAACGACCGTGTGAGGCGGCCGAAAAGGCATCGTGCTGGCTATGGAACTGCGGAATCTAAAGTGGAATGAGTCTCGAAACTAGCGTGGTTAGAAGCTGGCAACTGCAGTACCAACAATCTCTCAACCAAGACCACGAACTGTCAACGTCTCTTGTCAGGTCTTTAGCTTCTCCTCCGAGCGTGGGTGGTGAATTTGTGTGCAGTCAAACCATGAGAATGTCGGCCGAAGTCCTACCTCCAGAACCTAGCGATAATCGTCCGTAAGTCGCACTCAGTCAGCTGCAAAGACCAATAGGTGGGTCCAAAACGTAAAGGAAGAACCGGCTTCCTAGCAGAGTGCGCCGCCGTGAACGGGGCACGGAGAAGGAACACGGCAACGGTGACAAATGGAGGGGACAGAGGCCGTGGTAGGGGGGTGAAGCTGACTCCTCATGACCACGCGTGCTAAGGGGCAAGCACAGGCTGCACGGATTCACCCACAGAGGAAGGGAGGGCTTGAGAGCGGACAAGGTAACAGCGAAGGGACAAGCGTAACATCAGGGAAAAATAATGTGACCGAACGTCCCCATGTAGGGGTAAGACGCCCGGGGTCATGACACGGACGGCCGCCCCCTGCCGTGTTTGCTCCGCGTCGGAGTTTGTACGATGTGTTCTGTGTATGTATTTGTTTGCTGGTGAAGGCTAGTCGCCGCAACGTCCTGTGTGTTTTGTAATTCTCTTATGTAAAGCTGCATTACTTTATGTTATGTTATACAGTTTACATTTCCACAGCTTTACCGATGTTCGACACCTTTTATTCATATTTCATCTATTAGGCTAGGTCCACTTGGGAGCACAAGTGAAATTTAAAAACCCGCCTCGTTGCGAATCCAAAACCATGACCATCGGACAGGCAGGCGAGCGCTGCTCTTCTCTGCCCCGTCTCATAGTTCACATTTTTCATTGGTTAATATTAATTGTTGGGGGAACTCTCTGACTATTCGGTGGCCAAGCCAATGAGAGAGAAGGATTATCTGGAAAACTTTACTAGTTCCAGAGACTTGCGAGCAGTGCTGCCTAACTACTAGTTACTAACTACTCATCGAGTCCAGGGAGTTGACTATTGTCTGCTGCTGTTGTGTGCTGACCTCTAGCTTGGAATTCCTCACGTCGCGTTCACGAACTGAGAAAGCCAAGCAATTTATTTAGGATACTCCGTTTCTTTGTAGTGAGAAGCGAGGTAATAATATTAATAATAAATAAGGATATGTTATGTTGCTTCATATTTGTTATCCAAAACTATAATTTAATCGCTTGTTGCTGTCGCTGTAAGTCTTAGTCTTAACTGCTCCGTTATTAGCTTCGAAAGCTGAACTTTTGTTGCTAACACTAAGACTACTAACAGCAACAGTCATGATATCGGCACGACTGAGACTGGAAAGCCGGCTGTCGAGCACAGTCAGGGTTGATTATATTTTATACTTGATAGATAGATAGATGACAATGTTTCTGACAAGGATCGTCATGCTGTAATGGGTAATGACGTAACGCGCAAAGAATGCATTTTCAAGAATTAATTTAACATGATTATACGTTTATTGAGGCCGCTTATAATTCGTATTTCGAAATTAAAAGATGCAGTGAACATCTTTAAGTAAGTAAAGTATTAATACTACTAACTACTACTAGTGTAGGCCTATTCACTTTTGGCGGTGCCTACACCAGAGTAGTTGTACTGTTTGAAGTGTTTGGCTGTGCCTGCAATCAATCAGGTGCCGTCTCCACAATGAAGGTTGACTGCAATGGATCTCCAACACTGTCTGTCTCTCGCCTTGACTGTATATTCTGTAAGGCTGATGTTCGTCCTTCTCTTGATGTGCCTACACCAGAGCTGTATTGTTTGGCTAAGACTATGCCAGAGCTGTACTGTTTGGCCGTGTCTATACCAGAGCTGTACTGTTTGGTTGTGCCTATACCAGAGCTGTACTGTTTGGCTGTGCCTATACCAGAGCTGTACTGTTTGGCTGTGCCTATACCAGAGCTGTACTGTTTGGCTGTGCCTATACCAGAGCTGTACTGTTTGGTTGTGGCTACACCAGAGCTGCACTTGTACTGTTTGGCCATGTCTATACCAGAACTGTACTATTTGGCCGTGTTTATACCAGAGTTATACTGTTTGTTTGTGCCTGCGCTGAAGCTGTTCTCTACCTACACCAGGGCTGTACTGTTTGGCCGTGTCTATTCTATACCAGAGCTGTACTGTTTGGTTGTGGCTACACCAGAGCTGTACTGTTTGGCCGTGTCTATACCAGAGCTGTACTGTTTGGTTGTGGCTACACCAGAGCTGTACTGCTTGGAAACAATCCTGCCATACTGAGGAATGAACCTCAGACCACTGTGTTACACTGTTAGTTAATGTTAGGTCAATATGCTTAACTGGGAGCCATGGTCGAATAATGGCTAGCACACATGCCCACCGTCACAGTGGTCATGAGTTTAGAGCCATAATTTTAAAATTGACTTCAGCTCCCAGGTTGACCCAGCCCAAAATTGGTACCAGGAAATAACTCGGGAACTAAAGGAGGCTGATATGATAACCACAACATAACCTCGTGAATGCCAAGTTGTCTATAAGTCAGCACCATATGCCCAGAACGCTCTGAGGTGTGTAAAAAAGGGTCCGGACTTTACTTAGCATTTTAACTATGCGATACTACAAGACCTTTGGTTCATAAAAGTCGAGTATTAATTAATCAGCATCTGCGTGGAGCTCATGCTTCTTTGAAGCTATTTCTGTGCTGGGGTTCAAAATCATGATATAGCTGATCCTTTTCTGAATGTTGCTGTCATCACTGCTGGACAGGCTCTCAATCCTCTGCGAGTTCTTCTTCCTCATTCATGTTTACGCCCAGAGTGTCTTAAACATCCTGTGTCCGGGATGGTTAACCCGGTCAACAAATGCCCACAGAAGTCGGATGTGTCGGCCTAACGGCGCAAGAACGCAGCTTTGCTGTAAACAGGCACAACGCAATCACATCCGGAAAAAAAACTCTGGATGAACGCAGAAGAAGAAGAAGAAACATCCTGTGTTCACCACTGTGTTGTTCAGTCCTTGCCTTGTCTTCCAGGAACCACACCTCCCATTACCCTTCTGTCTAGATCACAGCAACACACAACTGTTCCCAGTGAGACAGAGGTCAGAGTTGAAAGGTGATAAATTAAAGCTTATCAGGAGGTCAGCATGGTTGAATGGACAAGAGCGCTCTTGTTCTTAAACATCCGGTGTGCTGATGCTGAGGTAGTAGGTTCAACCCTTACACCAGTCAGTTGGACTAAAATGTTGACTTCTCATCCTTAACTTTGGGATGTAAATTACAAGTACCTCAGAAGTCAGAGTGGGTTCACCTGATGGTAACAGACACGGGTAATAGGCAAAGCTAATCCACATGCAGACATCAATCCAGTACACTAGATGTTCAAAAGTTCAAAGCATATGAATGCAAAATAAGAAGCTTATCATGCTAAAGTCCAAAACCAGAAAGAGGAGAAGAGAAAACAAATATAATAGACTGAAAGATAGAAGCATAAATTGGCTCACAAGACAAACAACAATCAGACTCAGACCTAGCTAGTAGAGTGGGCTGCCAGCCCTCGATTGAATCACTAGTGATCGTGTGAGAGGTGAATCTAGACTACTAATACGTATCGGGATAGCATATGATGATATGATAGCATATGACTACTACATAGCCCTCTCAATGATTTGTTACTAGGTTCTGGAAATGAAACAGAAATTAACATTGTCAACTACAGTGTCATGAGAGGCGACTAAAATAAAGGGTGTAAAGGCAAGAGGATTGACTTCACTGCACTGGGTTTTATCCCATATGCCTTGATCTCTTTCTGCAGGAATGATTGTGGACAGCATCGCATAGAGCACAAATTCCATAGCTCCAAAGACGATCCCCAGGAGTCTCAGTGAAAATTGCACTCGTCAACTGAATGGCATAGCACGGAATCAGACCACAACCTTCAGAGCAGGAGGCTGACAGTGTAGTCCCTACATCATGTAGATTCCCTGTGAGAGGTGACCAAGGTGTGGGAGGTGACCAAGATGTGAGAGGTGACCAACGTGAGAGGTGACCAAGATATGGGAGGTGACCAAGGTGTAGGAGGTGACCAAGGTGTAGGAGGTGACCAAGGTGTAGGAGGTGACCAAGGTGTAGGAGGTGACCAAGGAGTGTGAGGTAACCAAGGTGTGAGAGGTGACTAAGGTGTAAGATGTGACCAAGGTGTGGGAGGTAGCCAAGTATGAGAGGTGATCAAGGTGTGAGAGGTGACCAAAGTGTGAGAGGTGACCAAAGTGTGAGAGGTGACCAAGGAGTGAGAGGTGACCAAGTATGAGAGGTGACAAGTATGAGAGGTAACCAAGGTGTGAGAGGTGATTACGGTGTAAGATGTGACCAAGGTGTCAGAGGTGACCAAGGTGTCAGAGGTGGCCAAGGTATGGGAGATGACCAAGGTTGAGAGGTGACCAAGGTGTGAGAGGTGACCAAGGTGTGAGAGGTGACCAAGGTGTGAGAAGTGACCAAGGTGTGAGAAGTGGCCAAGATGTGAGAGGTTACCAAGGTGTGGAAGGTGATCAAGGTGTGAGAGGTGACCAAGGTGTGAGAAGCAACCAAGGTGTGAGAGGTGACCAAGTATGAGAGGTGACCAAGGTGTAAGAGGTGACGAAGGTGTGAGAGGTGACCATGGTGTGGTAGGTGACCAAGGTGTAATAGGTGACTAAGGTGTAAGAGGTGACCAGGGTGTGAGAGGTGACCATGGTGTGGTAGGTGACCATGGTATGGTAGGTGACCAAGGTGTGGGAGATGACCAAGGTGTGAGAGGTGACCAAGGTGTATGCGGTAACTAAGGTGTGAGAGGTGACCAAGGTGTGGGAGATGACCAAGGTGTGAGAAGTGACCAAGTATGAGAGGTGACCAATGTGTGGGAGGTGACCAAGGTGTGGGAGGTGACCAAGGTGTGGGAAGTGACCAAGGTGTGAGAGGTGACCAAGGTGTGGGAGGTGACCAAGGTGTGGGAAGTGACCATGGTGTGGTAGGTGACCAAGGTGTGGGAGATGACCAAGGTGTGAGAGGTGACCAAGGTGTAGGAGGTGACCAAGGTGTGAGAAGTGACCAAGGTGTGGGAGGTGACCAAGGTGTGGGAAGTGACCAAGGTGTGAGAGGTGACCAAGGTGTAAGAGGTGACTATGGGGTGAGAGGTGACCAAGGTGTGGGAAGTGACCAAGGTGTGGTAGGTGACCATGGTGTGGTAGGTGACCAAGGTGTGGGAGATGACCAAGGTGTGAGAGGTGACCAAGGTGTAGGAGGTGACCAAGGTGGGAGAAGTGACCAAGGTGTGAGAGGTGACCAAGGTGTGGGAGGTGACCAAGGTGTGAGAGGTGACCATGGTGTGGTAGGTGACCATGGTGTGGTAGGTGACCATGGTGTGGTAGGTGACCAAGTGAGAAGTGACCAAGGTGTGAGAGGTGACCAAGGTGTGGAGGTGACCAAGGTGTGAGAGGTGACCAAGGGTGTGAGAGGTGACCAAGGTGTCTGAGGTGACCAAGGTGTGAGAGGTGACCATGGTGTGAGAAGTGACCAAGTATGAGAGGTGACCAAGGTGTGGGAGGTGACCAAGGTGTGGGAAGTGACCAAGGTGTGAGAGGTGACCAAGGTGTGGGAGGTGACCAAGGTGTGGGAAGTGACCAAGGTGTGGTAGGTGACCATGGTGTGGTAGGTGACCAAGGTGTGGGAGATGACCAAGGTGTGAGAGGTGACCAAGGTGTAGGAGGTGACCAAGGTGTGAGAAGTGACCAAGGTGTGGGAGGTGACCAAGGTGTGGGAAGTGACCAAGGTGTGAGAGGTGACCAAGGTGTGGGAGGTGACCAAGGTGTAAGAGGTGACTACGGGGTGAGAGGTGACCAAGGTGTGGGAAGTGACCAAGGTGTGGTAGGTGACCATGGTGTGGTAGGTGACCAAGGTGTGAGAGGTGACCAAGGTGTAGGAGATGACCAAGGTGGGAGAAGTGACCAAGGTGTGAGAGGTGACCAAGGTGTGGGAGGTGACCAAGGTGTGAGAGGTGACCATGGTGTGGTAGGTGACCATGGTGTGGTAGGTGACCATGGTGTGGTAGGTGACCAAGTTGTGGGAGATGACCAAGGTGTGAGAGGTGGCCAAGGTGTAGGAGGTGACCAAGGTGTGAGAGGTGACCAAGGAGTGAGAGGTGACCAAGGTGTGAGAGGTGGCCAAGGTGTGAGAGGTGACCATGGTGTGAGAGGTGACCAAGGTGTGAGAGGTGACCAAGGTGTGGGAGATGACCAAGGTGTGAGAGGTGACCAAGGTGTGAGAGGTGACCAAGGTGTGAGAGGTGACCAAGGTGTGAGAGGTGGCCACAGTGTGAGAGGTGACCACGGTCTGTTAGACCAAGGTGTGAGAGGTGACCAAGGTGTGAGAGGTGACCAAGGAGTGAGAGGTGACCAAGGTGTCTAAGGTGACCAAGGTGTGAAAGGGGACCAAGGTGTTGGAGGTGACCAAGGTATGAGAGGTGACCAAGGTGTGAGAGGTGAGCAAGGTGTAAGAGGTGACCAAGGTGTAAGAGGTGACCAAGGTGTGGGAGATGACCAAGGTGTGGGAGGTGACCAAGGTGTGAGAGGTGATCAAAGTGTGAGAGGTGATCAAGGTGTAAGAGGTGACCAAGGTGTGGGAGGTGACCAAGGTGTGAGAGGTGATCAAGGTATGAGAGGTGACCAAGGTGTGGGAGGTGACCATGGTTTTGGAGGTGACCAAGGTATGAGATGACACAAAGGTATGAGAGGTGACCAAGGTGTAGTTTAGTTTAGTTTGGGAGGCTACCAAGGTGTGGGAGGTAATTAAGGTGTGAAGGGTGACCAAGGTGTGAGACTGACTGTCTCACTATGTAGAAAACTTTTGCTGTAAAACCCAACTAATAATGAACAAGCCTAGAATGAGCTTTGTTGTGAGTTGGCTGATGGCTTTTGTTCCACTGGGAAATGAAAGGCAGAATGAGCTTTGTTGTGAGTTAGCTGATGGCTTTTGTTCCACTGGGAAATGAAAGGCAGAATGAGCTTTTTGTTGTGAGTTGGCTGAAGGCTTTTGTTCCACTAGGAAATGAAAGGCAGAATGAGCTTTGTTGTGAGTTGGCTGATGGCTTTTGTTCCACTGGGAAATGAAAGGCAGAAAGAAGGACATAGTCATCTTGTCATTGTGTGATTGATTTCAGGTGTACATGAATGAGCTAAGCTGAGGATGAAGTCCTCTACCAGACACAAGATTAGCTCCAGCACTGACCTCAAGTCTAGCCAAGCTGGCAGTGGATTCGCTAGTTCATGTTTGAGAGGCATAAGATGTAAGTTTGTGTTCAGGTTTGGCAGTTCAAGTTCATGTGAGTTATTCATTCATTCATTGTCTTTTCTTTGCTATACTGAAATGCAAGTGCAGCTTTTGGTCTTGGATTAATTTATAATTACACACCAGCACATAGTCTTGAATAAATGAAGTTAGGACTTAATAAAGGTTCAGTGTTTAATAACCGGTTCTAGATGTTCCATGGAGTCATTCACGTGTATATGATCCATGGAGTCATTCACCTGTGTATGTTCTATGGAAAGACTTGTAGATGTTCCAAGAGATATCACTTGTAGATGTTCCATGGAGTCATTCACCTGTGTATATTCCATGGAAAGACTTGTAGATGTTCCAAGAGATATCACTTGTAGATGTTCCATGGAGTCTTTCACCTGTGTATGTTCTATGGAAATACTTGTGGATGTTCCAGGAGATATCACTTGTAGATATTCCATGGAGTCTTTCACCTGCAGTGTGTTCCATGGAAAGACTTGTAGATGTTCCATGAAACACCATTTGTAGATGTTCCATGGAGTCATTCACCAGTGTGTGTTCCATGGAAAGACTTGTAGATGTTCCATGAAACACCATTTGTAGATGTTCCATGGAGTCATTCACCTGTGTGTGTTCCATGGAAAGACTTGTAGATGTTCCAAGAGATATATATCACTTGTAAATGTTACTTGGAGATACCACAAGTAGATGTTCCATGGAGACGTCACTTAAAGATTTTACATCAACATCAACTTGTAGATGTTCCATGAAAATGCCATTTGTTGATGTTCCAAGTAAATGCCACTTGTTGAGGTTTCATAATGACATGTATTTGTAGATGGTCTAAAGAGGTACTAATTGTACACTTTACTTGAAAACACCATTTAAAGGCAAAGTGAAATCCATGCATAAAATATGAACTGATAAACCTTAACATATACACCACAACATTTTGAGATGGTTACTGCTTCTCTTCCTCACTAACAACAACAACAACAACAAACAACTCTTTCCCCCTCCAGGGGGCCCTTTCCTAATTACAACTTACAACTACAATGTGTAATTCATGTTTTTTTGTAGTCACATACTTTTTACAACTTAAATGTGTAGTTCATATTTTTTGTTTTCTGTCTGTGGATGAATTACTGATTACACCTGTAAATGTGAAGTTCATGCTGTTTGTTGTTTGCCTGGGGCTCACTTACTTGTTACAACTATAAATATGTAGTTTCATGTTTTTGTTTCTTAATTGTGGGTTATTTACTCATTACACTTGTAAATATCTATGTAGTTTTTGTTTCCTCTCTGTGGCTCATTAACTTATTACACTTGTAAATATATAATTCATATTTGTGTTGCCATGAAAATGTTAATTAGATTTATTTGGAAAATTTCAGCTTTATGGGCTACTTGCCAGACAGAGGAGACAGGAACTAACCGGGAAAGGGAAATGTTAGTGAAGACCACGCTCAGAGAACTGGTCATATACATAGTCTATCTGGTTGTCCTGTTTATTTGTAAGTAGGCCTTGTCAACTGTTTTTAGCTTTACAAAAATGTGATCATTACATTGTTTCTACCACTGCTCGTGTCTGTATTGAGGTTTTGTTAAGGTCAGAGAAATAAAAGCTTGCCAAGGCAGTTACCAAAATAAGATTATAGACTATGGCAGGAAGGAAAAGGTGATGATGATGATTTCATACTTAACATTGTATCAAACAGTGACCACAACCAGACACTTGAAATTGTATTGACTCATCTTATTGCCATGACAACTTATCATACACTCAGTACTTTTTTCATACACTAGAATTTTTCTGAAAAAGCGATTGTTCAGTCAAGCTGGAAATAACAGACCAATGTATTTGAATATGTTTGGGATATAATGAGATACACAACAAGCTGTGGTATTGAATGAATGGCATATATTACAGTTACAAAACTTATCTCAAATGTCAACTTAGATGTGTCAGATAACAAATGTATCTTTCCAGCTTTCTGTAATACAAATTTTGTTGTGATTTAAAACTGAAAAATTTTTAATATAATTTCCCCTGACAAATCTTCTTTCAGTCTCCCTGGCCTAGGAGTTAAACGACTTTCTCCGTAATCCCGTTTATCAACGTGGGGTAACACAGCATGCGAGAATTGGTAGCGGTTCTCACCGCATTAGTGACTTACGGGATAAGTGAGCCGTCCGCTCAGAAAGCAATGGCAAACTACTGAGCGTAATCTTGCCAAGAAATCAACAACAGTGGTAAAATGTTGGTGTTGACAGAGATGTCCTGTAAAGGATATGCGGAAAAAAAAAATTCTTCCTTCTGTTTACACACTCAAAAGCAAAAATGTCTGCTGTTGATGAAAATATGTTTGTCTTCCAGGCTGTTATATAGTGTTATTTCTGTTGTAAATTGCAATTGTTTTTCTTTCAGTTGCCTTTGGAATGACCTCTAACACTATGTACAACTACACCAAGGGAATGAGTGATCTGTTTCTGGAGTCTAAAGATGGTTCTGGCATCGATTTCAAGGAAATAAACAATATTGATGATTTCTGGAGTGTAAGTTGTTATTTCTTGTTTTATAATATGCATCCAGTCCAAGTTCCATAGTTGACGGCTTAGGTGGATGTTAGATCCGTCTAATCATAGCACCTGTTAGGGTGGATATCTGGGTATGTGTCATGGATATCTGGGTATGTGTCATGGATATCTGGGTATGTGTCAATGTTCACTTGTTCCTTCAGTGAGGAGATGTTTTTTTTTCACTTGCTCCCTTTGAACTCAAGCGTAGTCCATACACACTACTTCTAGTAGTGCATGGACTGAATTTTGTGTGTGGATTAGCTTTTACTTTTTAACATTATCTTTCACCATCAGGCGAAAACTCCAACTTCAGAGGTTCTTGTAATTTACATCCCTAAGTCAAGGACAGTAGGTCAACATCTTAGTTCAGCTGTCCGGTGTAGGGGTTGAACCGCTTACCTCAGCATCAGCACACAGGATGTTTAAGAACACATGTTCATATCCATTCAGTCATGCTGACCTACAGTGAGGAGATTTCATTTGGAGGCAGCAGGTTCAAGTAGTGATGGGCCTACAGCTTTCAATGTTTCTTCTTCCTCTATCCTTTATCCTCTGCTATCACAGGCCTTCAACCAACTAAGGCCAAGTCATCCTATCTTGTGCTATCTCTTGCAGCTCACTCCATGTCCTCAAAATAGTTACTCTAATTCTCTTCTTCATTTGTTTTAGGTCTACCTCTATTTCATTTGCATCATGGTTCTAGTGAAATTACTTTCCAGTAAAACTATTCTCAGGTTTTCTCAGAGTGTTTCCTATCCAGCACCCACATCTTTTCCTCATCTCTAGATTTTCTTAAATCAATCTGTTCTTTCCATAAGTCTGCATGAGTGGTTTTTCATATAAGCCCTATTCTGCACAAGCACCAGCTGATGAATGTAGTAGTTTATTAGTAATTGTTTTTGTCAGTCTCCAGTGTTTCTCATCCATACAACATTGCTGATTAACGTTAGAGTTAAATATTCACAGTTAGTTACTAGTTTCCGATTCTGATTCTGATTTGTAGGAAAAAAAAACTTCATTCAACCAGTCTCAATGGCGTTGATTATAGTTGTGGTGGTTCAAAGTGCGGACATAGTACTAGCTTTAATATCTTTTAACTTATATATATTTCCTAGTGTGATGAAAGCTTCTCTTACCACTGTTTATTCTTATTTTAATATCTTTGTCTGCTCCCTCATCTTTGTCTACATTGCTACCTAAATGGGTGTTCAATGCCATGTTTTGAAGTAAGGTTTCACCATGGGAGAACAGGTTATGATTTGCCTGATTTCAACTTTTCTGTTGTCTAGTATGTACTTGTCTTTCCTTTAGTTCTGTAAAAAAAAATTTTGTGGGTCTGTTCTGGTTAGTTGCATGTTATTATAATTAATGCTGACGAAGGATAGGAAAACCAAAAACCTGATAACATTGTGAAAACCTGAAAATAATATAATCATCGTCATCTGCCATGTCGATAAGCGTGGGCGGTCATGTTTTGCTACCTCACATGATCACTAGAGTCGTGAATCAGTTCTGTGTTCTTGTCTCGACCATACCACATAGCCAAGCCATCCATGTATTTACTTCTCTGTCTTTCCCTTGTTCTTTTCCCATCAATCTTGCCAGGGAATAATATACCAAGAGAGTTTTTGTCTAGAGCCCACAGGGAAAACAAAACAGTTTTGCTACCTCACATGATCACTAGAGTCGTGAATCAGTTCTGTGTTCTTGTCTCGACCATACCACATAGCCAAGCCATCCATGTATTTACTTCTCTGTCTTTCCCTTGTTCTTTTCCCATCAATCTTGCCAGGGAATAATATACCAAGAGAGTTTTTGTCTAGAGCCCACAGGGAAAACAAAACAGAGGGAGACTTAAAAACACTCGGAGAAGAGAATTAGCGGCATAGATGAATAATTTGGGAAGGACATGGGTGGAGCTGCGGGATCTAGCAAACAATAGGTTGGCTTGAGTCAGCTGGTAGAGGGCCTATGTTACAATGGCGGGTAAAGGGCAGAAGATAAAGTCCCATGCAATGTCTGAAGTGTCATTGGCTCTTTCCCAGAACACCTGATTGGATCTTTACCATGAATTCCTGATTGGCTCTTTCCAATGAATACCTGATTGGCTGTTTCCCATGAATACCTGATTGGCTGTTTCCCACAAATACCAATCATCGTATCATGTGTTCTTGTATTGTTTACATTTCTTTAGAAGCAGACAAAAAGAAACCTGTCTTCCCCAGTGGCCACTTTACTGTATATTTAGGCTTATTGAAAATACTGAAATAAAAATGCAAAGGACCCTTTTTACATGCCTAGTGGTGAATCAGTATATGGTGCCAGTTCCATATTTGTATAGACCAATATGCACTCGATCGGTGATGCGGCTGATATCATGGCAGCCACCTTTACTTCCCAAATCATTTCCTGGTACCTGTTTTAGGCTGGTCAGCTTTGGAGCCCAGGTAAATTAAACATATTTGTCTTTCTGTGAAATCAAAATTATGACGATAGGTCAACAGTTATTAACTAATGCTCTACCATGGCTCCCGTTGAAAGTCATACAGTCGTGATTTTTCATGATGATTTTTCCCTTTGGGCGTCTACTGTGAAACCTTCTAGGAATGAAAGAGTTAAGTGTATCTATTTGTAAGAAGAAATGTTGCCAGTATGCATGTACTCCAACTCAAGACAAGTGCTGTTGTCTTGCTTTTTCTTAAATGTGTTTGATCAATCAGCTTAAAAAAGATCAGGTTGGCCAATTCTTGTAAAAGGGTGCTAGAGATTTTATAAATTTAACCTCCAACCCATGATTTTGACCACATGGCTTGCAATTTGGTTGAAAGTCACTGTTGTCCTAGAAGTCAACACAATCATTACTATTTAAGTTAGATTTCAAAATCATTTGGTGTGCATCACTTAGAAACTGTATTTGTGCCTGTAATATTTACTTTAAGGGCCACAATAGCAAAGTTGTTAATACTCATACCTGCCTAGGCACTGGATGATGATGGTGCAAAATATACTATAATCTGACCATTCTGTAGTCATCAACAATTCGTTATTTAAGGTTTGTATTGTACTGCAGCGTGGGGTGGTACACCAGTGGAATGGTAGTAATTGCTAAGGGATAATATTGACTATTAAAAAAAAATTAACTTAATGTAAACATTCACAAGCCACCTTTTTTACAAATTCATTTTCAGGAGCAGTTTTCAGACCATGATTGGCAGTAGTAATTTGAACCTTACTGCCTGAGATTTATTTATAATTGAAAATTCTGCCACATGTCAGCACACAGATTACCATTAGTGAGGAATAGAAATATTGGAGCGGAATACAAGCTGTATATATTTTACTTCACTTGGAGATGTGGAGTCTTAACTACTGGAGCCACTCTAAGTGAAGTAAATTTGAGGAATTTTTGTAGCCATTTAAATCAATAGGAAATTTTGTAGCCATTTCAATCTATTAAAAACATTTCAGAGAAATTTATAATACAACAGTGTTTAATGATCATTGTATTTCTGTTTATAATTGTTATCTTATCTTGTTTTTGGTTAACAATTTACAATTTCTTGCAGTATGCAAAAGGCCCTCTCTTGGCAGGACTATATTTGGAGAGCTATTACAAAAACAACATGTCTATACGTCACAATGAACATAGACTCCTAGGAGTGCCCCGAATCCGCCAACTTAAAGTCCGTAATGATTCTTGCCATCCTGTTTGTTGTGTAAAATCAGTAAGTGTTTTGTCTTTCTGCAACGTAATGTGAGGCTATTTATTTGAAATTATACATTACAGATTTATCTTGTCGAGGCTTTTATTGTATATAATTACATATGAGTTCCCATATAGTTTGTGCAGAAAACTGAACAAAGTATTTATATGAGAAGACTTTCCTGAAAATGTTCATAAACAGTAGTAATTTTATGACATATCTACACAAACCTTCTGTCGTAGAGAAACAACGGTCAAAGCTCAACTCTATGGATCATTGAGCAAATAAAAAAATAAAGAGTGAAGTTCAAACAAGAGACAAAATTGCAGATATAGACACTTCAAGGGAATGAAAAAAGTAGTAGTAGTAATTTTCAGTGAATTGTTCTTCTTCTTCAGGAGCAGTGGTCTGGAGGCAGACATTGACAATCATGACTCTCTAACCCTCTGTGTCATCTGATATGTTGATGAAGTTTTTGTTGCATATATTATAATGTATTGCTTTCTGCATAGAGAGCAGTTATCTGTGGTGAAGGGGTTTTGAATGCAGTTTATAATTCCTGCATACAGTGTTTGAAACACAGCTGCAGGCGATTTGGAAGCATACCGCCTAGCATTGGTTTCTATAAAGTGGTAATGAGTGCTGATCGTTAAGAAAGCAATGGCAAATTCTGACTGTAACTTGCTCAGGAATCCGAAACAGCCAAAAATTCTGGAGTTGACTGCAATGTCCTGTAAAGGATAGTGCAGCTAACTTTTTCTGCATAAATCTTATCTATATTCCTCTGCTTCCCTTGCTCAGTATTTTCCTGCTAACTGTTCTTTGCCAACTCTTCTGTTGATATGCTTCATAAGTTTAATTTTTTCCTGATTGTTTGAAAGAGTATATGTATGACATAGAGCCCTCTTTTCCACAGGGAGTATTTCTCTATTTGCTGTATTCTCACTCATCTTATCATGTTCCTCTTGTACCTTGCGGTGTCGAGGTGAAGTGTGCCCACCTTACGGCCTCATGTATGGATATTCCCATGGACTGTTATTCCCTGCGTTCATTGTTTATGTGGTTGGTCTCTTCCTCTGCTTCCATCTGGTCTGTACATCATTGCTTGTTGTAGTATATTGTATTCTCACTTTCTTCTTAAAAATCATAGTTAAAGTATGAATACAATTATTGGAACTGCGGTGAAGCCTGATCACAGCCTGGGATTCTGAGATAAGTAGTACATTTTTTCATTCTCTTTTTATTGTTCTAATTTGTTCAAATCTTTTCCATTCTTCTTATCCCGTTATTATGCCTCAATGTAGTCACTGTAGTGTCTTCCCCATGTCTATATGTTGTGTTTTGTTTGCTGATGCTTGCTTGCTTGTGTTCGTTGGCTTGAGCTCCAACGCAAAGTCCTGTATGTCGGATGAAGACATCCTGTTGTCCAACATCAGTGTGATGTCATACAGGACCTGAGGTTTGCGTGAGTGTCCGTTGTCCCATGTCTGGCTTATTGGTGTGCAGACTGGTGGTTCCTCGCCATACAGGCAGACACTCTCCGACTTCGGAGGAATGTTTGCTGATGAAGGCTAGTCACCGCAGTGTCCTATTTTTTCTGTAATTGTGTTCTGTAAAGCGGCATTATTTTGTGTTATTTATATATTGTTTACATTTTCACAGCTTTACCACAGTTCCACTAGTTTGACATCTCATGACTGCATGTGAATTTTTATGGACTTGTTAGACATTCTTCTTCTTTCGTTCGCTTGAAATGTCTATAACTGCAATGTTGTCTCTTGTATGAATTTAACTGTCTTTTTTAGTTCACACAGCGGTCCATAGAGTTTATTTTCCACTGTCATCTCTCTAGGCTAGAAGGTTTGCCTAGATATGTTATATTTTGGGCAGTCTTGGAGTATGTGTTCTGCTGTCTGCGACGCCAATCCACTTGTGCACATGGTTGTTTCACCAATCGTTAATTTTGTATACATGTGGTTGCATAATCTATTGTGTTCTGTTCTGAGGCGCAGAATAATGACTTGTTCTGGTCTGTCCATAGCGTGATAGTCATCTTGAGCATGTTTTGGTGGCTTTCTGACTGATTTGATCATTCTTTTCTTCTTCTTCTTCTTTCGTTCGCCTGAAATATGATTATAACTGCAATGTTGTCTCTTGTATGAATCTAACAGTCTTGTTTAGTTCACTCAGCGGTCCATAGAGTTTATCTTCCACTGTTGTCTCTCTAGGCCAGAAGGTTCGCCTGAATTGTTAGACATAAATGGTGCAATGCATCTAAGGTATTCTATATGGTGCTCAGTCCTTTCCCAGATGATGCTGGAGTCCATTGACACTGTTTTTAATGAATTCCCTAAACCTGGTTCTGAACCCTATGCTGGAGTGCAGTAGTTTGTGTTGTTTTGCTTCAGCAATAGGTTGTCATTATACAGCAAGCTGTCATGGATAGACAGCAGGATTTATCCTTTATCCATGACTTTTTAATGGTATTCTAATAACATATCTTAATTCAAAAAAACAGTATGTACCAACTTGGTTTATGTATTGTTCACATTTCTTTGTGTCTCTTGCTCAGATTCATGGTGGCTTTGCCAACCAAATCCGTGAATGCTTTGGTTCATATTCTGAAAGCGTTGAAGATAAGGAGCCATTTGATATGTCCCAGAAAGAACCAGATAATTCAGCGTAAGCATATTTTGTTTAATACATTACTAGACAGTTTATGTCTTTATTTAGCAAGAACTATGCAGACAATTAGGTTAATTTGAATTAGGTTAATTTTTATTTCACAGAAAGTAAAGGTATTTTGATCTGTAACAGGTAGTAAGGGTAATTTATGTCACAGAAAGTAAGGTGATTTATCAAAGATACTAAGGATAACTTATTCATAGAAGAAAATAATTTATTAATCAAGGAGATAAAAGGTAATTTATTAACCAAGGAGGTAAAAGATAATTTATTTATCAAGGCAAGAAAAGATTATTTATCACACAAAGTGATTAATATATTTATGACCTAGAGTGCAGTAAATTCATAACAAAGCCCTTTATCCATTATCTTATCCATTACAGTAGGAAAGATTAGAAAAAGAAATTAAAAGATAAACACAAACTATATCAGAATAATGAAAACATAAACAATAGGTTACATGATTTATTGCCTGGCATATTTTTGCTGTATCTCATTCTGACAAGCGACACCGAAATATGTCAGCCAATAAATCATTCTACCTATAGTTTGTGTTTTTATTATTAAAACTTACAATGCGAATACATTGATTTAAACTTTTAAAAATTAAATCATATGCTTTTAACTACAGATGGCGCTACTTTTCACAAAGTGAACTCAATGGTGGACCTCATTGGGGAAATCTGAGCACTTACAGTGGCGGAGGCTACTATGCTGACCTGAATACTAGCAGAGAAACTTCAGAAGCCATTATACAAAACTTGTTCACCAATCTTTGGCTCCAACGTGGGACTCGAGCAGTTTTCATAGACTTCACAGTTTACAACGCAAACATAAACCTTATTCTGTGTTATAAGGTTAGTGGGGCTAGTTGTCATCTCCTAGTGGAGCATAGGTCCTGAACCAACTCACACCAAGCAGTTTGTAGACTTGCTCATGATTGTTTGCATTTTACAGCTAAAGATTTCAGTCGAATGACATAGCCAGTCTCACCCCATCATTCCTCAGTTGCCTCTTAAGACACACATGATAGGCTACATTGTTGCAAGTCTTTGCTTTAATTATGGTCCACGGTGACACATGGATGAAGGTTAGTGTGTTGCATGGCCAACAAATAATTTAACTATTTGTATAACTCCATGAATTGACCAGCTCCCTTCACTATACGAGTTCAGTGCATTGACACAACGCCATGACTTGGTGTTGTAACTAGCTACTGTAGCCAGTGAAGTTTAACCACCTCATGTGATGAAAGTGAACCCTTTACTGATATTTTATGTAGCTACTATTTTAATGACAAGTCATGGTAGTGCAATGTCTAATTGTTTGAATCCATCTTGAGGAGGGAATTTTCTCAAAATTGACCTTTTGTCCTTGGTTGATCCAGCCTAAAATGGGTACCAAAAATGTTCTGGAAAATAAAGATAACTGGCCAGATATTGACCATATCACCCTTCATGTGCCAGTTGGCATATACACCAATATGAGGCTATAATCGTATACCCAATACAACTCCAGGTAAGATAAAGGCCCAGTTACTTGTTACTTTACTATTTAATGAAGTGATTGGGTAGCATTTTATTTCTTTCCACTTGTGCAGACTGCATACAAGATGGTGTTTGTTATCATGATTATGTCGCTAACCCACCTCTTGTAATACCTGCCTTCCACACTTGTCCCTGTATCTAAACATCAGTGCTATGTATTGTATTGTTTGAGGATATCCTTACTGCATGAAAGAACCATCTCACTTGCTGCTATTGGATAAAATCAATTGCAGACTTGATGCCCACTTGTTTCCTGATGTAAATTAAATTGTTTGCATATCCTTTACAGGACATTGCTGTCAACATCAGCATCTTTCAGCTTATTGTTGATTTCTTGGCAAGATTACGCTCAGTAGTTTGCTATTGCTTTCTGAGCGGCTGGCTCACATACCCCGTAAGTTACAGACGCGATTCGAACTACTGCTGATTCTCACTGTTGTCACGTTACTTACAAGAGTATACGAGTGTCACAGTCCTAGATCTCTAGGGGATTGAAACTCGGGCTCATACAGGCAACAAACTCCGTTCAAATACAATATAGCAACATTTATTAACATTATATTACAGTGCGCTGGCGAAGTGGGTTTTTACAAGCCCGCACTTAGCAAGTTGCATATCACAGGAGTTTACATTAAACATGATTATCACAACTCTATCAGCTATCTACATCTGTATACGACCCTTAAATACACATGGGTCTGAACTCTCAAGTCCCTCTTAAGGTAAGCCCTGTTGCTTCCTCGATGTCCAGTCCGTGTCTGCCTTTCCACACGTGTCGCAATCCGACACGGGTGGTAACTCTTTTCGAGTTTCTCATGGACCCCGCAATCGGCGGGCCCCATCAGTGTCCACGGGACTGTGGACACACTGACCGGTCCTTCGAGAAGGCTCTGGATTATTCAAGCCTTCGAGTGACTCCCTTTAGCTGGAGTTCTAGCCCTTCGCCAGTATCTCTTACTTTATGTTGGTACCGCCCTTATGTGAGGCTGTGACAGGAGTCCCCCTCCCCCCCCCCTGCTTTGATGGGTTATTATAAGGTAATTAGTTTTGTACTAATTCTGTCACAGGATCACATAAAGTCGGTGTTTGTAGTTTGGTGGATAGTAACTTAGCAACCTACACATCTGCATCAACACTCATGTATTCTCCCATACACCACTTCAAGATGATTGCTGAAGAGGTCTCTCTCTTCTATGTCCTTAAACATGCTTATCTGACCGAAGTTATGTGACGTTTCCCAGTTGTTTTTACA
This sequence comes from Cepaea nemoralis, assembly GCA_014155875.1. Lineage (NCBI taxonomy): Eukaryota > Metazoa > Mollusca > Gastropoda > Stylommatophora > Helicidae > Cepaea > Cepaea nemoralis. Next base: position 103,001 of record JACEFZ010007829.1, read on the forward strand.
ACCGCACCCTTCTCAAGTATCCATATGATACCAAGATAATTAAACTCTGTGTAAGAGAGTATTAACAAGACAAAAGTCTTGGCTATTTAAGTACACCTGCACATCTTGTCCTGTGTGTGCATTTCGATACACTTTTACTTCCGTATGTTGTATAATGCGGAATATGTAGTTATGCTGTTGTTTTATCCCATCTGACTACATGTGTTCCTGTTGGCTTGTTAGTGTATTGACTGATATGTTGCTGTTTCTAATAAAGTGACTGTATTTTAATTGTTAGTGTTCAGTTTTGAGTTTTGTATAAAGTGTGTGCTCACTGTGTGGTTTTTTCTCCAAGCGTCACGAGTTGGGATATCCTTTGTCATGAATTACCCCAATGTGTGTAATGCATGATCGGGCATTCCAAACAGTGGCGCTTAGATGTAGTGTATTAAATACTAAACATGTATCAACAATTTAGACAGGTAATACATTTTAACATGAAAGACGCAGACAAATTAAAATCAAGACGTTGTGCGTACAATTTGTCCGCTCAGTATATCGCTCTCTCATTTAATTCATTCATCCTGTCATCCATACATCTTTCATACAAAATAGTATTTTGTTAAAATATCCAAATAAAGTTGAGGTAAGTCTTACTGCCCTTAGAAAAAACGGATTAGACGATATGTTCCCTTTAAGGTAATAAGTACTTTTTGTACGAGTACTCAAAAAATGGTTTATAATTTAAATAGAGAAAATTGCATAGGAAGAATATTTCGCCTATGAGTGGAAATACCTGTAATATTATGGTAGCAAAAATACAAGTTACAGGTTGACATATTTTATATACATAATTCAATACAAGTGTAATACATATTAAATAATAGTAAATTAATTAACTAACTAAACGACGATGTGTGCGTTGTCCTCCTGTTGTCCGTGTGTCGTGCCATGAATGTTAACAGTTAATATAGCTGTCTCTTGCATGTTGTAATCGACGTAGTTCTATTCCGGCTGTTTGCGAAGTTTCTTTAGCAATAGCGAGTATGCAGTGTTCTTAATCTTTTCAAGATGACTGTCAGTTCACTGGTCATTTCACAGATATTATATCTCGCTCGGATTGTTTCTAAAGCTTTGGCAATTGGTAATATAGGGTTCTCAAAGTTTCATGTTCGTGGGTGTTATACGTAACCTATTCACTTGGGCGTTGATACTTCTGAATGAAAGTTCTCTAGAAGGAGTAGAGGTACACCGTTCTATGCAACAGACTAAAATATCACAGCTTATTGTATGGCGAATAAATAATGTGCCTAGTGTTCGTCTGCTGGTGCATTAGTTTGCCGTGACAAAATATCAGCAATAATGTTATCAGTGCCTCTGATATGGCGGATTTCGAAGTCGAAATCTTGAAGAAGAAGACACCATCTTTCTAAACGATGGTTTTTAGGAACACCTTGCTTAAGTACCAACAATGGCGAATTATCGGTTAAAACAACAAAATGCGAACCTAAGAGGAACCTAGATAATCGACGCATACAAAAAAGTAGACTTAACCCTTTACAAGGCATATCGTCCGTTACCGGCCGGTCTCTAAATACGAGCGTAACGTCCGATTCCGGCCGATACTATTATGCATTGTAAAAATGCGATCTCTCGGCTTTCCGACACTTCCGTTGGCTACTTTCACTTTCGCCGATAGCATGACAACGTGGCCGCCATTTGTAAACGCGCTACAATGACTTTGAACAGACTTTTACGGACTTTTTTTGATAGTTTTTGGGAGTTTTACGCTGTTTTTCAAAATGGATTTCGGCGATTCTTCAAGTGATAGCCGAGATTTCGCTCTGTTCAATTTAAATGACATTAAAGGGCACGAAGTTGATTATTAATCGGAGCTAGATATCAGTGCAAAGCGTTACTTTGCATTAGCAGTCGTGAGTCGGACTTTAAAGAAAGTGATTATGATTCTGAAAATGTGTTTGTAAATTGCCGTATAGATGACGGAAAATCACAAACAACATGCCGTATTTCGTAAATTTTTGTGTTCATATATGGATTACCGGCAACAATCACGTGAGTAACATATTCTGCATGCTTTTCCCTTCATTGTGTTGTTTATTTAACTAAAATTGGTTGACTAACACCTTGTTTGTGATGTTTTTACTAACGCGACCCGAAATTTTTACAGAACCTGAAAAAATCTTGCCCGTTCAGGGCTACAAAACGGACAAGCGTCTGCCCTGTAAAGGGTTAAAGCCTCCAACTCCACAGTAGAATGATGGATCTCTGCCTTTTTCAGCTTGCGGCTGACGTAGAGTATCGGATGTCTCACCCCTTGATATTCTTGCATCAGGCATCCTCCAATTGCGATAGCACTCGAATCTGTGGTCAAAATAAAGGGTATATCTATGTTTGGTAATCTTAATACGGGTGGGTTAGAAAAAATTGATTTCAATCTGCACATTGCATCCTCTAAGCGGATAGTTTTACAAAATTTTTCTGGATGATCTTTTGTCAACAGATTAGAAAAAACTTATGTGAGTTCTGCCAAGTTTGGTATAAACTTGGCATAATAGTTTATGAGACCTAATAAGCTTCTAACCTGTTTCTTTGTAGTTGGAACTTCTAGGTTGAGAATTTTTGATACGATTTTATCATCTGTCAACAGTTTGCCTTCGGAAATCCTATGACCTAGGAAGTCTATCTGTTTATAGCCTATTTCAACCTTGGAAGGTTTGATAGTAAGTCCAAAAAGAAAGATTTGGTTAAAGACTTGTTGGTGTGTAAGTAAGTGAGAAGTCATGTTAGAAGAATGAATACATATATCATCAATATAGGATTGCACGTCCTTGATGCCGTGCAATAATAGTCTAGTTAATCTGACAAATGTGGCGGGAGCGTTCTTAAGACCAAATGGAAGATATCTCCATTCGTACAACCCAAGGGGTGTCGCGAATGCTGTTATATGTCTTGAAGAAGGGTGTAGTGGTACTTGCCAGTAACCTTTAGCTAAATCAAGCTTAGAAAATAAGGATGATTGAGACATATTCAAAATGAGGTCTTCACAGCTGTTCATAGGCTCTGCATCTGTCGTGGTTATAGTATTTAATTTTCTATAATCTATGCACAAACGAATGGTTTGGTCCTTCTTTTTCACCAGGACAATTGGCGAAGAATACTGGGACACAGATTTCTGTATTATTCTATTTTTCTCTAAGTCCAAAATTTCTTTGTCTAAATTTGTTCTATAATGTAAAGGAATCGAATATGGTCTACATTTGATCGGTGTAAGATCTGTCAACACAATTGAATGTGTTATTTTGTCAGTCCGTCCAGGTTTGTTTGAGAAGATAGTTTTATAGTCGTTAAGAAGAGACAAAATGTCTTGTCGCTGCTGTTGTGTCAGAGTGTCAGAGATTTGTATCTCCTTCATAGTACTGTCGTCGTTCATAATTGGTACTGGAATTTCCGTATTGTCTACGTCCGTCTGATTTATTACTGATGCTACTGTTTGTAAATTGTCTTCAATGTCATTGTCGTCGTCGTCGATACTAATAGTTGTCAATGTGTCGTTAACTTGGTCGTCGTTGTCGTTATCCCATATTGTCGGTACTGTGAATATGTTTTCGTCGTCTTCGTTGTCACAAGAATGAGTCGTTAACGATGCTTCGTTTGTCGAGGTGTCATTCAGTTGGGTAATTGTCGTTTCGGTTCTGTCGTCCTTCTTATTCGTGTCACTGTCATTTCTAGAATAGTATGGTTTTAACATATTTACATGGAATATTTTCAACTTTCCATTCAAAGAAATTTCGTAATCAACTTCCGAAATCTTTCTCACAACTTTAAATGGTCCCTGCCAAGAGGTTGATAGTAAATCTCTCTTGTCAGGTAGTAATAGTAAAATATCTTGATTTGGTTGTAATACAATCGTTTTTGCACCTTTGTTTTGTGAAAGGGTTGGATCTGCTTTTTGTTGTTCTATAAAATCGGTGGTGGTAGTGTTAGGTGACATGATTTGTAGCGACTCCTGAAGTTGGTCGGTGTGGGTTTTGTGTGTAGTTTGTCATGTCACTATATTAGTGTGTTGTGTGTGTTGTTGCACATTTACAGGCTCAGTAATTTGTGGATCGATGGCATCCTCAGTTCGAGGTGTTAATATGATGGTATCACTGAAAGATTCAACCGCCCCTGTATTTTGCACCTCTGTGAATTCATTTTGAATTCCGTCATTGGTTGTCTCCCTTGTGCTTTTGGCAGTTTGAGACAAGCACGCGTGGTGTTTCACTTTAGAATCGCTGTTTGGGTGTTGGATACAGTTTTTCTGTTCCCATTCTCTGATTTTCCTTTCAGAGATAGATCTTATGTTGGGAAGATTCCCAAGGATGATTTCAGCAACAGGATTTTCTAGTACTGCGCATAGCACTTGTCCTGATATAAAATGTGTGCGAATTTCGGCAAGTGCTAGGGGGTATCTTTCGATCGTGCCTGCGAATGTGTGACACGTTACGTATTTGTGTGTGTAGTCTTTGTCGTTAACTAATGTTTTCTTATTTCCACAAAGAGTCGCCCCGGAATCGCGTATTAATGTACATTGTTTGTTATTAACAAACCCTGTTGAGAAATTTAATTTGCCTGTTGATGATAAGGCTGCGTTGGCCATTTCGTTAGAAACTGGGATTGTGTGGCCGCATAACAGAGTTGTATCAAGCTGAAATTTTCTACAGGTGTTACATGTGTTATCAGTGATGGTGTCAATGATTTGCACTGCATTACCTAACTCACTCAAACTTTCATTCTGAATGTCACATTCGTTCTGTTGTTCAACCTCTTCATCTGAGGATGTGTCTATTAATGCTGCATTGGCCTGCTTCATTATCTTTCGTCCTTCACAAAATCTTGAATAGTGGCCATAACTCGAACAAAAATAAAATTTGACCGCTCTCTGATATGCATTTCTTTTGTTCTTTTGTTTTTCCACTATCATTTGGAGATGATGTGGATAATTCGGTGATTTGTCACACATTGCGTACTCTTCGTGCGTCAGATGACAATACTGACACTTGACTGGTTTTGTGAACTTAGAGCGTTGTTTAAACCTATTTCCATTTGGTTTTGAGTATTTGGTGTTTGTAACTGCTGCTGCTGTTTCATTTTGGCTCATATTTAACTGGAAAATATCGCGGTTCGCTGTAAAAATGCGCTCCCCTTGGTTTCTATTTCTTGGATAGTTTTACAATCCATTTGCTTCAAAAATTTAGAAAAAGGAGTTGGAATTGTGCTAATAATTTTATCAATTATAATTAGCTCTTTCAGTTTATCATGGTTGTTATTTGTTTTTGCTGAGGTTATCCATTTTGTACAAATATCCTGAACTGTAGACACGTAGTCTATGAAAGTTTGGTTAGGTTGTGGGGCTAATTTTGAGAACTGTTATTGATAGCCTGCTGTATCTAGTGAGAAATGTTGGAGTATTCTTTGCTTTAAATAATCATAATCTTTCCGCATGTCTTGTGGAACTGTCTCTATCACTTTTAAGGGCTCTAGTGCTAAATTTCTCATCAGAATAAATGACCAGTCGATTTTTGCGACCTTATGGTAAGTCATCAAACACTCGAAGTTCTCTAAGTATGCGCTTATAGAATCTCCTGAACAAAACGCTTTGACAAGGCCTTTATATTTGTTGTATTTTTGTTCATCTTCCTTACTTCTAATTTTGTTTACTGACATTTCTAAGTTGGAGTCAATTTCCATTTGTTTTAGTTTTATCTGTGTCTCTGCATTTAATTGGGCTTGTTTGGTCGCGGCCTCAAGCTCCATTTGCTTCTCTTGAGCCTGCAGTTGCATTTTCTTTTCTTCAGCTTCCATTTGCCTCTGCATCTTTTTCTCTTCAGCCTCAATTTGCATCTGTATCTTTTTCTCTTCTCTTTCTGATTGCATCTTTTTCTCTTCTCTTTCTATTGCTCTTTCTTCTCGTGCAATATTTTCTGAATGCGTCTTTTGTGCCCATTCTGAAAGTTTCTGCTCTTTATATCCTAACCTAATACCTAACTCAATACATTGTTCTAATGTTGACATCTTGTCTTTTAGTTATTGTTCACTTTACTGAAATTAAATCCCTTTGAAAATAGTTGGGGTGTACAAAAATTAGTTATCCCCCTTAATGTTTACATGAGCAAATTTACATGAAAAAGTTTTGCTGATTATGAGATTAGCATATACATACAAATCAATGCAAAGAAAAATGTTACATCAATGGATGAGGATGAGGGTAAGTATCGCTTAGGGATGTAATGAACATGAAATGAAACTCATCTTATTTTCCCTGAGCTCTCGACTGTAGTCTTGTTCTCTCGCCACTGCTGGAGGATAGGTTACATACACCCGATAATTCGCGGAACAATCTGATGTTGGAATCAAAAAAAATTAGTAACTGTCAATGTAATTGTCACAGTCATGTCAATGTCAAATTTCATAACATTATCATCATTTGAAATATTTCTGTAGAGGGACTACAATAGTTCATTAATAGATAGCTGCAAAGTTTTTGACTTTGTTATGTATTAAAGTTGATATAATTTTTTTACTTGGCAACCAAGAGCTGTCTGAAACGTAAAGCTTGTGCCAAAACCGGCGCTTGCCCCCAAATAGCCTGTCACAGTCCTAGATCTCTAGGGGATTGAAACTCGGGCTCATACAGGCAACAAACTCCGTTCAAATACAATATAGCAACATTTATTAACATTATATTACAGTGCGCTGGCGAAGTGGGTTTTTACAAGCCCGCACTTAGCAAGTTGCGTATCACAGGAGTTTACATTAAACATGATTATCACAACTTTATCAGCTATCTACATCTGTATACGACCCTTAAATACACATGGGTCTGAACTCTCAAGTCCCTCTTAAGGTAAGCCCTGTTGCTTCCTCGATGTCCAGTCCGTGTCTGCCTTTCCACACGTGTCGCAATCCGACACGGGTGGTAACTCTTTTCGAGTTTCTCGTGGACCCCGCAATCGGCGGGCCCCATCAGTGTCCACAGGACTGTGGACACACTGACCGGTCCTTCGAGAAGGCTCTGGATTATTCAAACCTTTGAGTGACTCGATTCTTTCCCTTTAGCTGGAGTTCTAGCCCTTCGCCAGTATCTCTTACTTTATGTTGGTACCGCCCTTATGTGAGGCTGTGACAACGAGATTACGGAGAAAAGTCGCTAACCTCTAGGCCAGGAAGCCGCCCATTTCCTGATGTAGTCAATCATAAAAATTGTTTCATATTAGGAAGTGAAATTGTAGATACACCTATGGTTGACAAATGTTAATGTAAATTACTAAGGTAGTTAATGTTTAACACATAATTGATTAATATTGGGAATGTGATGTTATTGCCATGTTTTATAATTGATTAATATTGGGAATGTGATGTTATTGCCATGTTTTCATAATTGATTAATATTGGGAATGTGGTGTTATTGCCATGTTTTCATAATTGATTAATTAATATTGGGAATATGGTTTATTGCCATGTTTTCATAACTGATTAATATTGGGAATGTGATGTTATTGCCATGTTTTCATAATTGATTAATATTGGGAATGTGGTGTTATTGCCATGTTTTCATAATTGATTAATATTGGGAATGTGGTGTTATTGCCATGTTTTCATAATTGATTAATATTGGGAATGTGGTGTTATTGCCATGTTTTCATAATTGATTAATTAATATTTGGAATGTGGTGTTATTGCCATGTTTTCATAATTGATTAATAATGGGAATGTGGTGTTATTGCCATGTTTTCAAAGACCAAATTGGACATCGGTATGTGTATACCTTATCTATCTGGTCTCCCGATCTCTACTGCTACATTATTCTTGTAAAGTTTTCCACCTCTGGGGTTGATGTCTTTTGGCAATGAAATATTTAACACTTGTGCAGGAAACATGGACAATGTAGGCCTGGTCCCTGCCAGTCTGTATGTGCTGTGTTGAATTATGACCTGGCTACCTCCTGATATGCTTCTCTGTAGACGTGATGTTTCAGTACTGGACTTGCACACCCTGCAATAAGTCCCCATGGAGATATTACTGTGGTACTTGGTCAGAAAAAAATTCCCTACACTAACCTCTCCAATAGATGCTAGCACATTTAGAGCTCAGATGACCTTAGCGTTAATGTATTAGACTCAAAGAGTTAAAACAATCTTCCAGAGGATTCATAACCAAGCAAGCTAGCAGTCAATTAGTCATCTGATCATTATGCAAGCTAGCAGTCAATCGGTCAATTGATCAATATGCAAGCTATCAGTCAATCAGCCAATTCTTCAATATGCAAGCTAGCAATCAATCAGTCAGTTCATCAATATGCAAGCTACTAATCAGTCAGTCATTTGATCAGTATGCAAGCTACCAATCAGTCAGTCATTTGATCAGTATGCAAGCTACCAATCAGTCAGTCATTTGATCAGTATGCAAGCTAGCAGTCAATCAGTCAGTTCATCAATATGCGAGCTATCAATCAATCAGTCATTTGATCAATATGCAAGCTAGCAATCAATCAGTCATTTGATCAATATGCAAGCTACTAATCAGTCAGTCATTTGATCAATATGCAGTCTAGCAGTCAATCAGTCAATTCATCAATATGCAAGCTAACAATCAATCAGTCGATTGATCAATATGCAAGCTAGGAGTCAGTCAGCCAATTGATCAATCCATCTAGCTTCTATCTATGGTCACCATTCTCCTTTCTTTCTCTTGCAGTCATTGTCAGGTTCTGAAACTGGTAGTACAAAACTGCTGGTTTAGCACTTCTCTGCTCTATACTGTTATTTCTTGACAAGTAATTTCAAGTAAATTACGTCTGTAAAACTATTACTAATGAACACATTGATGTCTGTCTATTTGCCAGGTTACTGGTGGAATTTCCAGAGAGAGGTGGTGCCATTCCATCCTGGACTTTTCGCACAGTGAAGTTGATCCGCTATATTACAGACTGGGACACCTTTGTTATGGCCTGTGAAATCATTTTCTGCATCTTCACTTTGTATTACATGGTGGAAGAGATACTGAAGGTAAGCAGGGCATTGATTCTATCTTGACATCATCATCATGTGCCATGAAGTTGACTTATGGCAATCATGACTGATCTCTTATCATCAGTGGTCTTGGATCAGGTCCGCGTTCTATTCCCGATACGACCAAGGAAGTATGTAAACAACCCTTATTTATACTTTAGGCTTATTGGCCAGCAGATGAGCATCTAGTCACCTGTCATGGCTCCCTATATGACCAATCTAGTCCAGATATTTGTTCATTCTTTTGCTCTTATTCCTGTTTGCCAGTTATCCACTGAGTTTCTAAATTATCTGTCTTTATAACATGCTGAAATAGTGGATTACAAACTGGGTATTGAACCCAGGCTACTGTCTTAGCTAGCAAGAGTTCTAACCACTTAAGCTACTATTGCTCATTAAAGTGACACAGACAGTGCTAACAATTATGTTCATGACATTTATTTGCAATTGTTTGCAGACCTACTCTGCCAATAAATATTTGCTACTTGTTCTTATTGGTAGCAAACACGATTCACGTTCCCTCTGACCAAACTCAAACTCCACTGCAGGAGATTTGAAAGCATACCACTTTGTATTGATTTTTAACAGTGGAATGAGTGTCTGTCATTCAGAAAACAGTGGCAAACTACTGAATGTAAATTTACCTAGTAAATCACAGTAAAAAATGCTGGGGTTGATTGCAATGTTTTGTAAAGGAAATGCAACTGACTTTGTCCTTCATGATTTTGTTGTCTTGCAGAGTCCAATGACCATTCTTATAGCCAGCCCTGCCTTGTCAATGGGTGGTGGGGTAGGGGTATCCCCTATCAAAGGAGAAGTCAGAACCTCCTTTTCTCCACTAACATACTTGCACCTTTGGGCAGAGTAGAGTACTTGTTTAGCCACCCTAATCAGAGTAACAGGAAATCATGTAAGTATGTGGTGGATTAAGCTTGAAGGCAGCCGACAGGTAGTTTGTTGGTTATGGGCTTAAGTTCGTGACAATAGGCAGAGGATCTTTTTATAGAGACAATAGCCACCACACGATGTCAACCCATTGCCATATGTTAGTTAACTTTTGAAACATGTTTGCATTCTAACTTGTGACATCTTCTCTAACAAGCATTTATCTAAACTGATTTGAGATTATCTTCCTCATTCTACTCTGATACTGTAGGCCTCCAAGCATTTTAACAACAAATTGCTCCTATGATTTTACACCTTCTTCTTCTTTCACCCTTATCCCCCATTAGTGGAGGCCCTTACACAACTTACTTCTAACATTCCAGACCTTACCTACCCTATGCAGCTCCGTTCCACATCCTTCCCACATTATTAATTTCTGTTTCTACTTCTCTTTTCTGTATGTTATTAGGTCTTCCTCTATCTCTCTTGCCCTGTGAATTCCAGACAAAAGCCATTCTACTTCTCTTTTCTGTATGTTATTAGGTCTTCCCAGTGGCGTCACTGGGGTTGGTGTCACCCAGTGCGGTAAACTCTTGGTGTCACCCCTCTAGACTTTCACCATGGTCTTCTTCCGAGTGTTCCTGTACCATATATAATCGCATATAGTAATGTTTGTAAAATAAGTCAAAAAGTTAATAAGGACATAAGAACGAAAACAAATTGAACAATATAACTTCAATACTTCAGGTAAAACATAAATAAAGAACTTCGACAAACTCGGACAAAGTTAAATTTTTGTTATTTTGCTATGTCTGCTTTGTCAAATGTACAATTTTTTTATTTTGGTGTCACCCCTTGATGGTGTCACCCGGTGCGGCCCGCACCCCCCGCACCCCCCTAGTGATGCCCCTGGGTCTTCCTCTATCTCTCTTGCCCTGTGAATTCCAGACAAAAGCCATTCTACTTCTCTTTTCTGTATGTTATTAGGTCTTCCTCTATCTCTCTTGCCCTGTGAATTCCAGACAAAAGCCATTCTACTTCTCTTTTCTGTATGTTATTAGGTCTTCCTCTATCTCTCTTGCCCTGTGAATTCCAGACAAAAGCCATTCTACTTCTCTTTTCTGTATGTTATTAGGTCTTCCTCTGACTCTCTTACCCTGTGAATTCCAGACAAAAGCCATTCTAGTTATACCATTATCAGGTTTTTCTGTATGTTCTATTCAGCGCTGGCATCTTTTGTTCACCTCTTAGTTCACTGGTATTTGTCTAGTTCCTTCCATGATCTCCACATTGATGTTTCTTCATACCTTTGTAGTTCCTCTATGTTGTACAGACGTCAATTAATAAATGTTTGTAGTTTATTTGTTAGTCTTCTCCAAGTTTCTGATCCATAAAGTAGTACATATTTAACATTAGATTTGAATATTATAAGCTATCTTGTACTTTACAGGTGCATGTTTCATACTGTTTCAGGTATATTCCAGTTATTGAAGTTTCCTATATACACATCTTTGAGAGCTTTTGTAATTTTCACAATGCAAGATGTGAGCAAGATCTGTGCTTGTTGCCTGGCACAAATTCAAATTTCTATGTCAGTTCCTAAATCAATCAAATTCAAATTTCTCTCCCTAAAGTGCGGTTGACATTATCAGCACCACATACACTTTCATATACACACAACCACCACTATGACATACAGCAAAATATAGTTTAATATGTGCACTCATGAAAGTCTAGCTCAAGACTGACTGTTGGCACATGGTCTAAACAGCAACCCTTCTTTCACCATTGCTGATAAATATTCTTAGATAAACAGAAGGTGAATATTGGAATTGGTGACAATAATAAATGTCATGTCTTGGAATTGCATGGCTTAAATGTCTCTTTTCCTTCTAGGAAACACATGGTTTAAATGTCTCCTTTACTTCTTAAAAACATGTGGCTTTTTATTTAATTCGTAGAAATACACAGCTTAAGTGTCTCCTTTCCTTCTTGGAAACTCAGACTCAAATGTCTCCTTTCCTTTATAGAAAACGTGGCTTAAATATCTCCTCTTCTTCTTGGAAAGTGATGACTTAAATATATTCTTTCCTTCATGAAAACTAATGGCGTAAATGCCTCCTTTTCTTGTCAGAAACACTGGCTTAAATGTCTCCTTTCTTTCTTGGATACATGAGTCTTTAATGTCTCCTTTTCTTCCACAGATCAAGAATTTAAAGTTGTCATACTTCAGAAATTCCTGGAACATTCTGGACCTGGTGATGACTCACATCTTCCTTTTGTGCATGGGCTTTAATATTTATAGGACTGTTGAGGTAATCATTGTCATTTAAATTTTTATCATTTGTCATGATAAAGATAAGTTTTCTGTTCACCAGACAGAACTCCAATAAAGGACAAATTTGCCTCTTATCTGGTAAGTTGGCTTTATCAGATGTGCAGTTTATTTTCTACCATAAGAGTAAAAGCAATAACATGGTAACCTTTCCTTGAGTTATATAGAAATTGCTGATACCTTCAACAGAGGTTTCTAATAAACATGAATATCAGCAAAGGGCAAAGAGACTAGCAGAATAGAAAGAAGAGACAGAAAAGGAACAAGAAAGAAAAAAAGATCACCTGATAACAAAATTATCCATGTTGGCTGTTGGAACTGATGAATTTCCTGACAGCAAACAGCAGTCATAAGGAAAGTCAATATTGATATTTGATGCTGCAAGAAATAAACTTAAAAGAAACATTTACATATCCAGAGTACATTACTACAAAAGCATGATTGGGCCTGTTGAAATGGGTTGATTGCATGTGATACGAGGTCTACAGCACCAAATGGATGCCAGCATCTTTTCCTCACTTCTTGATTCACTGGAATTTGTGTCTCTAAAAGAACTCTACATTGGTGATTCTATCATACCATTTTAGTCCCACTGTTATATGCAGGCACCAACTAATGAATGTTGATATAGTATGTCCACATTTGTTTGCCTTCATTCACGATAAATTATTTTGAAAACTGTCTGTTGCATCGTTATGAAATTTTTCCAGCCGTCTTATATTTACCCCCACCCAAGGAATATGTCTTTGATAGGTCCAAAAACAACTTAAATCATTGAAAACATTCCTTTGATATTTTGCTTAACAACTAGTGATTTCTCGCTAACAAAGTTATTTTTATGGTAATGTGAGACCTGCCAATTCTTACGACACACAAAGGCGTATCCGGATTCGTATGGGAGTGGGTGCAATGAAAGAACTAGCTTACAATCGACAGGGTCGGCTGCATTGCACCGGGTCTTTATGCCATATGGCTCAGTTTCTTTCCGCAGCGCGGAAAGCGTCGCACAAAGCATGAACTCCGTAGCTCCAGCGACGACCCTCGGAAGTCTCCGAAAAATGCACTCGTGAAATGGACGCGGCCTGGAATCGAACATACAACCTTCGGAGCCCGAGTCAGACGGCTTGACCACTTCACCATGGAGAATCCCGAGAGGGGTGCAATGTGTAATATTAGTAAAGACAGAGAATTTACAGAGGCACGGGGTAAATAATTTGTAAATTAACAGGAAAGTAGAAGGAATATTTTACAAATTAAGAAGAAATTAGAAGCAACAGAGATGTGGTTCCTGAGACGAATGTTGCGAATTCCTTGGACTGCCAGAGTAACTAACGACGACTGCCTGAAACAGGCTAATGAAACTAGAACATTATATACAACAATAAGACAGAGACAAACAGCTTTCCTCGGTCATGTGATGAGAAGAGAGGCATTGGAGAACATCGTAACAACTGGAAAGATCGAGGGGAAGAGAGGCAGAGGTAGACCAAGAGAAGTGATGCTGGATGGATTGAGACGGTGGCATGGAGGAATATCAGCAGCAGAGTTGATCCAGAAAACCAAAGACCGAGATCTATGGAGAGCCATGAACGCCTACGCTAGCCGGCACGGCACTTGATGATGATGAGAAGGAATATATTTCTTACCTTATTTTTCATTTCCTTCTTGTTTCTTCAGCTGATGCTGATGCTGTAATGTTTAGGGCCTGCAATTCGTCTGAATAGTTGGAGCAAAATATCCCAGTAAGTGTGTACGTAGATTAAGGTCTGCGATCTGCTAAGACCTTAATCTGTGTCGGACGATTCCAGTAGGTTGATGATTGCTCTCGGTTGCATAAAATTCAATCCATCCTTTCTCCAATAGTCCTCTTCCTCTTTCAACACATGGTCCTGACGTTTTTTCCAGTAAATTTTATCAATATTTAATAGCACGGACAGACAGACAGACAGACAGAAAGGTAGGTAAGTAGGTAGGTAGGCAGAAAGGTAGGTGGGTGGATGGCTGGCTGGCTGGGGTGGGTGGGCCGGCCGGCCGGCCGGCAGGTAGATAGATAGATAGAGAGAGAGATAGATAGATAGACAGACAGATAGATCGATCCCCGCCAGGAGCCGGGCCGAGCCAGCTAGTTTATTTATATAATCACGTTTCATGAAAGAACCCACAGTTTGACGACACCTCTGAACTACCCCATATAAATTCCTTCAGTCTGCCAAAAGCGAAAACCGCGCAGACAAATTTCAAAAACATCGGGGGTGTGTCTTGTTGAAGCGGTAATACTCTTAAAATGATGGAATGAATGCGGGGGCAATAAAATATATACCGCATATAAACAAACATTGAAATCTGCTGTACAATCTCCAGAACAAAAATTTTTTTGTTGGGTGGACATAATTATAAGGTTATATGCTAAATCTCATCATTTTCCCTCAGTTGGTTACTGAGATATTGAATTTTATATTGAGGCAACAAAAAAATAACACACTATAGTTTTTTTAGTATTTATTTTTAGTTATTCTCCAGGTTTCTTGTTCAGAGAGAGACGAATGGAGACGGATTGTATCTGCAGCAAAGAACCTCAATTGCTCAGAACGCTGAAGAAGAAGAAGAATTCTCCATGTTTCTATTCTATACTGTAGTAATGATTTGATATTGGAGCTAAATATTCTAAGTTTAATGGTATGTTTCATTTCCTTTGACTTCCACAAATTTTCTAGTGCTATGAAAGTTTTTCTTGCCTTTTGAAAACTCAAACTGCTTACCTGAAACTGTAATAGTGTATGAGAACTTAATACTTATTTGTGTGTCTGTGTGTGTGCATGTTTAGGTGAACAAGAAACTGAGTGGACTCCTAGAAAATCCAAGTATGTTTGCTGACTTTGAGAAGATCATCTTCTGGGAGACGATATTTAACAATGTGCTTGCAGTGACAATGTTCATTGCATGGATCAAGGTAATTATTATCTTTGAGCTGAAGAGTTTTTATTTTATTTTGTGGTATTTTTAATCACTTCAAGTGGTGCAGAGTACATTAAGAGTTAACTGAATGTTAAAAGGATTACTGTACCTTTTACTACCATACTACTTTTGAAGAGATGTAAGGAAATAGTACAGTTTACATGCTTTATTACTTGCATGTTCAGTTACATAAATGTAGTATTTGATTGTAATGGAAAAACTGTATTAAGATAGGTTATAGGTTATGTAAGTGAAGGGGAGCCATGATATCACAGTGACTAGCCACTAGCCTGCCAGCCTATTGGTTATAAGTTGGAATCCATATTGAGGTGGATTTAAAAAATTGACCTTGGCTTCTGGGTTTACGCAGCCTTAAATGTGTACCGTGAGATGTATTGGGAAATAAAGGCAACTGGCGTGATAGTGACGTGATAGTGACTACATCACTCCTCGAGTGCTGATTGTTCTGTCAAACTATGGGGCTAGCATCGTATGCTAAATCCTCCAGATTTGTACAAAGTGTCCTTTATCTGTTTCTGTTATGTTAGTTAACTTTCCACTTTTATGCTAGTGAAGGTACAGGGTGTATTTTTAATGACTACAATGTATTGCCGGTCGAAGTTTTGTATTTACCTATTATGTTGCATGAACTTTACAGAGGGTGAACACAAAACTTGGACCAGCAATATCTTCAAATTCTGCACAGACATTAAAAATACACCCTATATTTTTATTGATCACCAAAATAACAACCGAGGGAACTCAGGAACCATGCAGAGACTTATCTGTGTGATTCTAGTTGAAAATGAGACAAGTGGAGGTTTCTCCAATACTCTCGCCTAAACTAGACTGCTCAGTTACAGGTAGTGAAAGCCTTAGTCCTGTGGCACTTAAATGCTAACTTGATTTAATAATAGGTCTAAGTTGGCATCTTCACAACAACGAATGGCTGCAGTGAATCTTTCGAAGCTTGTTTCTTGCCATGACAAGACAGTCTAACATTCTCTTCCCCATCCACCTTTTGATATTCTTCCATTTTATCTGTCCTATTGCATGCTTGCCTTTCATATTTACCTCAAGTATATTTTTAACAGAGTATTATTTCTTTTTATGAGCCTAACATTTTTCAAACCTTAATCTCATTTACTAATTCTCTGATCACTTTTACTTTGTTTAAGAATGTATTTGTCATTTTGTCTTTCCATGATATTTACCAATCTTCAGCTGAATGAATCAGCATCAGCAGTCACAATGCAGGTGATTTGACTTAAAATCAGTGTTTCAAGGAAGGAACAGCACACCAAGTGTGTTGGGGGCTTGTCATTCAACGTTGGATGGGCATAGTTAGTCATTGTGCCATGATAGATTTACTACAGAAGTGCGCCTCTGGCCATGTCAGGAGTGGAATGATAATGAACTGAACTGAACTGATATTCATCTATTATCTATATATCCACATTTCTAGTTGAACTTAAATTGTAAATACTAACTTGTTGTCTTGTTACAGTTAAAACTTGTCTGAAACATTGCAAAGTTAGAAAGTATACATGTGACATTAATGTTTAAAAAAAGACTTTCTCACTGCAGGTTGTCAAGCACATCAGCTATAACAAAACAATGACCCACCTAATCTCTATTCTGTGGTTTTGTGCCATGGGTTTGGCTGTCTTCTTTGTGATGTGTACCATCTTCTTCCTGGCATTCACCCTGCTAGGTTGTGGGCTGTTTCATTCCCATGTTAAGGATTTCAGCAGCCTTCAAAACTCTTTGTAAGTACTCAGTAAATGCTCATTAGTTTCATTCCCATGTTAAGGATTTCAGCAGCCTTCAAAACTCTTTGTAAGTACTCAGTAAATGCTCATTAGATAAAATTGTCTTAACCAAGAACATTCTTTGTGTTTCCACATTTGCTGATATATACTTGGTATCTAGAAATAATAGGAGCAGCAATAGCAAACTGGAAAGGGTACTTGCCTGGCATGGGTTTATATCCTCTTTGCGTTGGGATTTTTTCATGACTACATGGCCCTGAAAAACTGGAAACTAGAAATGTTTCTGGGAAGTAAGACATCAGGGCGTAGCACTATATAAATCCCAATACATCACAACAGCATGGAGAGGTATTCTTTCAGTTTTTAGCTAGAAAAAATGAACTTGCTTTAAACATTTAGTCACTTTCATAAAACACATGTAATCCATGATAAAAAATATGTGTGGTAATTAATTCAAAGTACATACCATATTCACCATGTATCTGCAAATAACGAGTGTATGGGGTTGCTTAACTCTGCCAGAAAATGTGAAGGAACGTTGATACACACACAATAGTTTCTGCTAAAGGATTATCTTTACCTTTGAGTTTTTCACATACTGATAATATATTCCCACATATTCTGAATTTTGACCATTATTTACTTTTAATTATATTAGCTGCCTTTCTATTTATATTAATTTCCAGTGAACTTTACTATTATTGACATCTGCTGACCATTGTCGGTATTTTCATCTGCTGAAAACATTTACTTTGTGGAAATTTTGCACCGCAAGTCATGATTTAGTTTTGGCAGATGCATATTTATCAACCAAGAATGACTAATGTATGGCAGCCAAGAAGATAAGGTTGCTGTTTTGAGAGGTAGACAAATATGAATGAATAAATAAGTTTCATGTTCAGTGTTAAGAGTTGGGCGTGCAAGCCCATCTAACAATCTGTCCTTCTTATCCATCTCCTTTCATATATTATTTCATTCTTCCATGTCTTATTAGGTTAATATTAACAACAACGAAAATATATTCATTATAAACACATGGGAAATGTGCATAAATCAATTACTATATGACAAAATGATTCTATTTATTATTATAGTAATGGTAATAAGACCAAGGAAAACCGAATCGAAAGCTCACTGTGTAGATGTCATCTACAGACTGCATCCTTCTGGTTTCCGGAGGAACAGTCTGCGGTGAACGGTAGGCCCAATATACGGATGTGAGGCTAATCAGCCATGTGCAGGACTTTACATTTACTAACTGTCATGCATGATTTTAGTTTTTAGTAATAAAATACTAAATGAATTTTTCTGTCCGAAACAGTGCTGCATGCGTTATAGAATATTGTTCATATTTACCTACTGCCATGTGTGATTGTACACATACATAACACTGTACCAATCATTCATGCAGACTATGAATTAATACATAATACTGGACCAATTAATCATGCAGGCTATGAATATTTAGATGAATTAATACATAATACTGGACCACTTAATCATGCAGACTATGAATATTTAATAATGAATATATAACATTGAACCAATCAATCATGCAGACTATGAATATTTAGACGATGAATACATAATACTGTACTGTAACTAATGTGATATGTTATATCTATTATTTCACAATGTGTTGATAATTTAGTTCTGTTATTTTCTCTGCCCAGCTTCACTCTGTACAGAATCATCTTGGCAGACTTTGATTTCAATCAGCTGGTGAAGGCCAACCCTATCCTAGGACCGATCTTCATCATGCTCTTTGCATTCTGTGGCTGTTTTGCCCTTATCAACATCTTCATCGGCATCATCAGTGGCATCTACTCTGAAGGACATGGTGAACAACAAAATCAAGTTTGAGACTGCTGATTATTCCAAGAAGGAGAAGGTCAAGAAGGTGTGTTACTCTTAATGTGTTGTTTTTGTGTTTTCACTTGATTGGTGTAGATATATTTTGATGGACAAATTCTAAATAACTGTCTTTCAAAAGCTTTTCTAGGAATCCCAATTTCCTCTTCAACATATAAATTAAAAATATGTTTTGGACAGGTTTTCACATTTTAAAATGTTGCAAGGACGGCAGACATTTCAATCTGCTGTTTACAATTTTCATCATCAAGGGATTTTTAACATGTAAAACATACAAACTGGACAACATATATTTTATCATAGTCCATATCTGACAGATGTGGCTGTTACTAAATGACTCATAAAGACCATAAGGAATAGATAGTAAAATTTATGGAACGTGGTTAGAGAGGCAGGGGAAAACAGAGATGTATGTGGAAAGGTGAAACAACTGGGCAAAAAACAGTAATATATGCAGCATCAACTTCAATTCTTTTTGTCCTAAACAATAAGCCATGCATAAGCTGTCATCTGTGAGTATCAAGCAATGCATGTTGTGTTCTTATCCTTTATATTTGGTCTAAACATATTAATACAGTCTGGCTAGATATTTTTAGCATGCAACATAGTATATGTTGTCTTTAAAAGTAATACACACATGTTTTTCTCATTGGACTGTTGTCCGCCTTGGGCTTCTTTGAAATCTTCAGTTATGATTATATAGCTTTGAAGTATTTATTGTCATTTAATGGATTATATCCTGACTAATGTGAATGACTCTGTGAATGACTCTACCGGACTCTGTGGCTAAGGGCTTGCGAACGCGGTTTGTGAGCCCGTATACCCGGTTTCGAAACACCGCGGTGCTGATTTTTTTCGAAAAAGGTATAGGGGCCGGTCGTTCAGAAAGCAATGGCAAACTACTGAACGTAACACTTGCCTAGTACATCAACAGCAGCTGAAAATGCTGGTGTTGACTGCAACGTCTCGTAAGGGATACGCAACAACAACAACAAAATGTGAATGAACTGTTAACATCTGTGAAGTAGGCAGGTTTGCTGTCTCTCTGCCACAGATTCCCACGGGAGAAACAAAACAGTCCACAATATATTAGGAGTCAGATTACAACTCAAATTTATATTAACAAGATAGACAGAACATGACAGCACAATCCTGCAGCATGGACAAGATAGCCAGAATGCAACCACGTGATACTGCTGTATTGACACAAGAAGACAGTGATATAGACAACATAGCCAGAACAAGACAGCAGAATCCTGCATGGTCAGCACAGACATTTCCACATGACTGCATGGTACTGTTGTATGCAGAGTTTAAACAGAACAAGACAATGTGATATGGTGGTGTTGACAGAATAGACACAGCAAGGCAACGTGATACTATCATATTGAAAGAATATGCCAAAGAAGACACTGTCTGGACAGCATAGACAGAACACACAATAATTTAATTCTGTAGCAAGAACATACCTAATGATCAGTCAGCCCATATAGCTAGAAGCCATTCAACCTGCATACCCAGCTGACAAACCTAGTAGCTAGCTACACCTAGTAACTAAGCATACATACCCAGTAACTAAGCACATAGACAGTAACTAAACACACATGTCCAGTAATTAAGCACACTACCCAGTAACTAAGCACATATACTCAGTAACTAAGCACATATACCAAGTAACTAAGCACACATATCCAGTAACTAAGCACAGATACCCAGTAACTAAGCACACATATCCAGTAACTAAGCACACATATCCAGTAACTAAGCACAAATACAGTAACTAAGCACACATATCCAGTAACTAAGCACATATCAAGTAACTAAGTACACATATCCAGTAACTAAGCACATATCCAGTAACTAAGCACATATCCAGTAACTAAGCACATATACAGTAACTAAGCACACATATTCAGTAACTAAGCACACATACCAAGTAACTAAGAACACTTACACAATAACTAAACACATGTCATCCATATTTGGATGTATACATATATCAAGTAACTAAGCACATATACAGTAACTAAGCACATATACAGTAACTAAGCACACATGTACAGTAACTAAGCACATATATCCGGTAACTAAGCACACATACCAAGTAACTAAGAACACTTACACAATAACTAAACACATGTACAAAGTTTACTAAACACACATACCTAACAACTAACACATACCTAGTAACTATGCACACATACAATGTAGCTAGTCAGCATGCAAACACAATGGCTTGAAGCACATATTTAGAAGTGAGTGACACTGAAGTCAGTATGTGATTTGAAACCAGTACAAAGCATTGTATGCTATCACTACTGCAAGTATATTTGAATTTGCTTCACAAGCTGAAAAGTAAAAGGCCAAAGATTGTGGACAGGCAGAAAGCTCCGCAGACTGCAGACATCAATCAGAACACACAAGATGACTTTGATAAGTGCCTTCGGGATCTCGAGGCGTAAGTTGTGTTGTGTGTGTAGTGATGTAATCTGTTTGGACTTTTACAAAGGAAGATAGATATAGTACAAATATTCTACAAAGGAAGATAGGTATAGTACAAATATTCTACAAAGGAAGATAGATATAGTACAAATATTCTACAAAGGAAGATAGATATAGTACAAATATTCTACAAAGGAAGATAGATATAGTACAAATATTCTACAAAGGAAGATAGATATAGTACAAATATTCTACAAAGAAAGATAGATACAGTACAAATATTCTACAAAGAAAGATAGATACAGT
Organism: Cepaea nemoralis; assembly: GCA_014155875.1. Taxonomy (NCBI): domain Eukaryota; kingdom Metazoa; phylum Mollusca; class Gastropoda; order Stylommatophora; family Helicidae; genus Cepaea; species Cepaea nemoralis. The sequence goes on from JACEFZ010007829.1 coordinate 124,618, forward strand.
ACAAATAAGATTGTTGGCATGACAAAGTAATTTTTGGGGCTTGTTTCACATAACAAAGTAATTTTTGGGGTTTGTTTCACATGACAAAGTAATTTTTGGGGCTTGTTTCACATAACAAAGTAATTTTTGGGGCTTGTTTCACATAACAAAGTAATTTTTGGGGCTTGTTTCACATAACAAAGTAATTTTTGGGGCTTGTTTTACGTTCACTTGTTTTGAACTCAAGCGTAGTCCATACATGTGCTACTACTTCTAGTAGTACTGGATTGATTTTTGTATGTGGATTAGCTTTGCCTATTACCATTGTCCCTCGCCATCAGGCGAACCAACTTTGGCTTCTGAGGTACTTGTAATGTACGTCCCCAAGTCAGCATGAGAAGAAACATTTTAGTTTAGTTGAGCTGTGTGTTGAGTTGAGCTAAGAACGACATCACTGCACTCAGGACATTCCCATACACGTTTCGTCCCCTCGTTCAACAGCCAGCAAAGAGTTACACTACTAGTCATTCCCACCGCTATCTGATTGAAAGTTCTCCTGGTTCTCCCTTTCAATTTTAAGATTATCAGAACCCCTGCCAATCCCCCGCAATCTCATCCTTTCCACATACAGGTTCTCAGTCTGTTCTCCTACCTTCTCCACCTGGTCCCACAGGTGCACAACCACCTCCCCCTTGTCCATAGGTAATCTACTACCAAGAGATGCATTCCCTGCCAGCCTATCAGCCTGTTCATTCCCTCGCACTCCCGCATGGCCAGGGCAAAAAATCCATGCAATTCTCACAATCTGTGACCTCTGAAGCAAGGTGAGCCATTCCACACGAAACATTCCGTTCTCCACTTTACAAAGCATACTCCTTGAGTCCGTGATGAAGACAATGTGTGTTGCAGGGGTCTCCTCTAATCAACAGATTGCTGCTGTGATTGCTTCCACCTCCATTCTCATGCTGGAGGTCATAGCCTCATATGCCATACTCTCCCTTTTCAAGCGCCTTCGCAATGAAACACCAACCACTGAGTCTGTTTCTCACCACTGACCCAATAGTATAGATCACTATGTCACCTTGATGTGTATTACTTTGGATCAGTTGTTGCACCTCAAACTCTGTGTGGCCTGCTGCCCATTCTCTGCACTCACGATCCAGTGTCACTATTACATTGTGCCAGTCCATCATTTCTTCCTGTACTTCAACCCACTCTTTTTCACGATTGATGGTCTCTAGATCACACACCTGATGTATAGTCCAGCTCTTATCCATTCAGCCATGCTGACCTCCACTGAAGTAAATGAAATATATTAAAATCATAGCTTAAACATACACATGAATAAAGAGCTGTCAATTACAATGATAAAATGTTTATAGTGCAATTAAAACCTGTTCTGTTGTATGCATGTGTAGCTTGAACAATGAGCAGAAAACATGAGAAACATCTAATGGCAAAGAAATTGTGATTTCTGGAGAAAATGCACAGAAAACTATGAGCAGACAGAAAAGGGAATGAGGCAGTCTTGTTAGAAATAGATGAAAACTGTAAATTGATTAGTGAAATTATGCGATGATAGTCAACATTTTTTGTGCATGTTATGAGGAGTAACCTAGCAAACTTGATGGAAAACAATATATATACCAAGGGGCATCAAATGAAAACCTTAAATATTTGTTATGTGTGTGAATATATTGTCTTTACAATTTCTAACTGCCAGTGAATGTTTAACACTCACAACATACATATCATATAAACCCTTCAACATTACAACACAGATATGTCATGTTTGTTGTCCCTTTCTGGTAGTTATTCAATTTTAATCATGTTTCTTCTTTTCTACAATTAAATTTATATTCTTTTAATACTTGCCATGTATTTTATGTTATTCCTGCTGTTATGTATGTTTTTGGAATATGTGGTTTCATTATCTTATGCACACCTTTCTGTTTTTATAAGACATGGATAGTACTAGATATATGTGGTTATGCTGATATGTCTTGAGAACTGAATGAGGTTTTAGCACTGTGTTTATCATCCTTTAGGAGACTGAAAGGCCATCAGTCTGTTTCTCAGAGCATTGAAGCCTACAAAATGTGATGGTTCTAATACATTACAGACCCATAGCAGATTTCTGCTTTGGTACTTTAAACAAATACAGTCAAACCTCGATTTTCGTTGGTTTCAGTTTTCGTCAATTTTATCCTTGAAAAATTTGTCTCGGTTTTCGTTGGTTGCTTCAGATTTTGTTGGTGTGCCCACATGACCTCCTTGCTAATTTTGCAATAACAAAGGGACCCACTCGTTCTTCTGCTCAGTTTGGCATTGTTTTTCATTGTGTGAGCATCACTTGCTAATAATAAAATACGAGAGCGGTATTAAAATTGCTGAAATTGGCTGCATGTACGGGAACTACCATCCACGATAAGTTTCATTGTGGTGACAAAGGAAGCAATAAAGGATGCTAAGGTAGCAAAAGGCATGTATGTGCTAAAGAAACAGAGATCGCAAACAATTTAAAATGTCAAACAGTTATTATTATTTTGGATAAATCAAAACCAGTTAGATGATAATTCTGTTTTGGAGGCAATCATATGTGAAAAGGCCAACTGTTGTATGCCGATCTCATTAAGAAATTGCTTGGGACGAGTGCTAGTGTACTTAGTGATTTTAATGCCAGCAGAGGATGGTTTGAAAAATTCAAGAGATGCACTGGCATACACAGTGTTACTAGGCACGGTGAAGGAGCGAGTTCGGACAAGTTTGGGGCCAAAACATAGCATTAAATACTATTATGTTTTTTCTCTATAAAAATGTCTGTTTGGTATGTATTTTGGAGTGTCTAGAATGAATTAATTAGATTTACATTGATTCATATGGGAATAATTGCCTCAGTTTTTTTGTCAGTTTCGGATTTCGCTGATTGTCTTTGGATGGATTATCGACGAAACCCGAGGTATGACTGTATGTTTAACTGAAAAACTAGGGCAATTATAACATCAGATGGAAGATGCACAACAGAGATTAAGAACAGAATGGGGCAAGCACAAGCTGCATTTCTGAAAATAAAAGGTATCTTTTGCAATAAGTCACTATCATTGACTGTAAGAAAGAGAGTGCTGAAATGCTGTGTAGAACATGTTTTGGTGTATGGCAGTGAATCTTGGAATCTAAGTGAACAAATTAGGAAGAGCTTGGATGCAACAGAGATGTGGTTCCTGAGATGAATGTTGCGAATTTCTTGGACTGTCAGAGTAACTAACAATGACTGCCTGAAAGAGGCTAATCAAATTAGAACATTATATTCAACAATAAGAATGAGACAACCGGCTTTCTTTGGTCTTGTGATGAGAAGAAAGGCATTGGAGAACACTGTGATGACTGGAAATATCAAGGGGAAGAGAGGCAGGGGCAGACCACGAGAAATGATGCTGGATGGACTAAGATGGGGGAATGGAGGAATATCATCAGCAGAGTTGATCCAGAACACCAAAGATATGTGGAGAGACATGAATGCCTACACCAGCTGGCAAGCCACTTGATGATGATGATGATGATGATGATGATGATGATAACTTTCAAACAAGTCAAACACACATGACTGTAGGGAGGGACTTCAGATGTCTAAGATGTCAACAGCTATGTTAGTTTTAGAAATATTTCACATGCATAGCTACCAGCGTATAGCATCTGAAGAGACATGATTCATCCATCATATGCCATGCTGATAAGCTTGGGCGGTCATGTTTCACCTTTTCACTCAATCACCAGAGTCGTGGATCAGCTCAGTGTTCTTGTCTCGACCACACCACATGGCCAAGCCATCCAGGTATTGACTTCTCTGCCTTCCCCTTGTTTTCTTCCCCTCGATCTTGCCAGTTGTCACCAAATGATAGCCTGCACAATTCAGCAAGACATTTGACGATGATATATTAGTAATGATGTATGCTTACAGCTACAGGACCTTTTTCCTTGCCTAAAGGAATACTGGCTATATGGTGCTAGGTCTACCATTTTACAGACCAATCACCACTTGATGAGTGATGGGTCAATATCGCACCATCCACTTTTACTTCTATAAACATTTCCTGGTACTCATTTCAGGCTGGGTTAATGGGACAGCCCAGGTAGATATTGAAAAAATGGCCACCTCAAACATATGACCACTGGGCCGCAGGCAAGCATGCTACCAGCCGAAGCTGATTTATAGCAATTCTAATTCTCATTTAGCATTTTAAACACTATTTAGAAATTCATTATGTTTGCCTATGACTAGAAGAGGAGATGACTACCACTAAATACATTTCTTGTACAGTAAAACACTACACTGAGTGACTCTTTTGATATGTTCCTCTACTATTCATGACTGGATTATTGGTCGATTCAATTGTTTTTTAACCATATATCCAGAACATGAACATTGAATAAATGAAATGTATAGTGATTTGTTATATCATGTCACTACATTACGCCCTTTTCAGTTTGAACATGAAAATGCAGACTGATTATCTGTGAAATATTGTGTTGACAGATGGGATTCTATTTATGAAATTGAAGCTGTGTTTGCTAAGCATGATTTTGACCACAACCGAGTTCTGAGTGAAGATGAACTGGACTGCTTGATGGCTGATGTGGTAGGTGACAATGTATAAATATTTTATTGGTAGATTCTGTGGTTTGCTGGGACACTTCTATCATCTCGTGTTGGTTGCTGGGACACTGTAATCATCCCATGTTGGTTACTAGGACACTTTTATCATCCCATGTTGGTTGCTGGAACACTTTCATCATCCCATGTTGGTTGCTGGGACACTTTCATCATCCCATGTTGGTTGCTGGGACACTTTCATCATCCCATGTTGGTTGCTGGGACACTTTCATCATCCCATGTTGGTTGCTGGGACACTTTCATCATCCCATGTTGGTTGCTGGGACACTTTCATCATCCCATGTTGGTTGCTGGGACACTTTCATCATCCCATGTTGGTTGCTGGGACACTTTCATCATCCCATGTTGGTTGCTGGGACATTTTCATCATCCCATGTTGGTTGCTGGGGACACTTTCATCATCCCATGTTGGTTGCTGGGACACTTTCATCATCCAATGTCGATTGCTAGGACACTTTCATCATCCCATGTTGGTTGCTAGGACACTTTCATCATCCCATGTCGATTGCTGGGACATTTTCATCATCCCATATTGATTGCTGGGACACTTTCATCATCCCATGTTGGTTGCTAGGACACTTTCATTATCCCATGTTGGTTGCTAGGACACTTTCATCATCCCATGTTGGTTGCTAAGACACTTTCACCATCCCTTCTTGGTTGCTGGGAAAATTACATCATCTCATGTTGGTTGCTAAGACATTTTCATCATCCCTTGTTAGTTGCTAGGACACTTGTATCATGCCATGTTAAATACAAGGACACTGATAAGTCAGTTACTGTACTAATCAAGACCTGTTTTCACCTCCAATAATAGACATCCTGCAAACAGACACCAGTAGCATATGTTCTGTTCTGATATAAGCAAACACCATTGCTGCGAGCACTGCCACTGTAAGGGAACATTCTACAGACAGCATTTCCACTTGAGCACAGAATTTTGAGCATTGAATGTTGAGCATGGATGTTGAGCAGTGTCCAAGGTTTCATTAAAATATGAACCAATAGCAAATACTGCCTTTGGGGTATGAAGTGTTAGACTTTCACATATTCTAGGCCATAAAATAATGACATGGGGTAGCCAGTTACCTTTCTTGTCATCTTTCCTTGCCAGGAAACTGTTTAGTGCCAATATTTACAAAACTAGGAGGCAGAAAGTATTAACACAGGAACAATTGAATAGCACATTGTAGGAACAGAGTCCTCCAAACTGATACCCACATAGTTCTAAAAAAGACCATTAAAAGAAATTATGACAAACGTTTAAGCATTAGAATTGGGCATTGTCTTAAAATTGCAAATAATTAGCTGGATACAGACATTTTCACTGTTCAGTTTTAGATGCTTTAAAGAGTGACAAAAAGACATGTGCCTTAATAGTACATCCTTTTTTTCCAGGCTGCCCTCACAAATCTTGATGAGAATGTAGATGTTAAAAGTCGTCATCCTGGTACTGCTCAACTCTCACATAGTCGCATCAGCAGTAATGATGACAACAGTGGTCCTTCATATGAAGAATTTATTTTCTTAGCAAAACATGTTAACAAAGTGAAACATTTCATGAGAAGCATAGTGTCTTTAACTGATGCCCTTCTCGTCAAGATGGAAGCCTTGGAGAGAGCCAGAATGAAAGAGGATGTGTTAGGCAGGATCATAGAAAGAATGAGAGAGGTAGGTAATATTATATCGTCTCTGCATACTTGTCTCAACCTTCCTGTCATGAAAGATATGTCGGTTTTGTCTGTCAATGTGGGTCAGGGTACAGTGAGCTGAGAACATTTGTTGCAGCAATTTTTGAAAGAGTAAACATTTATTCAATCCATCCATCCATCATGTGCCATGCCGGTAAGCGTGGGCGGTCATGTTCTGCAATCTCAATCGATCACCAGAGTCGTGGATCACCTCTGTGTTCCTGTCTCGACCATGCCATGTGGCCAAGCCATCCAGGTATTTACTTCTTGGTCTTCCCCTTGGTCTCTTCCCTTCAATCTTGCCAGTTGTCACCAAGTTCTCCAATTCATTTCTTCTCATAACATGCCCAAAGAATTTTGACTGTCTACGTCTAATGTCTCTAATCAGTTTACGATCTTCATTTGTTTCTTGAAGGACTTGTTCATTAGTTTTTCTGTCTGTCCATGGTATTCTTTGCATTCTCCTCAGAAACCACATTTCCACAGCCATCAGCTGTTTTTCAGCTTGACTGCTTATTGTCCATGCTTCACATCCATTCAAAAGTACAGATTCTATGTAGCACCTCAACACTCTTTTTCTCATTTCAATTGATATCTTTTTATTGGTCAGTATGTTTTTCATCTTTCAAAAGGCTGCCTTTACAATGGCAATTCTTGTTCTAATCTCTTCAAGGCATCTCCCATCAGATGTTATGACTGTGCTGAGATAACAGTATCGATTCACTTGTTTAAGACTATGCTCATCTACTCGTATATCACATTGTGGTATTTCCTTCTTCCCAGTGACGACCATAATCTGTGTCTTCTTAATATTCAGTTCTAACCCTAGTTGTTCACTGTGTGCAACACCCGTATCTACTAAATTTTTCAGGTCCTGTTTGCCTTATCGCTATTCCACTGCTTAAGATGAGGGAATGAACGGTAAGTCAATTTCATGGCTCAAATGATCAACAGCCAATAATTGTAAATAAACTGGAGCCAGAACGGGCAATGAATGATAAGGTATACTCTTGCTGAAAATCGGAAATCATTGCTGCTTTATTCTCACAGCTGACACAAGTTACAGTCACAATGTCGATATCTTCTCTAAAGGGCCTGTGCTGCCAGACCGGCAATAGAATTAATTAAATAATATCTAACATGTTAACATACTAACCCTATTTCCTTTTCAGCCCTTAATCACCTTCATTCTTCCCTTCGTCTGTCCATCATTTGTAATGCTGTCCGATCAATCTGTCTAGGTTTAGCGGGTTTTCAGTCGACGGTGACATTCTATAACATCACCGCTGCTTCATCCCTTTTTTTGTCCATGTCATCCATCCACTGATCTTCTATCAAGCCACTATTAGCCACCACTTCATTCTTGTAATAATCGCTTTGCCAGTTTGAATGTTGAAACACAACCTGTCCTTGCAAACTCCAGCAAAAAACTCTCTTGTTGTCTATTGACGTCAGAGTGATGATTCTCTGTTGACTACTCGTATCCTAGATTCCGTAAGCTTTTGGGTTTCAGGATTCTCTACATATTTTTAGTGACGTCAATAGCGGGTACCTGCCTTATGGCACTGTTCATTGTCTGCAATCAAGACTGTATCATCTGCATATCTAATGTTATTGATGTATTGTCCCCCAATGTTGATTAATTCCATATCTTCTATATTTCTGAATATATTTTCACTGTACAGGGAAAAAAGATCTGGAGACATTACACATCCCTGTCTTACACCTATTTTAATAAGCTGATATTTATTCACCAGTATATAATTTTCTGCCTGTATTTTAAAGGGACCCTATAGATATTCTTTACTATGTGAAGGCGGCCTCTTGCAAGATGGAAAACATACTGACCAATAAAAAGATGTCAATTGCAAGGAGAAATTGAAGTGCTACATGGAACCTGTACTTTTGTATGGACATGAAGCGTGGACAATGAGCAGACAAGCTGAAAAACAACTAACGGCAGCGAAGATGTGGTTTCTGAGGAAAGTGCAAAGAATGCCATGGACAGACAGAAAAACCAGTGAACAAGCCCTACAAGAAGCAAATGAAAACCGTAAATTGATAAGAGAAATTAGACATAGTCAAAATTTATTGGACGCATTATAAGAATAAACAAATTGGAGAATTTGTGACAACTGGCAAGATTGAGGGGAAAAGAACAAGGGCAAGGCAGAGAAGTAAATATCTGGATGGTTTGGTCATGTGGCATGGTTGATACATGAACACGGAGCTGATCCACAACTCTGGTGATCGTGCAAAATGGCAAAATATGACCGCCCACGCTTATCATCATGGCACATGATGATGAAGGGTAAACAAAAAATGTTAACAATGTAACCTACCATCCATGTTGTAAGAATCAACCAAGGAGGTTTATGTCTGTGTGTTACTGGAACATTTAAAGGAAGCAGAGAGCAGTATCACACTGCAACCTACCATCCGTGTTGTAAGAATCAACAAAGGAGGTTTACGTCTGTGTGTTATTGGAACATTTAAAGGAAGCAGAGAGCAGTATCACACTGCAACCTATCATCCGTGTTGTAAGAATCAACAAAGGAGGTTTACATCTGTGTGTTATTGGAACATTTAAAGGAAGCAGAGAGCAGTATCACACTGCAACCTACCATCCGTGTTGTAAGAATCAACAAAGGAGGTTTATGTCTGTGTGTTATTGGAACCCTTAAAGGAAACAAAGAATAGTATCACACTAACCTACCATACAGGTCTAAGAGGCCATGAAGGAGGGTTGGGATTGGGGTTGGCTTTCCCATTCTGTAAAAAAACGTTAGTTGTAAAATGCAACCAGTCATGGGAAATTTCTAGATTTTTCTATTTAACATCTGGAATGCTAGAACTATGTATGGACCAAGAAAGACATTATAGGTGGCAGAGGAGATAAAACACTATAACACTGACATTTTGGGACTATAACCAAAGAAGAAAAAACAACAAAGATTTATCTAAAATAACACTCACTGAAACAAGTATAGAGCTTCAAATACTTAGGAAGTATAATATCATCAAATGGCAAATCAGAAGACGAGATCAAAAATAGAAGAACTAAGACAAACCAACTTATTGGACAAATGGCACCAATACTAAAGAACAAACTCATATCAATAGTTACTAAGAAAGCATTCTGCAGCACAATCTTCCTACCAACTCTATGCTACCAATGCCAAACCTGGACAATGACAGAAAAAGAGAAAATAAAAATCACAACAATAGAAATGAGATTCCTGAGAAGAATACTCAATGTATCAAGAAGAGATAAGATCAGAAATGAAGAAATCAGCACTAAAGTGCAGGTTATAGCAGCGTCAGATTTTATTAGACAGCAGCAAGTCAAATGGTTTGGCCAAGTAATTAGGTTACCAACTAACAGTATCCCACAACAAGCAATGATGTGCAGATAAAATGGATGCAGAAGAATAGGTCGACCATGTAAACGATGAACAAAAGGAATAGCAGAGTCCATGAGAATCTCGTTACATGAAGTCCATAAATGAGCACTCTCCTGCTGTTTATACTTCACCTCGACAACACAAGGTACAAGAGGAACAAAGTGAGATGAGATATGAGATGAAACAAGGTGGAATTAAACAGGCACACAGATTCTGAGCACAGGTGAAACAGTGCTATTCCCAGGCCATACAGAGGAAAATTCCTCCACAGCGAAGGAATGACCCTAATGTTAACTTTAAAAAAGTTAGCTGAATATTCTTTACAGGATGTCACTGTCAACCACAGCATTTTTTTTGGCTGTTTGTGATTTCTTGGCAAGTTTACATTCAGTAGTTTGCCTTTGCTTTCTGAAAGGCCGGCACTCCTACCATTGAGTGAAAACCAGTGCAAGGCGGTCTGCTTCCAAATTGCTTGGAAGCAGCAATTTCAAGAATAATAGCAACATTTAGAACTTTAAAAAATAAAAAGAAAGTCAGAATGGGTGTATTCCAGTGTTACACACCCATAAATAACAATAATGAATAAGTGCTAGATTTGGCAGGAATAAAAATATTACAATTCTGATGGGTGGCCTAAATGCCAAGATAGGACAGGATAACACAGGCTTTGAGGAGATCAAGGGGAAATGTGGACATGGGGTAATACATGAAAATGGAGAGCTATTTGCTAATTTATGTGTAGAGAAGAGAGTACATCATAAACAGAAGCGTTTTTGCACATAATAGAACATTCATTATGGAGATGCCACCTGATGGATTGATTATTTTGCACAGAATGTTTTCATGACAAACAAAGTATCTCTAAAAATCACTGTCACATGGCTTTAGCTCTGTGTGGTCGAATTGCTGATGTAACAATTATATAGCAGTGCATATAGCAATAGCCTCTTCTTCGAGGTTTGAACAGTTTTCTCTACAGAATCGCAGATTTGAAAACAAGGCTCTATTCAGGTACTTGAATACTGAGTTATCTAAGCCTGGGTTGCTGATTCTGGGTAACTGTTTCCAATGTCTTTCATTGTATGGAGTGAGATATGATAGATTTATTTAACAATTTTTGTTTATGCAAGGTGTAGAGTTGCGTTCTACTATTGTTGTACAGGGCTATCTATTTTACCCATATAACCATGCTCGTGTTTTTGTTTTCATTTCTTTCTTAGGATCATAACAATTATACAGCCTCCCATATGTAGTTGATGCTAGGATATCCATCTGGATTAATAACTTATCATTTTTACAATGCATTAGTGGCCACGTACCAATAATAGGAAAACTAAGAATAAAACTGATGAATTTAAAAAAAAAAAGGTTCAAAGAAATATCAAGTTAGATGTGACAATAACTTTAATAAAACAGGAGATAAGAGAACATCATGGATAAATAGAAAGAGTAATGAAGATATTTTGAAAGTAGTTTATTCACAAAGAGAACTTGTTACTGTCATCATAAGAAGACAGTTCTTTGAGCTTATTATGAGAATGGAAAAGCTGGAGTATACTGTCACAATAGGAAAGATGGAGGGGAAGAAGTGCTGGACAATTTGACATCATGGCATGGAGGAACATGCCAGAACTGACTGGCATTAAATGAAACAGAAAACTGTGGACACACATGATCACCAGTGCCCGGTGGTTTGACTATAAAAAGAAAATCGTTCCTACACTTTAATGTTACATGAACAGTATATCTCACTAGGGAAATGAGTTGTTAGTTTGACTTCATTGGTTTCATTTGCTTTTATAGCATGGATGGTTTGGCCATGGGGTAAGACAAGAACACAGACCTGATCCACAACTTGGGTGAACCTATGAGATGATGAAACATGACCGCCCATGCTTATCGATAAGGCATATGATGATGACGATGATGACATACCAAAGAAACAATCAAGATGTCCCAGAGGTTCATTGAAAAGAGGCAGAATGATCAGCAAAGACCAGAATTGTTTCAGTCATGTTTTGTCAAATGGGATTGCTGGGTCTCCTCTCAGAATAGCTGCATGTTCTTCATTATATCTTCTTCTATTTTATGCTGTCCTCAAGCATCTGTTGTGTGCTGCCAGTTGTAGCTAGTCAGGGATGTGGGTTTTGATGAAAGCAATGTGGCGCAGCATTTATTTGTGGCCTTAAATCTGGTGTTTCTCAGCTTGTGGCAATGTGTTGGCTGTTTTTTACTTCTTTTACTTACCAATAAGGAACGTTAATGGTGACTCTGATTTTCTTTATCTGCTTGCAGTTTTGCATATGAGAGCATATCAGATGGTTATGAGAATTTAAACATATACTTATACCAGCAACAAATGATACTTGTATACTTTTCATATAATATTTTGTGCTCTTTTTTAACTGTGTGCTTCATGTTTTAGTGTAAGCTAATTATTTCTTACTTGGTGTTGTGCATCATATTTATATACACATAAATACGGCTGGTGTATGCCAACATGACAGAGATACTATTTCTTCCTTTGATGATCATTTAACAATCTGTCCAGTGTTAAAATTTTATATTTGTATATCATTTTACCATATTGACAAATAATGTCAAATTCTTGTGTGTGTGTGTGTGTGTGTGTGTGTGCATACGTGCGTGCATGCGTGCGTGTGTATGTGCGTGCGTGTGTTTATTATTATTATTATTATTATTAAAAACTGTTTACTGTAATGACAAATAATGTCAAATTCTTGTATATGTTTATTAAAAACTGTTTACTGTAATAATAAATAATGTCAAATCTTATACTGTATTATTTTTTTTTTAAAGAACTCACTTGATGTGTATTGGTAACATGGTGATAGCCTCATATTTTGTATACACCAATCAGTGCTCGAGGAGGTAGCATACTAAAGCTAATTTTCATGTTATGTTCCTTACTTTGAGGAGCGACTGGCTGAGTGTCTAGAACGCAGGATTATCCTTCAGGATACCCGGGTTCAAATCATCGGTAAGGTGTGGATTTTTTTCTGTTGGGGGAAAAAAGAAAACCCTAACCTGCGCAGTTTGCAGCGACTGCACTAGCCAGGTGCCATTAATTCCTCAGGCTAAAGACTCTTTCCCCCCCCCCCCCCCCCCTCTGCCATTCACTGCAAGGTATTATATAGGCAGTAAATGACAGACAGACAGTTTCTTACTTCGTTTAGACTATTTATGTGGACTTGTAGTTCTGCTTCTGATTTTGCAATTAATGCTTGTAGTTCTGCTTCTGATTTTACAATTAATGCTTGATCGTAGACAAATAGGAGTTATTTAATGGTGTAATTTGTCATTGGTTCTTCTTCTGTGTTCTGTTCTTCTTGAGGTGTTGTTGTGGTCTCTGTTTGGCTGGTTTCTTTACATATGCTGTCTATATAGGTTATGAACAAGAGGTGGCATAGGACACAACCTTGTCATACTCTGGATCTGATAGTGAAGTGTCCTCTGTTTGTTCTTACCGTGCATTCTCTGTTATATAAGCTTCTGCATACATTTGTTAGATGTGCACTCACGCCATATCTTTTTTAACGATTTCCCACAGTATATTTCTATCTTTTTTTTTTTTTTTTTAGCATATCCTTTACAGGACTTAGCTGTCAACACCAGCATCTTTTAGCAGTATGTTGATCTCTTGGCAAGATTACGCTCAGTAGTTTGCCATTGCTTTCTGAGCGGCCGGCTCAGTATCCCGCAAGTCACGAGCGGGGGTCGAACCACCTCAGCTCTCGCTCCGCTACGAGACTCTGCGTGATAAACGGGATTACAGAGAGAAAGTGTTGTAACCCCACAGCCAGAGAGACCGGCTATTTCTATCTACTCTATAAAATACCTGTTCTTGGCCGAAAAAGGCTAAGTAATGTGTTTTATTCAATTCAATTAATTTTTCTATCAGTTGTCTAAGAGCAAAGATGGCATCTGTGCATCCTTTGTTTGTCCTCCTAGGAGGCAACTAGAAACTTCTACAAAAAGATTAGTGTAATGAGAACCAGAACAGAACCCTTTGACCCAAATGGAAAAATTTAACAGCAAAAAAGAAGAACCAATAAGTGAACAACAACAAATCCAAAATAAATATGGAGGCAGCCTCTCAACATCCCATATAATGCCACAGGAATCCAAGACACTAACACCAATGCCATTGAAGAACTAGAAGACATACTGAAAGAAGAAATTAGAGAAGCCTTCAGATTAGTTCCATTGAATAAATCACCAGGACAAGATGAAATACCAAATGAATTAATTAATGCAGTAAAAGAAGTAGGTACAGCGTAATGGCCTTGGTTGGGGATGCTTGTTTATAGGGCAAATGAGGGACTACTATGGGGAGGCCGCGGGACCTTATGAAACTCATAGCTTAGTTAGCACAGCCCTCCCATAGGCTGATGCTACATGACGTATACTAGGGGTGTAGATAGAAGTGTGTGCCTGTAATAATAATATTTTTTTAAAAACGATTTTGTATGTGATTAATAGGAGACCATGCCATCGTGTTAGCACAGTTATACGTATGTGGGAATATGTATACATGGATATAATATATGAGAGATATGACTCAGTAATTCTAAACTGCTACATCCATTGGCACCTTGCCGTCTTGACAGACGATAGTTTGTGCTCTAAAAAGGCATAATAACTTTTAACTATGGTGGTAGCGAGTGTGACTGATAAGGCCAATTTGCGCTGTAAATGTCCATTCACAGTGGGTGCATGTGAACATGTGGTCATTTCCACCATAAACTGCTACATGTCAGGGTAGAAAACCGATGAGACTATTAAAATGGTTACACAATTTTTCAGGCCCCCCCCCCTGATGGGGGGGGGGGGGGGGGCATACTGCCATGTAGCATTTCAGAAGACACAGAATTTAAAATGAAAAAGAACCCAAAGGGTTAATCTCAAAGCAGCAGACAGCAAAGGTTGCTAAGTGACATCACTGTGTGAAAAACGTCCCTGTGTATTACGTCATGAACCAGAGTTAGGTCTGGGGATGATGGAACCAAGGCAGCATAAAATTGACAGCAGTGAATTATTATGGTAAGTTCCTTCAGAAGAGGTAAATTGAAGAAGTAAATAACCATTCGTGTAAGATACGTAAATAAGGCACACTCTGGAGTCAGGACGGAAGTTCGGCCATGGATATTTAGACCAAAATTCGAGAGAATGGCTCAGCGCTAGCAAGTTGTCAACAGACATGGTTTCTTTGTAAGAAGTTTTTGTTATGACGATTGGCAAGGATGCAATCGAGATAACGATAGGCGGTTGGAACATTATCTTGACATTCTGATAATTAAATGTATATATATTTGGACACGCCAGTGAATATTGATATTATGCATATGCTTATTAACATGGCACCGGCCCTCCCATCAACATGGGAACGGTGACTTTTTTCCATGCAAATAAAAGTTGAATGACAAGAAATGCCAGCCTTCCTCAAGTCATTTGATGTTTATTGAATTTGCTCCTGTTACACTGCCGGACTGTTTGGTGGACAGCGAGCTGGGAAAAAGGCAGAACAGTATTCTGGCAATGGTTACGTAGACTTTTTAACCATGTTTGGGTAGAACAACTGACACATGAGACTGGGGAAGCGCCATAATTATCCCAGATTTGAAAAACAAAGGAAGCAAAAGATGGCACACAATACTGAGGCATTTCCCTTTTGAGTAATTCTGGAAAAATATTGTTTCAAAATTATAGAGAAAAGACAGACCTATAATAGAACCCAGCTAAATGAAACATAACTTGAATTAAAAACAAAACAAAGGTTGAACAGGTTCATCTGCTCCTGGTCTAGTTTTTTTGTTCCAACTAAACTGCTTCTGAATCTCTTTGTAACCAGCATCTAGACAATTTGATTGCGAATATTATCACTAGATCTTTTCCATGTATGTAATTGTTTAGGATTGTATTTGAACCAGGTGATATCTATTATTCCATCCATCATGTGCCATGCCGATAAGCTTGGGCGGTCATGTTTTGCCATCTCACTCGATCACCAGTCATGGATCAGCTCTGTGTTCCTGTTGTGTTGCTCTCTTGTTCTGGGTACTCCACAATGAGATGGTATCATCCACTATATGGTAACCTTACACTGACTGCCAAGTTCCGAAAGTGTTTGTAGTACTGGCAATTTCCCAGACAGGAGCGCTCGAGTATTGATTTTGCGTCATGAAATAGCATCACATGTTGTGGACCATGGCTGGTATTTAGTAATTTCTCCGATGCTATCTTTATTGCCTAGATTTCTGCATCATAGTTATGGCAGTACTTTCCTGTTGGAGAAATAACAGTCATGGAAGGCGTTGGACAGAACAACACGACAATTAACACAAGGCATTAAAGACACCTAGGCATTAAAATACACAGGGGGAAATATCTTAAGATGCAAGGTTGAGATTCATCCCAGCACATTAAATCATGTTTATGACAATGTGAGGTTTCAAAGAGAGAAGACAAATCGAGCATCAAGCTGGTGAAATTACTTATATCTTTTAAGAGTTAATAATTGGTCAAGATTAATGACAGAACTAAACGCTGCCACTGGAACCGCACATCCTCAGATATCTCTAACAGCCTACAAGCATATGATTTTACTGTCTGGACATCCGCAGAAAACATTTCAATGGCTGCACGTCGCATCCAACAGACGTTGGAGAAGTGGGGAACTGGACAAAGAATTGGGGCCGAAAACTACACAACATGAAAAACAATCTTTTCTCTCTCCCCACACACAGAAAGAAAATAAAGCTGGAAAGTCAAGCAACACCTCAGACAGATGGATTCCGTGTTTCGAGGGGTTATAATAAACTTTAACTTGGAAGCCAACGCCGTTGTGGGGGTGGGGGGCGGGGGCGCGGTGGATAAAATTGCGAGCCTTGTAGAGACAAAAGAAACATAAAACCGACTGGAACAATTTTGTTAGCACAAAAATATTAAAGCTAATATATACTGGAGCAGTCAGACCCATCATGGAATACGCCCCTATCTGCTGGACCTCGTTACAAGTACGTCGTTGTTAGTACTTAGATGTTACACCACGTACCGTGGACACGTACATTCTGAAATTGGATTTCAACAATTACAAATGAATAAAATTATCTCCGGTCTCATTATATTTTGCGGTTCTTATTACGTTATCTACATACATGTTGAATAGACACGAGAAGAGAATGCAGCCCTGTCTTTCTTTTAAATTCAAACCAGATTGACGTTTCATCGATTGCATTTATAGTTGCTAGTTGTTCTTGATATAATAATTCAATTAAGTTGGTCAAATGTACTGGAAACCCTTATGTCACTCATGAAGTTCCATAATTTCTTCCCCTACTTCTGCTTTCATCCGGAGAGCTTTTTCGGACGTGATTGCGTTGCGCCTGTTTACAGCAGAGCTGTGATAATGATATTTGCGCCTTTAGGCTGACACATACGACTTCTGCGAGCATTTTTTGACCGGGTTAACCTTCCCGGGTGTTCCACAATTTCTGGTGTTGAACCCAGTTAAAGGCCTTAATGTAGCGTATGAAACAAGTTTCGAAGATCTATATCGTAAGCACTGTCAACTTTTTTTTTTTTGGTTAGTTAGTTAGTTAGTTAGTCGACAGATCATCCTCGTTGCACATCGAACCATTCAGTCCATAAGTGCTCGGATCCCCTCCTCAGCAAATCCCGCTGCGTGTAGCGGCTAAAGACACCAGTTCTGTGTTGGTTTATCAATCTTCTTTGGCTTCCTGCGTAGTGTTCTTGTTTGGCCACCCCTCTTTTAATTTGCTGCTCCCGCAGTCTGGCCATTGTTGTAGATTCACAGTCATCACTTGGTTCTTGCAAAAGTCTCACTTCTCGTAGAGCATTCAGAATGTCAGCCTGGTCCATGGCGCGTCCGCCCTCCACAGTAGCCTCACCTGCGAGCTTGTCAGCCCGCTCATTTCCTTGTACTCCCGCATGACCTGGCACGAAGATGAAACTAATCTTTGCCAGCCGAGACCGCTTCAGAGGCAGCAACCACTCTCTTCGGATCGACCCCTCCTCTATCCTCTTGATCATGTTCATTGAGTCGCTAAGGAAACAAGCCCTAGTGAATGTCTGTGTCTCGAGCCATGTTATTGCTTTACTTACTGCCATGACTTCCATGGTCAGGCTACTTGTGGTTTCAGTGAAAGCACCAGAGTCCTCCTTCACAATTCTCCCTCCGGCCCGAGCTGTAAAGGCCCATGAGCTTCTCACATGTCGGACGACCGACCCATCTGTGTAGATGACCGCGTCACCGTCTAGCGAATTCTCGAAAATCAACGCTTGTACTTCAGCCTCAACAGCAGCCGGATTTTCTTGTCTGCATTTTCTATCTAGTTGGATGCAAACTGAAAAGGATGTGCAGAAGTCTGTTGGCACTTGCACCCACTCCTCGCCAGGTTCTAAGTCCTCAAGTGAACACACCTGTTGAAGAATGTCTTCGGCTTTTTTGGTTGCGTAGGCCTATCCCTTACGGGACGTTGCAGTCAACACCATCATTTTTCTGCTGCAGTTGATGTACTAGGCAAATGTTACGTTCAGTAGTTTGCCATTGATTTCTGAACGACCGGCTCCCATACCAGCACGTTATAACGCAACGCGACACGGTCTGCTGCACAAATCGGTCGCAGCTGAGCTTCGAACGCCTGGTACCCGGCGCACGAACCACGTTCGCAAGCCTTTATAGTATAGTATGTTCCGATTTGAATGCCTTCATTCACGATCAATTATTTTGAAAACTGTCTGTTGCATTGTTATGAAATTTTTCCAGCCGTCTTATAATTTACCCCCACCCAAGGAATATGTCTTTGATAGGTCCAAAAACAACTTAAACATCAAAAGCGGCGACATTCCTTTGATGTTTTGCTGAACAACTAGTGATTTCTCGCTAACAAAGTTAAGTTCACAGTAATTGGAGACCTGCCAAATTCAGATGACACACAAAGGCGTATCCGGATTCGTACAGGGTCGGCTGCATTGCACCGGGTTTTTATCCCATATGGCTCAGTTTCTTTCCGCAGCGCAGAAAGCGTCGCACAAAGCACGAACTCCGTAGCTCCAGCGACGACCCTCGGGAGTCTCCGAAAAAATTCACTCGTGAAATGAAGGACGCGGCCCGGAATCGAACATACAACCTTCGGAGCCCGAGTCAGACGGCTTGACCACTTCACCACGGAGAATCCCGAGAGGGGTGCAATGTGTAATATTAGTAAAGACAGAGAATTTACAGAGGCACGGGGTAAATAATTTGTAAATTAACAGGAAAGTAGAAGGACTATATTTCTTACCTTATTTTTCATTTCCTTCTTGTTTCTTCAGCTGATGCTGATGCTGTAATGTTTAGGGCCTGCAATTCGTCTGAATCGTTGGAGCAAAATATCCCAGTAAGTGTGTACGTAGATTAAGGTCTGCTATCTGCTCAGACATTAATCTGTGTCGGACGATTCCAGTAGGTTGATGATTGCTCTCGGTTGCATAAAATTCAATCCATCCTTTCTCCAATAGTCCTCTTCCTCTTTCCACACATGGTCCTCACATTTTTTCCAGTAACTTTTATCAATATTTAATAGCGCGGACAGACAGACATAAAGGTAGGTAGGTAGGTAGGTAGGCAGAAAAGGTAGGTGGTTGGGTGGGGGGGTCGGCTGGCAGGCAGGTAGGTAGGCAGGCGATATATAGGTAGGTAGGTAGGTAGCCAGCCAGCCAGCCAGAGAGAGGGATGGATGGATGGATGGATAGATAGATAGATAGATAGATAGATAGATAGATAGATAGATAGATCCCCGCCAGAAGCCGGGCCTTGTCATCTAGTTTATTTATATAATCACGTTTCATGAAAGAACCCCCATTTGGAGACACCTCTGAACAATCCCATTTAACTTCGAGCTGCTTGTTTCAAAACGGAAATCACGTGAAAATTTTAAAAAATGCGGGGACGTGTCTTGGTGAAGCTGTAATACTGTTAAAATGATGGACGTAATCTCTAAGTCGTAATTTATATACCGCATATAAAAAAACTTTGAAATCTGCTGTAAAATCTCCAGAACAAAATTTTTTTTGTTGGGTGGACATAATGATAAGGTTATATACTAATTTTCATCATTTTCCCTCAGTTGGTTACTGAGATATTGAATTTTATATTGAGGCAACAAAAAAAAAACACCACACACACACACTATAGCTACGGAGCGGGCTTCCTGGCCTAGAGGTTAGCGACTTTTCTCCGTAATCTCGTATACTCTCGTAAGTATCGTGACGACGGTGAGAATCAGCAGTGGTTCGAATCGCGTCGGTAACTTACGGGGTATGTGAGCCGGCCGCTCAGAAAGCAATGGCAAACTACTGAGCGTAATCTTGCCAAGAAATCAACAATCAGCTGAAAGATGCTGATGTTGACAGCGATGTCCTGTAAAGGATATGCAAACTGTCAACTAGATACCCATAAATGAAGGTCTCCATTGGTCAGAACTTTCATCCACCTGAACCCACAACAATGGAATTCGAACGGAATACGCACCCAGTCATGTTTATCAATCAATAAATCATGTGCCATGCCGGAAAGCGTGGGCGGTCATGACTCGCCATTTCACTCGATCACCAGAGTCATGGTTGCTCAGTGTTCCCGTCGAATGGTGTGGAGTATCTTTTTTTCTGTCGGGGGCAAAAAGACAACTCTAACCTGCACAGTTCACGGCGACTGCACTAGTCAGGCGGCCGTAATTGCTCAGGCTCAAGACATCCCAGCCATACACCTGCAAGGTACCATGTTGGCAGTAAATGACAGTTTAAGTTGAGTTGAGTTCAGAACCGACATCACTGCACTCAGGACATTCCCATACGTGCTCCGTCCCCTCGCTCAACAACCAGCGAAGAGTAAATATGACAAACGGTAAGTCAAAAACACAGCTGATCCTGGACATCGGTGATCGTGTGAAGAACCATGACCGCATATGACACATTAGGGTGACAAGTGTGTCTTCTGATCTCTAATTCTATTTCTTTCCCTCGCTCGCTTTGAACTCAAACGTAGTCCATACACACTATTTATAGTAGTGATGGCTGAATTTTGCGTGTGGATTAGCTTTCCCTCGACATCAGGCGAACCCACTCCGACTTCAGAGGTACTTGTAATTTATGTCCCCAAGTCAAGGACGACAGGTCAACATTTTAGTCCAGCTGTCCGGTGTAGGGGTTGAACCGCTTACCTCGGCATCAGCACACCTGATGTTTAAGAACGTGCGTTCTTATCCATTTGGCCATGCGGACCTGCTCTAATTCTGTGAGTGGCAGTCAATACCGATGAATTTATTATTCATACTACTTAAACCAGTGGTTCTCAACCTTTTTTGGCCCATGCCTCCCTTTACCATATGTTCAGAACGTCACCCCCCATTTTTTTCGAATTTCTTCCCTATAACCCCCCCCCCCCCCCGACCCTTACACAGTATACATAAAAAAATGGAAGCTAAATTTAATAGCACATACTAGAACAAGTCTAGTCATCTACATAAAACGTGATTTGCAGGTCTACTTACGTTATAAAACGAATTTCATTAGGGTGAGAAGTACAGAACGGTAAAATTTAGAGGGAGAAATAATATCAAGTAACTGGCTCTTGTATTAATGCGATCTTGAAATAATCTTAACCCCCCCCCCCCCCCCTCCCCGGAAACCCTAAAATTCCCCACCGGTTGAGAACCACTGACATAAACGGAATGAAGGGTTCCACAACAAATGATATGTATGCGTATTATTCTCAACATTCATATACAACACGCACATTTTATGTACCAGGTTGATGCCCAATCTTTCATTCTATTCACAATATTTCGTGATACTTGTAAATATAATGTACAGCATCGTCCTAATTTTGTCCGTTTAATGTTAAAACATATAGCCAATAATTTTCTTTTCATATTCGGGGGAGGAGAACAGTTGCATATCACAATAAGTTATCCGAAACACAATGTTGTAAGACACCCTGCATGTATCCAACCTGGCATTACTCGTATCGTCTGCAGCTACACTTGTTTGGGCAAGGGAAGGTGCGCAACTGTCACAACTTGAACACTCTCAGAGTTACAAGGACGGTCCTTGACGACAAGCGGTTGCCAGACAGTTTGTGAACACTTTTAGCTTCTATTGAGCGAACTTGTTATTACGGTATTGGGATTAAAGCGTGTTTGATTTGCTGGAAAATCGTTCAAGAAAAAGTAAGTATTCAGTAAAAATTCAACCCTGCTTATTTTATTTTTATTTGTAGTCTTGATTATAAATTATTAATATTAATTAATATTTAATAATATAAATGCTGGTGTCGACAGCGATGTCCTGTAATTAATAAAATAAGATAATAGAATAAAATAGGATATGCGAAAAAAAAATATCGGTGGCCTAATGGCAGTGTTGAGGAAGAAGAGAAAGTTTTAAGCACGAGCTTGCTCACCCACCAGCACATACCAAGCTGGGAGCCAAAAGAATCCGCACAATGGGTGGAAACAAGATCAAGAAGTACAGATCAAGGCAACTTTTTTTCGGCCAATTCATTCAATGAAGCAATTACACACAAGACATATATCATAATTATAATTACGGTGTCATTAATGTGGTGTACAACTACAACCCCTCTAACAATGAGTTTGTACCTACAAAAACACCGGCGAAGAGCTCCATCACACAGATCGACTCCACTCCTGTCAGGCAGTGGTATGAGGCTCACTATGCCACACTATACTATTCGGCCGCAAGAAGGGTATCAAACTGTCCGAGGAAGATGAAGCAGTGCTGAACAAGGTGCGCCCAAAAAAGACTCAGAAGAAATATGAGAGGAAGAAGCAAGCCAAAGTGGAACAAGCTTTGGAAGAATAGTTTGCCACTGGAATAACACTTGCCAAGATCACCTCTCGACCTCAACAGTGTGGGAGAATGGATGGTTACATCCCCAAAGGCAAAGATTTGGAGTTCTATTCCATGAAACTGAAGCTCAAGAAGGCTGAATAATTGAATTTATTATTGGGGAAAATAAAGTTCATGTAAACATTCTCCCCCCCCCCCCCCCCCCCCAAAAAAAATAAATAAAATAATAATAACAATTCAAATATTATTATTGATAATAATATTTACTATGGATGTTTATGTGATGTGTATATAATATGGACAGACAGAAAAACCAATGACCAAGTACTAAAGGAGACAAATGAACATCGTAGACATTAGAGAAATTAGACGTAGACAGTCAAAATTTTTTGGACATGTTATGAGAAGAAATGGGTTGGAGAACTTAGTGACAACTGGCAAGATCGAGGGGAACAGACCAAGAGGAAGACCGAGAGGAAAATACTTGGATGGCTTGGCCACATGGCATGGACGAGACAGGAACACTGAGCTGATCCACGACACTGGTGATCGAGTGAAATGGCGAGTCATGACCGCCCACGCTTTCCGGCATGGCACATGATTGATTGATTGATAATACTACATTAATGTCTTTCATTAAATTTTGAAACTTATAATAAATAAATAGTATAGTGGGCTGTCAACAGTACTGTGTAATGTTTTAGTATTTTGAATGGTGTTGATCCCCTCTGCTGTGTGTCCACCGTGACGAGGTAGAGGGGCTTGTGCGTCCCAATGACCCCAAGAGCTATGCCGACGGTAGCACAGCTACTGGTAGGGCCACCCATGTCGGACAGGTCAAGGGAGAGGGACCAGACGAAGAGACACACAAACCTGCTGCCTTGTAGGTAGACTGGGGACAGTCAAAGGCTAGGGAAAGCACCCCAAATACATGCTTGTCGAAATCGGATGTACTGAGCCACAGGCTTGACAAAGCAGTGCAACGTAACTTAATTCATGATGTCACAAATCAAAATTAATCGATATGGTGCTAATCCCGTGAAGTCCCATCAGGCGGTGATAGTGCCGGGCCCCCTGCCTCGAGGGGTCCACCCATGACTACTGGTGGTCACCTTCCCCTGTGCTGTGGAGTCAAGGCACAGAGGAGTAGGTTAAGAGCTATTGACCAAATACCCCGGACACTCAACATACTACAGTGGAATGCCGAAGGAGTTTACAAGAAGAAAGACTCCCTAACACAGCGTCTTCATAAAGATAGAATAGATGTGGCATGCATTCAAGAGACACACCTCAACGCCAATCACAAATTCTCAGTCAGAGGATATCAGGCCACACGTTTCGACCGCGAAGGACACAAAGGAGGAGTTCTAATACTTACACGAAATACAATACCTTGCAGCGAAGTATCTGTGATCTCTGACAACCAAACGGAAATTATAGGTGTTGATATAATGATAAAGGACGTGAAAATAAGAATCTACAATCTGTATAGCCCAGCAGATTGTAGATTCTTATTTTCACGTCCTTTATCATTATATCAACACCTATAATTTCCGTTTGGTTGTCAGAGATCACAGATACTTCGCTGCAAGGTATTGTATTTCGTGTAAGTATTAGAACTCCTCCTTTGTGTCCTTCGCGGTCGAAACGTGTGGCCTGATATCCTCTGACTGAGAATTTGTGATTGGCGTTGAGGTGTGTCTCTTGAATGCATGCCACATCTATTCTATCTTTATGAAGACGCTGTGTTAGGGAGTCTTTCTTCTTGTAAACTCCTTCGGCATTCCACTGTAGTATGTTGAGTGTCCGGGGTATTTGGTCAATAGCTCTTAACCTACTCCTCTGTGCCTTGACTCCACAGCACAGGGGAAGGTGACCACCAGTAGTCATGGGTGGACCCCCTCGAGGCAGGGGGCCCGGCACTATCACCGCCTGATGGGACTTCACGGGATTAGCACCATATCGATTAATTTTGATTTGTGACATCATGAATTAAGTTACGTTGCACTGCTTTGTCAAGCCTGTGGCTCAGTACATCCGATTTCGACAAGCATGTATTTGGGGTGCTTTCCCTAGCCTTTGACTGTCCCCAGTCTACCTACAAGGCAGCAGGTTTGTGTGTCTCTTCGTCTGGTCCCTCTCCCTTGACCTGTCCGACATGGGTGGCCCTACCAGTAGCTGTGCTACCGTCGGCATAGCTCTTGGGGTCATTGGGACGCACAAGCCCCTCTACCTCGTCACGGTGGACACACAGCAGAGGGGATCAACACCATTCAAAATACTAAAACATTACACAGTACTGTTGACAGCCCACTATACTATTTATTTATTATAAGTTTCAAAATTAATGAAAGACATTAATGTAGTATTATCAATCAATCAATCATGTGCCATGCCGGAAAGCGTGGGCGGTCATGACTCGACCATTTCACTCGATCACCAGTGTCGTGGATCAGCTCAGTGTTTCCTGTCTCGTCCATGCCATGTGGCCAAGCCATCCAAGTATTTTCCTCTCGGTCTTCCTCTTGGTCTGTTCCCCTCGATCTTGCCAGTTGTCACTAAGTTCTCCAACCCATTTCTTCTCATAACATGTCCAAAAAATTTTGACTGTCTACGTCTAATTTCTCTAATGTCTACGATGTTCATTTGTCTCCTTTAGTACTTGGTCATTGGTTTTTTCTGTCTGTCCATATTATATACACATCACATAAACATCCATAGTAAATATTATTATCAATAATAATATTTGAATTGTTATTATTATTTTATTTATTTTTTTTTGGGGGGGGGGGGGGGGGGGGGAGAATGTTTACATGAACTTTATTTTCCCCAATAATAAATTCAATTATTCAGCCTTCTTGAGCTTCAGTTTCATGGAATAGAACTCCAAATCTTTGCCTTTGGGGATGTAACCATCCATTCTCCCACACTGTTGAGGTCGAGAGGTGATCTTGGCAAGTGTTATTCCAGTGGCAAACTATTCTTCCAAAGCTTGTTCCACTTTGGCTTGCTTCTTCCTCTCATATTTCTTCTGAGTCTTTTTGGGCGCACCTTGTTCAGCACTGCTTCATCTTCCTCGGACAGTTTGATACCCTTCTTGCGGCCGAATAGTATAGTGTGGCATAGTGAGCCTCATACCACTGCCTGACAGGAGTGGAGTCGATCTGTGTGATGGAGCTCTTCGCCGGTGTTTTTGTAGGTACAAACTCATTGTTAGAGGGGTTGTAGTTGTACACCACATTAATGACACCGTAATTATAATTATGATATATGTCTTGCGTGTAATTGCTTCATTGAATGAATTGGCCGAAAAAAGTTGCCATGATCTGTACTTCTTGATCTTGTTTCCACCCATTGTGAGGATTCTTTTGGCTCCCAGCTTGGTATGTGCTGGTGGGTGAGCAAGCTCGTGCTTAAAACTTTCTCTTCTTCCTCAACACTGCCATTAGGCCACCGATATTTTTTTTTTCGCATATCCTATTTTATTCTATTATCTTATTTTATTAATTACAGGACATCGCTGTCGACACCAGCATTTATATTATTAAATATTAATTATTATTATATTAATAATTTATAATCAAGACTACAAATAAAAATAAAATAAGCAGGGTTGAATTTTTACTGAATACTTACTTTTTCTTGAACGATTTTCCAGCAAATCAAACACGCTTTAATCCCAATACCGTAATAACAAGTTCGCTCAATAGAAGCTAAAAGTGTTCACAAACTGTCTGGCAACCGCTTGTCGTCAAGGACCGTCCTTGTAACTCTGAGAGTGTTCAAGTTGTGACAGTTGCGCACCTTCCCTTGCCCAAACAAGTGTAGCTGCAGACGATACGAGTAATGCCAGGTTGGATACATGCAGGGTGTCTTACAACATTGTGTTTCGGATAACTTATTGTGATATGCAACTGTTTCTCCTCCCCCGAATATGAAAGAAATTATTGGCTATATGTTTTAACATTAAACGGACAAAATTAGGACGATGCTGTACATTATATTTACAAGTATCACGAAATATTGTGAATAGAATGAAAGATTGGGCATCAACCTGGTACATAAAATGTGCGTGTTGTATATGAATGTTGAGAATAATACGCATACATATCATTTGTTGTGGAACCCTTCATTCCGTTTATGTCAGTGGTTCTCAACCGGTGGGGAATTTTAGGGTTTCCGGGGAGGGGGGGGGGGGGGGGGTTAAGATTATTTCAAGATCGCATTAATACAAGAGCCAGTTACTTGATATTATTTCTCCCTCTAAATTTTACCGTTCTGTACTTCTCACCCTAATGAAATTCGTTTTTATAACGTAAGTAGACCTGCAAATCACGTTTTATGTAGATGACTAGACTTGTTCTAGTATGTGCTATTAAATTTAGCTTCCATTTTTTTATGTATACTGTGTAAGGGTCGGGGGGGGGGGGGTTATAGGGAAGAAATTCGAAAAAAATGGGGGGTGACGTTCTGAACATATGGTAAAGGGAGGCATGGGCCAAAAAAGGTTGAGAACCACTGGTTAAGTAGTATGAATAATAAATTCATCGGTATTGACTGCCACTCACAGAATTAGAGCAGGTCCGCATGGCCAAATGGATAAGAACGCACGTTCTTAAACATCAGGTGTGCTGATGCCGAGGTAAGCGGTTCAACCCCTACACCGGACAGCTGGACTAAATGTTGACCTGTCGTCCTTGACTTGGGGACATAAATTACAAGTACCTCTGAAGTCGGAGTGGGTTCGCCTGATGTCGAGGGAAAGCTAATCCACACGCAAAATTCAGCCATCACTACTATAAATAGTGTGTATGAACTACGTTTGAGTTCAAAGCGAGCGAGGGAAAAAAATAGAATTAGAGATCAGAAGACACACTTGTCACCCTAATGTGTCATATGCGGTCATGGTTCTTCACACGATCACCGATGTCCAGGATCAGCTGTGTTTTTGACTTACCGTTTGTCATATTTACTCTTCGCTGGTGTTGAGCGAGGGGACGGAGCACGTATGGGAATGTCCTGAGTGCAGTGATGTCGGTTCTGAACTCAACTCAACTTAAACTGTCATTTACTGCCAACATGGTACCTTGCAGTGTATGGCTGGGATGTCTTGAGCCTGAGCAATTACGGCCGCCTGACTAGTGCAGTCGCCGTGAACTGTGCAGGTTAGAGTTGTCTTTTTGCCCCCGACAGAAAAAAAGATACTCCACACCATTCGACGGGAACACTGAGCAACCATGACTCTGGTGATCGAGTGAAATGGCGAGTCATGACCGCCCACGCTTTCCGGCATGGCACATGATTTATTGATTGATAAACATGACTGGGTGCGTATTCCGTTCGAATTCCATTGTTGTGGGTTTCAGGTGGATGAAAGTTCTGACCAATGGAGACCTTCATTTATGGGTATCTAGTTGACAGTTTGCATATCCTTTACAGGACATCGCTGTCAACATCAGCATCTTTCAGCTGATTGTTGATTTCTTGGCAAGATTACGCTCAGTAGTTTGCCATTGCTTTCTGAGCGGCCGGCTCACATACCCCGTAAGTTACCGACGCGATTCGAACCACTGCTGATTCTCACCGTCGTCACGATACTTACGAGAGTATACGAGATTACGGAGAAAAGTCGCTAACCTCTAGGCCAGGAAGCCCGCTCCGTAGCTATAGTGTGTGTGTGTGGTGTTTTTTTTTTGTTGCCTCAATATAAAATTCAATATCTCAGTAACCAACTGAGGGAAAATGATGAAATTAGTATATAACCTTATCATTATGTCCACCCAACAAAAAAATTTTGTTCTGGAGATTTTACAGCAGATTTCAAAGTTTTTTTATATGCGGTATATAAATTACGACTTAGAGATTACGTCCATCATTTTAACAGTATTACAGCTTCACCAAGACACGTCCCCGCATTTTTTAAAATTTTTCACGTGATTTCCGTTTTGAAACAAGCAGCTCGAAGTTAAATGGGATTGTTCAGAGGTGTCTCCAAATGGGGGTTCTTTCATGAAACGTGATTATATAAATAAACTAGATGACAAGGCCCGGCTTCTGGCGGGGATCTATCTATCTATCTATCTATCTATCTATCTATCTATCCATCTATCTATCTATCTATCCATCCATCCATCCATCCCTCTCTCTGGCTGGCTGGCTGGCTACCTACCTACCTACCTATATATCGCCTGCCTACCTACCTGCCTGCCAGCCGACCCACCCACCCAACCACCTACCTTTTTGCCTACCTACCTACCTACCTACCTTTATGTCTGTCTGTCTGTCTGTCTGTCCGCGCTATTAAATATTGATAAAAGTTACTGGAAAAAATGTGAGGACCATGTGTGGAAAGAGGAAGAGGACTATTGGAGAAAGGATGGATTGAATTTTATGCAACCGAGAGCAATCATCAACCTACTGGAATCGTACGACACAGATTAATGTCTGAGCAGATAGCAGACCTTAATCTACGTACACACTTACTGGGATATTTTTGCTCCAACGATTCAGACGAATTGCAGGCCCTAAACATTACAGCATCAGCATCAGCTGAAGAAACAAGAAGGAAATGAAAAATAAGGTAAGAAATATAGTCCTTCTACTTTCCTGTTAATTTACAAATTATTTACCCCGTGCCTCTGTAAATTCTCTGTCTTTACTAATATTACACATTGCACCCCTCTCGGGATTCTCCGTGGTGAAGTGGTCAAGCCGTCTGACTCGGGCTCCGAAGGTTGTATGTTCGATTCCGGGCCGCGTCCTTCATTTCACGAGTGAATTTTTTCGGAGACTCCCGAGGGTCGTCGCTGGAGCTACGGAGTTCGTGCTTTGTGCGACGCTTTCTGCGCTGCGGAAAGAAACTGAGCCATATGGGATAAAAACCCGGTGCAATGCAGCCGACCCTGTACGAATCCGGATACGCCTTTGTGTGTCATCTGAATTTGGCAGGTCTCCAATTACTGTGAACTTAACTTTGTTAGCGAGAAATCACTAGTTGTTCAGCAAAACATCAAAGGATGTCGCCGCTTTTGATGTTTAAGTTGTTTTTTGGACCTATCAAAGACATATTCCTTGGGTGGGGGTAAATATAAGACGGCTGGAAAAATTTCATAACAATGCAACAGACAGTTTTCAAAATAATTGATCGTGAATGAAGGCATTCAAATCGGAACATACTATACTATAAAGGCTTACGAAACAGTCTGTGATGCCATCTGTTCCCCCCTGCAAGCTTATAGTATAGTATGTTCCGATTTGAATGCCTTCATTCACGATCAATTATTTTGAAAACTGTCTGTTGCATCGTTATGAAATTTTTCCAGCCGTCTTATATTTACCCCACCCAAGGAATATGTCTTTGATAGGTCCAAAAACAACTTAAATCATGAAAGCGGCGACATTCCTTTGATGTTTTGCTGAACAACTAGTGATTTCTCGCTAAAAAAGTTATGTTTACGGTAATTGGGACCTGCAAATTCAGATGACACACAAAGGCGTATCCGGATTCGTATGGGAGTGGTGCAATGAAAGAAGTAGCTTACAATCGACAGGGTCGGCTGCATTGCACCGGGTTTTTATCCCATATGGCTCAGTTTCTTTCCGCAGCGCGGAAAGCGTCGCACAAAGCACGAACTCCGTAGCTCCAGCGACGACCCTCGGGAGTCTCCTAAAAAATGCACTCGTGAAATGAAGGACGCGGCCCGGAATCGAACATACAACCTTCGGAGCCCGAGTCAGACGGCTTGACCACTTCACCACGGAGAATCCCGAGAGGGGTGCAATGTGTAATATTAGTAAAGACAGAGAATTTACAGAGGCACGGGGTAAATAATTTGTAAATTAACAGGAAAGTAGAAGGACTATATTTCTTACCTTATTTTTCATTTCCTTCTTGTTTCTTCAGCTGATGCTGATGCTGTAATGTTTAGGGCCTGCAATTCGTCTGAATAGTTGGAGCAAAATATCCCAGTAAGTGTGTACGTAGATTAAGGTCTGCGATCTGCTCAGACCTTAATCTGTGTCGGACGATTCCAGTAGGTTGATGATTGCTCTCGGTTGCATAAAATTCAATCCATCCTTTCTCCAATAGTCCTCTTCCTCTTTCAACACATGGTCCTCACATTTTTTCCAGTAACTTTTATCAATATTTAATCGCGCGGACAGACAGACATAAGGTAGGTAGGTAGGTATCGTGGTAGGCAAAAAAGGTAGTAGGTAGGTAGGCAGAAAGGTAGGTGGTTGGGTGGGTGGTCGGCCGGCCGGCCGGCAGGCAGGGTAGGGTAGGCAGGCGATATATAGGTAGGTAGGGTAGGTAGCCAGCCAGCCAGCCAGAGAGAGGGTGGATGGATGGATGGATAGATAGATGGATAGATAGATAGATAGATAGATAGATAGATAGATCCCCGCCAGAAGCCGGGCCTAGTCATCTAGTTTATTTATATAATCACGTTTCATGAAAGAACCCCCATTTGGAGACACCTCTGAACAATCCCATTTAACTTCGAGCTGCTTGTTTCAAAACGGAAATCACGTGAAAATTTTAAAAAATGCGGGGACGTGTCTTGGTGAAGCTGTAATACTGTTAAAATGATGGACGTCATCTCTAAGTCGTAATTTATATACCGCATATAAACAAACTTTGAAATCTGCTGTAAAATCTCCAGAACAAAAATTTTTTTGTTGGGTGGACATAATGATAAGGTTATATACTAATTCTCATCATTTTCCCTCAGTTGGTTACTGAGATATTGAATTTTATATTGAGGCAACAAAAAAAAAAAAAAACCACACACACACACTATAGCTACGGAGCGGGCTTCCTGGCCTAGAGGTTAGCGACTTTTCTCCGTAATCTCGTATACTCTCGTAAGTATCGTGACGACGGTGAGAATCAGCAGTGGTTCGAATCGCGTCGGTAACTTACGGGTATGTGAGCCGGCCGCTCAGAAAGCAATGGCAAACTACTGAGCGTAATCTTACCAGGAAATCAACAATCAGCTGAAAGATGCTGATGTTGACAGCGATGTCCTGTAAAGGATATGCAAACTGTCAACTAGATACCCATAAATGAAGGTCTCCATTGGTCAGAACTTTCATCCACCTGAACCCACAACAATGGAATTCGAACGGAATACGCACCCAGTCATGTTTATCAATCAATAAATCATGTGCCATGCCGGAAAGCGTGGGCGGTCATGACTCGCCATTTCACTCGATCACCAGAGTCATGGTTGCTCAGTGTTCCCGTCGAATGGTGTGGAGTATCTTTTTTTCTGTCGGGGGCAAAAAGACAACTCTAACCTGCACAGTTCACGGCGACTGCACTAGTCAGGCGGCCGTAATTGCTCAGGCTCAAGACATCCCAGCCATACACCGCAAGGTACCATGTTGGCAGTAAATGACAGTTTAAGTTGAGTTGAGTTCAGAACCGACATCACTGCACTCAGGACATTCCCATACGTGCTCCGTCCCCTCGCTCAACAACCAGCGAAGAGTAA
Source organism: Cepaea nemoralis (assembly GCA_014155875.1). Lineage (NCBI taxonomy): Eukaryota > Metazoa > Mollusca > Gastropoda > Stylommatophora > Helicidae > Cepaea > Cepaea nemoralis. The sequence continues at coordinate 156,755 of JACEFZ010007829.1, forward strand.
AAATGACAAACGGTAAGTCAAAAACACAGCTGATCCTGGACATCGGTGATCGTGTGAAGAACCAGGACCAGCATATGACACATTAGGGTGACAAGTGTGTCTTCTGATCTCTAATTCTATTTCTTTCCCTCGCTCGCTTTGAACTCAAACGTAGTCCATACACACTATTTATAGTAGTGATGGCTGAATTTTGCGTGTGGATTAGCTTTCCCTCGACATCAGGCGAACCCACTCCGACTTCAGAGGTACTTGTAATTTATGTCCCCAAGTCAAGGACGACAGGTCAACATTTAGTCCAGCTGTCCGGTTGTAGGGGTTGAACCGCTTACCTCGGCATCAGCACACCTGAATTGTTTAAGAACGTGCGTTTCTTATCCATTTGGCCATGCGGACCTAGCTCTAATTCTGTGAGTGGCAGTCACTACCGATGAATTTATTATTCATACTACTTAAACCAGTGGTTCTCAACCTTTTTTTGGCCCATGCCTCCCTTTACCATATGTTCAGAACGTCACCCCCCATTTTTTCGAATTTCTTCCCTATAACCCCCCCCCCCCCCCCCCCCCCCGACCTTACCACAGTATACATAAAAAATGGAAGCTAAATTTAATAGCACATACTAGAACAAGTCTAGTCATCTACATAAAACGTGATTTGCAGGTCTACTTACGTTATAAAACGAATTTCATTAGGGTGAGAAGTACAGAACAGTAAATGTAGAGGAGAAAACAATATCAAGTAACTGGCTCTTGTATTAATGCGATCTTGAAAATCTTAAACCCCCCCCCCCCTCCCCGGAAACCCTAAAATTCCCCACCGGTTGGAGAACCACTGACATAAACGGAATGAAGGGTTCCACAACAAATGATATGTATGCGTATTATTCTCAACATTCATATACAACACGCACATTTTATGTACCAGGTTGATGCCCAATCTTTCATTCTATTCACAATATTTCGTGATGCTTGTAAATATAATGTACAGCATCGTCCTAATTTTGTCCGTTTAATGTTAAAACATATAGCCAATAATTTTCTTTTCATATTCGGGGGCGGAGGAACAGTTGCATATCACAATAAGTTATCCGAAGAACACAATGTTTGTAAGACACCCTGCATGTATCCACCTGGCATTACTCGTATCGTCTGCGGCTACACTTGTTTGGGCAAGGAAGGTGCGCAACTGTCACAACTTGAACACTCTCAGAGTTACAAGGACGGTCCTTGACGACAAGCGTTGCCAGACGTTTGTGAACACTTTTAGCTTCTATTGAGCGAACTTGTTATTACGGTATTGGGATTAAAGCGTTTTTGATTGCTGGAAAAATCGTTCAAGAAAAAGTAAGTATTCAGTAAAAATTCAACCCTGCTTATTTTATTTTTATTTGTAGTCTTGATTATAAATTATTAATATTAATTAATATTTAATAATATAAATGCTGGTGTCGACAGCGATGTCCTGTAATTAATAAAATAAGATAATAGAATAAAATAGGATATGCGAAAAAAAAATATCGGTGGCCTAATGGCAGTGTTGAGGAAGAAGAGAAAGTTTTAAGCACGAGCTTGCTCACCCACCAGCACATACCAAGCTGGGAGCCAAAAGAATCCGCACAATGGGTGGAAACAAGATCAAGAAGTACAGATCAAGGCAACTTTTTTTCGGCCAATTCATTCAATGAAGCAATTACACACAAGACATATATCATAATTATAATTACGGTGTCATTAATGTGGTGTACAACTACAACCCCTCTAACAATGAGTTTGTACCTACAAAAACACCGGCGAAGAGCTCCATCACACAGATCGACTCCACTCCTTTCAGGCAGTGGTATGAGGCTCACTATGCCACACTATACTATTCGGCCGCAAGAAGGGTATCAAACTGTCGAGGGAAGATGAAGCAGTGCTGAACAAGGTGAGCCCAAAAAAAGACTCAGAACAAATATGAGAGGAAGAAGCAAGCCAAAGTGGAACAAGCTTTGGAAGAATAGTTTGCCACTGGAATAACACTTGCCAAGATCACCTCTCGACCTCAACAGTGTGGGAGAATGGATGGTTACATCCCCAAAGGCAAAGATTTGGAGTTCTATTCCATGAAACTGAAGCTCAAGAAGGCTGAATAATTGAATTTATTATTGGGGAAATAAAGTTCATGTAAACATCCCCCCCCCCCCAAAAAAAAAATAATAATAACAATTCAAATATTATTATTGATAATAATATTTACTATGGATGTTTATGTGATGTGTATATAATATGGACAGACAGAAAAACCAATGACCAAGTACTAAAGGAGACAAATGAACATCGTAGACTATTAGAGAAATTAGACGTAGACAGTCAAAATTTTTTGGACATGTTATGAGAAGAAATGGGTTGGAGAACTTAGTGACAACTGGCAAGATCGAGGGGAACAGACCAAGAGGAAGACAGAGAGGAAAATACTTGGATGGCTTGGCCACATGGCATGGACGAGACAGGAACACTGAGCTGATCCACGACACTGGTGATCGAGTGAAATGGCGAGTCATGACCGCCCACGCTTTCCGGCATGGCACATGATTGATTGATTGATATAATATACTACATTAATGTCTTTCATTAAATTTTGAAACTTATAATAAATAAATAGTATAGTGGGCTGTCAACAGTACTGTGTAATGTTTTAGTATTTTGAATGGTGTTGATGAAGTATTCTGATGTCTGCTTTTTCTATTTCAGTTAGTATATTTACAGCTTTTCAAAATTGCACTTTATTAGTATTTTACTTTGCAGTCATGTCATTGTTGTTGAGAAATATTGTTTAATCTTTTCTTGCAGTAGGCCAGTTCTCTATGTTATCTATCTTTAACTTGTTTTCCACTGAGCTAGGGTTTCTTATTACAGAATGTCATATATTAAGTTAGTGGTATCCTTTGGAGTTATATTTCTTGCACTTTAGTAAATAATGTTCTATATAGCTCTGCTTTTGAAATTCAGTACAGCCATGTTCTTTTACAGCAAAATATTTTACTCCAAGTTGTAGCGTCAGTCTGCAAGGAATTTTCCCTTCATTTGTTAATTGACATATTCTTGTTGGAGTATTAAACAATTTGAATGCATGTATTCCTTTCAAACTTAAATTTGACATTGGTAGAACTAAAACACCTATATAGGAGCTATCAATGGGAAATGCAATATGAAGCTTTGATGTTTAGTGGTCGAAGATCAGATTTGTACTGTTCATGGAGAATGATTGTCATGTGGACTTTCACAACTGTATGATTGACAAAACTTCACGTAGCTGGATATGAACTAAGAAACCATCTAAAGATGAAATCAGAAAGGCTATCTGTTGAAGGATTGGAAAACTGCTGATCCAGATGGTATCCCAGCAGAAGCTATTAAAGCCAACATAGACACCTCAGCCCCCGGGAAGGTTAACCCGGTCAACAAATGCCCGCAGAAGTCGGATGTGTCGGCCTAACGGCGCAAGAACGCAGCTCTGCTGTAAACAGGCACACCGCAATCATGTCCAAAAAAAAAACTCCGGATGAACGAAGAAGAAGACACCTCAGCTGGACTATTACACAAATTAGCAGTCTGGAAAGACAAAAAATTAGCAGACTGGAGAGAAGGATATCTTGTAAAGTTACCTAAGAAAATATACTTGCAGGAGTATGGGAATTATACAGGGAGTAATGTTATTGTCAGTTTCTGTAAAAGTATGCTGCAGGATCATTCTGGAGAGATTAAGAAATGCCATTGACAAACTAGGCTTGAAAAAACAGATCCTACCTCTTGGCAGCATTCATAGGGAGTCCCTTTGTAAGTTTATGCCATACAATGGGATTCTACAGAAAATCATTAACTTAATTAGGGCAACATAAGAAAATATGAGGGAAAACTAACACATTTGAAATAAAACCAGGAGTTCGACAGGTATGCCTTATGTTACCATCGTTGTTTTTACTAAGAATAGATCGGATTATGAAGATAACAATAACTACCACTAGAAGTGGAATTAAATGGACTCCTCCGAAAAAGCAGCTAAATGATCTAGACTTCACTGATGAAATTGCCCTCGTCTCAAACAAAATCAGATGCCAGATAAACTAAACATATTGGTTGGGAAGTCACAACAATTAGGTCTAAAAAAGTACCAGAGAAACTGCAGCGAAATATGCCAGGAAACGCATTGTACAACCTGTTGTTTATGACTTCTTTGTTTAAATTGAAAGACTTTATTTTGATATTCTTAGATAACAAGGTCTTAAATACCACCAAATAGCATCAACCAACATCAAAATGGGTGACTCTCCGAGCGATGACGATTTAAAATTTGAGGGTGGAGAGTCAGGGAGAAAAAAAGGAGCCATTGTTAGTATACTGGGATGTAAGTACATGCATGACATATTTATTTGTTTTTGTTGGATTCCTGTTATTATTTTATTTTTCAAATCAGCAGTGAATATTTCTGAATTTGCAACCGCAACCAGGTATTGATATAAAATGGTTATCCTGCACTATATAAAAATTATAAAGGTCTTTAGGTTACAGAAGCTGTGAGGTCTCCAGCAGGTTACAGAAACTGTGAGGTCTCCAGCAGGTTACAGAAACTATGAGGTCTCCAGCAGGTTACAGAAACTATGAGGTCTCCAGCAGGTTACAGAAACTGAGGTCTCCAGCAGGTTACAGAAACTGTGATGTCTCTAGTAGGTTACAGAAAATGAGGTCTCTAGTAGATTACAGAAACTGTGAGGTCTCTAGTAGGTTACAGAAACTATGAGGTCTCCAGCAGGTTACAGAAACTATGAGGTCTCCAGCAGGTTACAGAAACTGAGGTCTCCAGCAGGTTACAGAAACTGTGATGTCTCTAGTAGGTTACAGAAAATGAGGTCTCTAGTAGATTACAGAAACTGTGAGGTCTCTAGTAGGTTACAGAAACTGAGGTCTCCAGCAGGTTACAGAAACTATGAGGTCTCCAGCAGGTTACAGAAACTATGAGATCTCTAGTAGGTTACAGAAACTATGAGGTCTCTAGCAGGTTACAGAAACTATGAGGTCTCTAGTAGGTTACAGAAACTATGAGGTCTCTAGTAGGTTACAGAAACTATGAGGTCTCCAGCAGGTTACAGAAACTATGAGGTCTCTAGTAGGTTACAGAAACTATGAGGTCTCTAGTAGGTTACAGAAACTATGAGGTCTCCAGCGATATTTAATAAAGAAAATAAAAGTAAAGAAATGAATGTTTCAGTTTTTTACTGAACCTCTGAAGGCTCATGGGTTGCAGCCAGTAAAGTGCATGCATACTATAGATCACATGCCTGATACTGCTATAGAGATGTGAAGTGATAGTACTTGACACTTACTAGATGACAAGCAAGGTTACTAGTTGCCTTTCTTGTTTCATTTTATTGCTACCTCTCTTGCTGATCTCATTATGTTTTTCTTGCAGTTTTGCTTGTTGTCTCTCATATTACATTTATTGTTGCCTTTCTTGTTGTCCCTCTTGCTGCCTTTCTCATACCTCTTATTGTATCTTTTGTTGCCTTTATTTTTGTCCTACTTGCTGCCTCACTTGTTGTCTTTATTGTTGTCTTTCTTATTACCTTTCTTGATGACTTTCCTGTTGCATGTCTTGTTGTCTTTCTTGCTGCCTTTTTTGTTGTCTTTCTTGCTGCCTTTTTTATTGCCTTTCTTATTGTCCTTACTGGCTCTGTGGTGAAGGTGTTATGGACACAGTTCATATTCCTGCATACTGAAAGACAGCTGCAGGCAATTTGGCAGCAGACTGCCTTGCATCAGTTTTTATAAAATAGTATGAGTGCCAATCATTCAGAAAGCAACAACAAACTTCTGAATGTAAACTTGCCAAGAAATCACAAACAGCCAAACAATGCTGAGGTTGACTATGATGTCCTGTAAAGGCTATGCAAATTAACTTTTTTTAAATTGTCCTTGCTACCTTTATTATTTTATTTCTTGTTGCATTTCTTGCCTTTCTTGTTGTCTTACTTGATATCTTTATTTTTGTCTTTATTGATATCTTTATTTTTGTCTTTCTTGATATCTTTATTTTTTGTCATTTTTTGTTGTTTTCCTTCTTATTGTCTTCCTTTTCCTTCTTGCTGCCTTTTTTTGTTGCCTTTTATTTTTTTTTTCTGCCCCTCTTGTCATCTTTGTTGTTGGCCTCATTGATGTATTTCTTGTCTTTGTAGCTGCCTTTTTTGTGTCTTCTTGATGCCTTTATTGCTGCCAATCTTTTTGCCTTGTTGCCCCTCTTACTGCTTTCCTTGTCCTTCTTGCTGCTTTTCTTGTTTCCCTCTCTTGCTGTCTTCCTTTCCCCTTCTCTTGCTTCCTTTCTTTTGATGATGATGACCTTTTTGTGTAGCCTTGAAATGTATCATCAAATTGGCAAACAGCTTTCTTTGGTCATGTGATGAGAAGAGAGGCAGTGGAGAACATCGTGACAACTGGAAAGATCGAGGGGAAGAGAGGCAGAGGCAGACCAAGAGAAATGATGCTGGACGGATTAAGACGGTGGCATAGAGGAATATCATCATCAGAGTTGATCCAGAACACCAAAGACCGAGATCTGTGGAGAGTCATGAACGCCTACGCCAGACGGCAGGGCACTTGATGATGATCTTTATGGACATCTTTCATAGTTAGGTTGAGTAACAAGTGTGTGACTTATTTTTCTAGGATAATAAACAGTATGTTTACAATTTTCTCCTCTGTCATGCAGCAGGTCCTTTACAGAACGTCACGCTCATCACGGCGCGTCAAAAAGCCTCTTGATCTCTGGCCAGTTCTCCTGCCTCATGCACTCTCCTGCCAGAGGTGTCTGCAATGTCTTGTATCCGTCCGCGTGCTGATCAACCACAGCCTCTTCTATCAGTAACCCTGCCTTGCATCACTGTTCTTTCCAAACCACTGTGATGGTTAATATGGCCAAAGTGTTTCAGTTCCTGAGACATGATACTGTTTATGAGCAAGTTTTCTTGGATATTCAGATCATGAAGAATTTAAGTATTTTTCGTATTCTTGGTCCACAATATTCCTATAACTTTTCTGTTATATTTAAGAACAAGAGCCCCAATTTTTTTCTTTAGTGATTGTGAAATTGTCCATGACTCACAGGCATATGTTGCTTTAACTTTTAAAATATATTTCTTAGTATTTTTAAAATGCAATTATATGGGACAGAAAGAGTTAACTATCTTAATGGTGACATATACTCATAATTGTCATGTGTTTTGATTAGATTTTTGGAATACTCAGTACACTTCAGAGGCATCCGACCAGGAGACTTTGATGAAAAAAACCTTTCGTGAGCTGGTGATCTATCTTGTGTTTCTTATTTTTGTTTGCATAAGTAAGTATTATAGAGCTCATCATTATTCATGATCAGTTTGTGACTTTTGCATATTATGATGTTTTTATCTTAGGTCTGCATATAAATGGATAATGTCATGAACGTGATCAGACATGGGTTGGATTCCTGTGTCTATCACCTATAAAGTGAGAGAAAGAGTGGCCACCTATTCCTATTCAGTTCTACAAAGTTTGGTGGTCCTGGCACATCACATTCCCATTGCAGGATCCTGCTTCAAAGCTAAGTTATGTTTAAAAATGTCAGTCAGAAGTCAGTCCAGGCTTTGTGCTGTGGAGAGCTTATTATGCCTTGGTGAAGCACAATGTAACAAACTATCGTCAGTCAAGACAGCAAGGTGCCAGTAGTATTTATGAGGAGAAATAAGAAAATATGGTCCTAAATGTAATTACCACTGGCCTACTGCACTCAGTGATATGGCATTTTGCTAGCAAAGTTCAGGCCCAAATTTTTTGAGTAGTGACATCTGATATTACAGGAGCCTGTCCTTCAAGGACCATGTGGAGACAGGTGTGACAAGGTCTCAAAATGGACTCAATGCACTTAAAACTATGGCTGCAATGGACACAAAGCAGAGAATGCTTTTCACACTATACCAGCACTTGATCCTCTCAGTAATTGATTATGGATTAGGACTGCTCACTGTCTCAAAGAGTCATCTGGTGAAATTAGAGCGCATACAGAATGAAGCTATGCGGGTCATTCTGGGATGCACCAGAGACACCCCAGTAGTGTGTATGCGTTACATCCTTGGTCTGCCGACTGTTGCTGGTAGGCTCAAGGTGATGCAGGCAAAGGCATACCTTCAGAGTAGCTGCAGACACAGATCACCCGTTGCATGAGACGCTGGACACCGTTAAGGGTCAGCGACTGATAAGAAGGAAATCATGGATGGCTCAGGCGGAGGATACGATTAGACAGGTGTACCTCTTGGAGAACATTAGGCGAGGAGAGGAGTGGGTCAGAGTGACAGCGGAGCAGTCAGACTTGTGCAGAGTTATAATCACATTGAGCCGGGAGTGCAGGGAGTGGCCAGCAGGGGCCACGAAAGTGGAAATCCAGCAACTAATTCAGGATAATGCTCGCTCGGGTGATGTGATTATCTACACAGATGGGTCAGTGTTGAGAGGTAGGAGAAGTGTCTGGGGGTTCTTAGCAAAAGCTAATGGTTGATGTTTGGTGCAGGAGAGCCTGACATATGATACCACAACATCTAGCTTAAGAATGGAGGTGGAGGCGGTCAGTGCAGCTTTCCGCTGGTTGGATAATACGATACACACACACATTGTGATTGTAACTGACTCAGAAAGCATGCTGAGGAAGGTGAGGACAGGCAAGCTTCAGGCAGAGTGGCTTGCTTCGCTTCGGAGGTCACGAGTGGCAAGCATCGCCTAGATCTTTTCTCTGGGGCATGCTGGTGTGCTGGGGAATGAACAGGCGGACAGATTGGCTGGCTCTGCAAAACTTGGTGGAGTATTGATGCATGACAAGGCAGACGTGGTTGCGGCCTTGTGGGAGCACGTGTAGACCTCGAAGGAGCAAATGGATAACCATAGTCTGGCAAGAATGAGACAGCGAGGAGTGACGACGGGATCTGGCCGACGCTCATCGCTCAGAGGAAAGGCGAGACGGACAAATAATTAGATTGCTACTGGTACTATTGGGGTTGGAACTCTTCGCTGGCTGCTGAGGATGGGGACGGAGCGCTTATGGGAATGCCCCAAATGCTGTGATGTTGGTTCCTAAATCAATCAATCAATCAATCAGTCAGTCAATCAATCAGTCAATCTGACATCCTAGTTTTCTCAGATAAGAGTGAACAACAAGATGTCCCCTGTGTAAGTTGTGCATTAAAAATCACACTGCAGTTGGAAATTGCCAGGGGTAAGCCTCAAGACACTGCCCTGGCAACATTGTTAAGTAAGAAAATGCTAGCCATGGGTAGGTGGAGCCTGCTACTTTGGATGGAATCTGCCCAGAGGAAGTTGACTTTCACAGATGGATGCTGAAATTAAACGCACTGACCTGTGAGGTGCAGCATGTGAGAAACTGGTGTTGTGAATGTAGTAGTAGTTGGGTTAGTGTCACAGATAAGCAAAGGGACAATGTTCTTTCAAGTCAGCATCTCTCCCTGAAATTGAAACAAATTTGTGTGCAGATCACCACATGTGACTGGAGGAGTTTTGAGGGCAATTTAATGTGTCATGGGACACAATCTGGGATATTGTTCATGACTAACAAATAAATGTGCAGCAGGTGGCGACCCTTGGCAACTGACAGATGAAACCAGAAAAACCATATCAGTGCATCCCTCACATTGCCTTCACTTGAATGAACACGGTAAGTAAATCTTAACAGATCCTGCACCAAACAAAAAGTAGGTTTGGACCTAGCAAAAATGAATGGCTGAAAATGGGAAGTAGGGGTGTGTCACAGTTATGAAAATTGTTTGCATATCCTTTACAGGACATTGCTGTCAACATCAGTATCTTTCAGCTGATTGTTGATTTCTTGGCAAGATTATGCTCAGTAGTTTACCATTGCTTTCTGAGCGGCTGGCTCACATACACCCCGTAAGTTACCGACGTGATTCGAACTACTGCTGATTCTCACCATCGTCACGTTACTTACGAGAGTATACGAGATTACGGAGAAAAGTCGCAAGTTACAGTTATGACTTAAAAATAATTAATATGGTAGCAGACATGTATCATAATGCAGTGACAACATTTTGGCGATATATAAGCCTATGTCAGATTTGGGAAGTTGCCTAAGATGACTAATCATCATTGGTGCTTAATCAATTAAAGCAAATCAATATTAGGAATGGAATATGAACATTTCACACAAGTTCTGAGACAATAGCCCACTCCATGGTGTGGAAGCATCCCTGTCACCTATCGTAAACAATTCAAGACCTCGACCAGGCCTGGGGAAATCACAATGGCTATATTTTGGGACATGCTTCTGATTGACTTCAAGCATCATAATGCAACGGTTAATTCTTGTGCTTATCAAACCACTTTCAAGAAACTGAAGAGAGCTGTTCAACACAAAATGCCTCTAATGTCAGCTGCTTACATGACAATGGTCAGCTGCATGCAAATAATTTCTTTTGGAAAGCTGGGTCAGTAAAATTCTTCACCTTCCGGCCTACAGTCCTGATCTAGCATTTAAGATTTTTAGCTCTTTACAAAGTTGAAAAAATACCTGTATGACAATGAATTGCAGTCAGATTGAAGTGTCAAACAACAAGTACAAACATACCTATATAAACAGGATCCTACCTTCAAATTCAAGGTAATTCCTGAACTAATAACAAGAGATAGACGCAATAAATCCTAGGTAATAAAGGGACAGACACAAATAATTGTGGACGATACAGGCGAACAGAAACAATAAATCCTAGATAATGAAAAGGCAGAAACAGTAAATCCTGAGCTGATAACAGAGAGACAGACACAAATAATTGTGGACCCGTAACAGACAGGCAGACCCAGTAAATCATAGATAATAAAGAGGCTCACATAATAAGTTCTGGACTGATAACAAAGAGGGAGACACAAAAATATTCTGTACTGACAACAGAGAGGCAGACATAACAAATTCTAACTTGAAATAACTAAAGAAAAGACGGAATATGGCATTACACATTTACATGTATTTCTGAACATAGAAAGCAATGAAGAATTAGACCTCACTCATTGTGGCAAATGAAGTAATCGATGGCCAGTCTTTTCCTCCCATGGCAAATGCATATTGCAGGCATCAAACCATTGTTTGGCTGTGCCAATGTCATTGTCAACATTTTGTGACTAAGCTGGGGAGTGTTCTTTGTAAGCTGGGAAATGTGAACTATTAGTATTAATGTTGTCAGCAAGCCTTCTTTTGTATGATGGAAATGGTATCATAATATCATCTTATTTACTGCTGTCATAATGTGAGTTATCTACGTGAATCATTGACTATTTCCTCATTACTAAGTAAAATAAAATAGAGGCATTTGAACATATATGGTATAGAAACATTAGAATTCTGTGGATGAAGAAGGAAAAGCTGACATTTTACGAGATCTGAAAATCAAAGAAAACTGGTTCATGAACAGCATCATGTCTCAATAACTAAAATACTCTGGCCATATTACACATTACAGTGGAGGGCAGGGTTCCTGAAAGAAGAGGCAAGAATTGATCAATGCAGCACTGGACACAGGACATTCAAGCCACCCTGGGCATGGCAAAGCACATTGCATGGAAACTTGCACAGGATCAAGGATCTATCCAGCAGCTTGTGTTGAGACAGGACTTGTAACATGAGGATGATGATGACAGTCTGATTGTGTGTTGAGCCAAACGTATGTGCTCTTAGTCTTAGTACCAGCCCACACTAGAGCAGCTTGAGAGAGATCTTTGGTATTACTAGTCAAAATAATGTTTGCCTATAATTATCTGTCACAAGACCCATTTCTCAATTCTTGTTCACTGTTTATATCAGTTGCATTTGGAATGGCATCAACAAATATGTACTACTACACAAAGGTGATGATGGACCTGTTCTTAGATTCTGAATCTGCAGATAAAGTCACATTTCGTACAGTTGCCAGTGCAGAGGATTTTTGGAAGGTCAGTAGAGAATCACAGAAAGATTTAGCATATCTACTAGGCTTTCAAAATTAAAACTCATGTGCCATTTCACTACCAGTTGTACATGCAAATGAAAAATATACTTAATTATTAAAATGTCATCATTATATATTATCACTGACCCTGGGGCGTAGATTGTAATTGTTTTTGGGTTCAGCAAACTAAAATGTGATCAGACAGACCTGCTGGTATTTTGAATATTAGTATCAGGGATTGAGACTAGTTGAACAACCTTATTGTTTTACTGCTTCAGCTTACTGATTTGTAGATATGCTGTGTAGTCTATGATGTTCTATACTATGTGCTATAGTGATGTACTGTACTATATCATGTACTATGCTTTGTGCTGTGTGATGTACTGTGCTATGTGATGTACTGTGCTGTGTGATGTACTATGCTATGTGCTATATGATGTACTGTGCTATATGATCTACTATAATGTATGCTATATGATGTACTGTGCTAAATGATGTACTATACTATGTACTATGTGATGTACTATACTATGTGCTGTGTGATGTACTATACTATGTGCTGTGTGATGTACTGTGCTATATGATATACTGTACTGTGATATATGATGTACTATGCTATATGATGTACTATACTATATGATGTGTGGTGTACTATACTATGTGCTGTGTGGTGTACTGTGCTATATGATGTACTGTACTATGTGCTATATGATGTACTATATGATGTACTATACTGTGTGGTGTATTATACTATGTGCTATGTGATGTACTGCATTATATGATGTACTATACTATGTGCTATATGATGTACTGTGCTATATGATGTACTATATGCTGTATGGTGTATTATACTATGTGCTTGTGATGTACTGAATTACATGATGTACAATACTATGTGCTATATGATGTATTAGGCTATATGATGTACTGTACTAAGTGATGTACTGTGCTATCTTCTTCTGCCTTTCATCCCCTAATGGAGCATATCCCTCAACCAACTCACGCCAAGCCCTATCTAGAGTTGTCCATGATTGGTTGGATTTTGCAGCTATAGTTTTCTGTGGATTGATATAGCAATATAGCCTGCCTCATGCCAAGCCTCCATAGCCACATCTAACAACAAGCCTGGTAGGTTACAGTGCTACTATTCTTTGCCCCAGTAATGTACAGGCATGAACTGACAGTGAACTGACCTAATCTGTCCATTTGTAATGATTCTCAGATCTTTTACTTACGCGTGCTTCTCTTTGTACACAGTCCTCTGTCTTCACAAATCTTGTTGCATAAACTGGGGCATAATGGGCAATGTCAGTTATATTTCATCTTTCTGTCTGGACATGGTTTAACTCATTTTGTATTAATCTTGTTTTTTTAAAGTATTTAACCAGTGTTGCCAGTAAAGACAAGGGTTTCAATCAACTGTTTTTGCACAATTCTCTTGCTTGTCTGAGTGCATAAACATTATCAATCTACCAACTGTGTTTTGTAGTTTATACCTGACAAATTTGCAAGGCTGTTGTCTAGTGATTCGTGCACATGCCTGTCAAGACTACAGTGGGTTGAATCTTCAGCTAATGAAATAAAATGTAAATTCCCAACCGGTTCATGGGGCACATCCGTCCTTGGTTCTAAAAAAATACCAAACAACAAAATTATCCTGGTATGGAAGAGATGTTTACATGAGTATAAATCCTTTATACCAGCAGTAACAACAAAGGCACCCAGCCAGATAAACAGAGAAAGTGCATGTCAACTAAACCTATCCATCAAACATTTTCTTTAAAAAATGGACATGTGCATACATTGATGGCTTGTCCATTGATGCAAATGAAGATGACAGGGTTGGTATTAATTTAAATCTAAATAATAGTATACGTTCTGCATCAATTCCACAAGCAATTTTTAACATGAGCACAGATGCAGAGGCTTTGAAACGAGAATGAGATACATTTGCTCAGAACAAAATGAATTCTAAGAGGCAAATAGTGTATTTATATAGATCTACTCTCAATAATAACTAGTCCAGCAAAAGAAATATATCTAGAGGACTAAATTATATGGTTGGGAACTTGATAAAAAATGTTAACAAATGCACGATTCACTGTTTACCAGCCCATTGTAACACCCCAGACAATGAGGAAGTAGACTGACCAACCATACTGAGTGGATCTCTACAACAAACGTATTAATGTACAACTGATGAAACAACTAGATTGTTTTCAAGACAATATGCGCAACAGACCATCCTGAACACATAAAAGCACTGCTTATCGTCAATTTTCAGGGCAAGAGGAGATAATAAATTTTACGTTGTGACCAGGACATGACAGACTTAAACATCATCTATATCACAAGTTCAAGATAGGTTTATTCGATCTTTATTTGTGTGGCAATAGCCCTTTATTGTCTGACACCTTCTAGAGTCCTGCCCAGTTACAGTAATGAATATAAACAAAAACAGCTTTAATCAACTTCATTCCTGACAGGAATGTCATGAGCCTGACGCCAGCTACTGCATTTATTACTGGCATTAATATGCAGATACTAGAACAAGTAACAAGTTTCTCCCATCTTGGATGTGTAATAACAGAGGATGGCAGAAGTGAAATAGAAATCAAAAAGATAATAGGAATGGCCAAATGAATGGCAGTATGAAATAAATATTAACATCTAGAGAGATTAACAACACATTAAAAATGAGAATTGTCAAATGTTATGTATATTCAACAATACTGTGTGGCGTGGAAGCCTGGACATTAAACAAGCAATTAGAAAGTCAAATAGAGGCTCTAGAGATATGGATATATCGATGAATATGTCGTATTTCATGGAAACAAAAACAATCAAATACAGAGGTTCTATAAAACCTAGGAATGAAAAGAGAGTCGGTGAAAGAAATAAAACAGAGACAAGTGAAAAATATTTCGGACATTTTAAAAGACAACACTTTTAGAAAAGTCTTACTAGAGGGTAAGATTGAAGGCAAGTGAGCGAGAGGTAGACAACGATATAAGTGGGAAGATAACAAGAGATGGACGGACATCAATCTGACAGAATGTACAGTCAGGGCAAGAGACAGACAGTTGTTGAGATCTATTGCAGCCAACCTTCACTGTGGAGACGGCACCTGATTGATTGATTGAACATACAGGTCTGAGTACAATTGAGGAGGAAGAAGAAAATTCCCCAGCAATGGCCAGATGATTCATTTTCATGAGTATGGTTCCGGGGTCGACCCGGCTTCATAAAATTGGGCAGCAGACAATTTTCAGAATTTGACCGGGAGGAAAAGACAGAGGTGAAAGGAACTCAGCCTAATGATAGCATGATCTAGAATATATGAAGGCCTAACACTTCATGCCCGAATGGCTGTATCCGCCTTGGGTCTACTTTTACCTGGCAAATTAACATTGGATTATTATAATGTGACAGATTAGTTCAAATTGTTTATACCTACATTGCATAAAGGAGCAGTCTTCACTTTTGTAATCAAATATGTAGGCTTTGACTTGGCGTTCTGCTGAACATTCTAGCTATATAAATCAGAACTGTCTATTTGAAATACTTGCAGGAAATAGATGTGCAGGTTTGGAAATCTTCTTTTTCAGAGCCTTAGTTCACTTGCAGGTCATTTAGTTGTCACAGTAAGTGTAATAGAATTCTTCCACTGCTTTCTATGTTCAGCAGTACACTTAAGTGTGTGGTGCCATATTCTGTTTTGTTTTTACTGATTTCAAGCTAGGATTTATTGTGCCTGCCTCTTTGCTAGCAGTCCAGTATGTATTTGTCTGCCTCTTTGCCATCAGTCCAGTACGTATTGTGTCTGCCTCTTTGCTAGCAGTCCAGTATGTATTGTGTCTGCCTCTTTGCTACCATTACAGTATATATTGTGTCTGCCACTTTGTTACCATTACAGTATATATTGTGTCTGCCACTTTGTTACCATTACAGTATATATTGTGTCTGCCTGTTTGACACTTGTAAGTCTTTAGGTACGTGAAAGCCCTGAGAGAAAAAGTTCCTTGTACACAATTATATTTTCAGAATAGTAGCTCCACAGCATAGGATCATTGCTTGTACCATGCTTCAGTTTGCAGAGGAACCCCTGCTGGATGGCCTGTACTGGGACAAGTGGTACAACGGTGATCCACTGCCTCCTAACACAGCCGGATACATTTACTATGAGAACAGACTGCTAGGGGTGCCCCGATTGCGCCAGCTCCGTGTGAGCACCAACTCTTGCAAGGTCAATGAAGAGTTTGAAACGTTCATCTCTGACTGCTATGCAGTGTACAGTGAGCAAAATGAAGATAAGAATCCTTTTGGCCGAAATGTGCAGGATCCAAATGAGACAGCGTATGGCAGATGATGTTTAGTTTGTTTTAATTGTTGTTAATTTGCAAAGCATTTAGTATTCAGTATTGTCTTTGTATTGCTGAAGCTATTAGCATTTTTCAAAAACCTGTGTTCTGTATATTTTCTCTTGCAAACGTTCATTTATTTTCTGTATATTTTACCTGGTTAGACAGCTCCATGGGATCATATGATCACACTCACCTACTACCCTGAGAGTGCTTAAAGCAACTGAAATAGCATGAGAAATAAATTGATAAGCATTGGTTGGCACTCGTAGAACTAAAGGAACTTAGTAGAAATCAGAGGACACACTAGACAATTTAAAAATGTTTGCTGGCTTGTCTATAGATTTCAGTATATGTCTAGTGTAGCCACTAGGCTCTACTTATTTCCATTACTTCTGTGAGTGTAGATAAATACCTGTGACTATATTTGTCATACCATTAAAGTCCAAGGTTCAATCTTCTGTGATTGTTATTAGTGTGACAACATCAAGCAAGTGTGCAATTATTCCAAAATTTAATCAAGGATTAACAGTTAAAGATCATAAATCGGATGTCGTTATGCAGAGAGTGTCATCAGATTGGACTTGTGCTAGCATGGTAAAAACGCCCACACTATACTAGTGTGGTTATTGGGCCAGATCAGTTGAGTTGCCCAATACTCACTGGAGCAGTCCCAAGGAAAAGAACAAGAGGGAGAAAACATGAACTGGACAAATATTCAGATGTGGACAGCAAAAACCCAGGCAGAAACTGAAATTTTGGCCTTGCTGGCAATATTTCACTTCAGTTTTTGTTTTCTTACTTTTTCAACTGATAATTTTCATTATGTGTGCTATCTGTTACAATGTTTCATTTACTGGTCTTTTGTGATTACTTGAGGCCATTCCTGTTGAGTAATGTTTGATATATCATATAGACCAGTGGTTCTCAACTGGTGGGGAATCCCCCCCCCCCCCCCCAACTGGTGGGGAATCCCCCCCCCCCCCCCCCCCCGGAATGTTAGAATGGGGGGGGGGGAGGGGGGGAATTAAGATTATTTCAAGATCCCGTTAATACAAGAACCGATTACTTGATATTGTTTTTCCCTCCATACTTTACAGTTCTGTATTTCTCGCCCTTCTGAAATTCGTTTTATAACGTAAGTAGACTCGCAAATCACATTTTATTTAGATGTCTAGACTTGTTCTAGTATTTGTTATTATATTTAGCTTCCATTTTTACGTATACCGTGTGTGTGTGGGGGGGGGGGGGAGAATTTATAGGGAGGAAATACGGAAGGAGGGGGGGGGGGGGAATGACATTCCGAACATATGCTTAAGGGGTGCATGAGCCAAAAAAGGTTGAGAACCCATTGATATAGATTGTGTAAGAACATGGTCTTAGGCAGACAACGTCCATGTCTGAATGCCACTAAAGGATAGTTTAATACGGCCATAATTATTTTAGCTACCCTTGCTTTCCCAGATAATTCCAGGCATCCATTTTGTGAAACTGTTTCCACCTTGGAGTCATACTGGTTGGAAACAAATACTGTCAGCAGGCCACTCAGCAGAAAGAGACTAGCCATATGGGGTAGTACCAAGTGCAATGAAGTTGATCTTCATGCCTTTAAGTCCCCTTTTAAACCCTCACTTAGTCTTTCTCTCTCTCCTTCCCTCTACCTCTCACCCTCTCTGTCTCTCTCTGTCTCTGTCTCTGTCTCTCTCTCTCTCTCTCAACACAGAGAAAAAGAAATATATATATATATATAGGACTATAAATATATAGAAATATATATATATGTGGGACTGGGCCGGGTCAGTTAGTATATATATATATATATATATATATATATATATATATATATATATATATATATATATATATATATATATATATGAATGCTTTGGTGTTCACATCTCAACATCTTGATACAATAGAGTGGTGTGTGCCTGCCACACTGCCAGGTAATGTCTCTGCTATGATATTTACCCATCTTTTGCTGGGGGGTTTGCAGTTTTCCCCTTTGGATGTGAATGATGATGCTTTTTGTGCAGCAGTGTTTGGTGGTCATCTTTGTTGTGAGTGTAAATCATTCTTTCTGATAACGCTCCAACATTGATGCATATTTCACCAAATTGTTTTCTATCATTTGTCTGCTCTAGTGTTTTTTTGTTTAAACCAAGCATTCTTTGTAGGCAATCTTCTCTTTTGTTGCAGTTTTACTTTTCTTCTTTCCCATTAATGTTCAATGCTAATGCAGATACATGTGGTGAGGTAGCAGATTATGTTAAACAATGTTGTGTTTCTAAATCCCCATGTTTGTTCTGTCATATTGATTATGTAGAAAAGTGCTCATTATGTTTCTAGTTCTCTTGTTTGTTCTGTCATATTGATTATATAGAACAATGCCCATTGTGTTTCTAGTGTCATATGTTCTGTAATATTGGTGACATCTGCACCATGATTTGGCTGGCTTTGTTCCATTTGTCTTTGTATATAAAGCATGTATGCCCATACACGATCATACTCACATACACATAACCAACTTACCTACACATCACCAATTTACCTATCCATTTATCCATCCCGCTTAAACTTATCAGTTGAATGTTGAATATAAAAATACCTGCATGAATGTAAGTATTGGGGAGATAATAGTAATATTCAGCAAGAACACAAAAGTTGATGATGATTTCATAACAGTGTATAACAGTTGTTGATGTTGTGTTAACCCAGGTGGCTGTATCAAACACAAGAGGAACTTGAGAGCTTCTCCTACTGGGGAAAGATAAACACGTATAGCGGTGGAGGCTACGTGAAAGACTTGGACTTGACTAAAATCCGGTCCCAAGACTACATCACTTACCTCAAAAACAGTTTGTGGATACAGCGGGGAGCCAGGGCAGTGTTTATTAGCTTCACTGTGTACAATGCCAATATCAACTTATTCTGCGTTGTTACGTAAGTACAGAAAGATCATCAACGAACTAATCTTATGCTAAGCAACACAATATGTTTTTATTTGTTACTTGTTACCAGATCTGTGGCGAGAGGTGCGGACGCAATTCATTGTCCTGCATACCGCGTTCGAAACACAGCTGTGGGTGATTTAACAGCAGACTGCCTTGCATTGGTATTTTATATAATGGTATGAGCACCAGTCGTTCAGAAAGCAATGGCAAACTACTGAACTTAACCTTGCCAGGAAATCACAAACAGCCCAAAAATGCTGGGGTTGACTGCAATGTCCTGTAAAGGATATGCAACTAACTATATGATATTTATGTTTATCGTTTTGTTCTTCTTTCGGGATTGATTTAATCTTTATAGGGATTATAGAGAGCATTCGCTGGATCTTTTCCCCAGGACATGCTAGAGTGTTGGGGTTGGGTATTGGTGCATGATAAGGTGATGTAGTCAGGCCCTTTGGGATCATGGGAATAGTATAGAAGGACACCCCAGGAAGGTTAACCCGGTCAACAAATGCTCGCAGAAGTCGGATGTGTCGGCCTAACGGCGCAAGAACGCAGCTCTGCTGTAAACAGGCACAACGCAATCACGTACGAAAAAAAAAAACTCTGGATGAACGCAGAAGAAGAAGTATAGAAGGACAGACAGATCATCATAGTCTAGAGAGAATGGCATGGCAGGGAGTGACCAGAGGATCTGGGTAACTCTCAGTACTTTGAGGAAGGGCCAAGCAGACACATTATCTGACAGCATCTGATACCATTAATATTGGGACTATTCGCTGGCTGTTGAAGATGGGGGTCGGAGCGCACATGTCCCGAGCGCGCTGTGATGGTTGTTGATTTAATGAACTCCTCTCAACTCTTATTTCGAGGAGAGTGCATCACACCTAGTTATGCATCTGAAAGGTCAGTGTTTTAACCCTTGGCTTGCATATGTGTAGTTTTGCTTCCTCTAGGCAGATTATATCCAAGGTAACGGGCTGTATCTACTCACGGATGGATTTTCTTTCTTAATTTTGCCAGCACAGAAGCCTTAAGGCCTGCTCTTTGAGATGTTTAATTGCTGTGGAATTTGTAATGTGCACAGCTTGCACATGGCACTTCCTGCTATTTCCCTTTATCTGAGAAGACTAGGTATCTGATCTCACTACCCAAGAAATCAAAGGGACATGTGATTTCATTAGGTTCAATGATTCTCGTAAAAATTTCCTGAACCTGAAGCAGATATCATCATGTTTCTGCAACCTCTCCCTTCATTCTGAACTCTGTCCCATTTCATTTTCACATGGTTTATTGTCTAGTCCTGGGTGGATGATTTCTCTTTGCATGTTCATATGGGGAGCCTGAGCTTACACTCCGAGACCTGATTTTCAGCAACCAATCAGCACCTGATGCTTGATGTGGTCAGTTTCATGCCAGCCATCTTTACTTCCCAAGAATTTTCTGGTGCCCATGTCTGGGATCACAGATCAATGTTTAAGCACTGCACACTCAAATGTGAACCCAAGTCGGCAGGCAGGATATGAATGATGTTGCATTGTTTCAGTGGCCCCTCTAGTCTCATGCATCAACATCAGACAATCATGTCTTGTCAGATCTGCCTTCAACCTTCAGCACACAATACTTGTGTCTTTCTTGGTCCTGTCTGATGACATGACCCTTTCTTTAGGTGTTGGAGGAATGACATTTATTTACCATTCATTCACCAAATTCTGTCCCCCTTCTACCCAATATTAATCACAGAGATACCATACACGATTGTTTTGTCTTTTTATTCAGAATTGCATGCATACTGTCTTGATATGCCAAATGGAAACTATTGAAACACATCATTGGTTAGAGAAACCCTAATGGCGGTTGCAGTGAGGAGGTTTACAATTACTCTGACTTGTAGATGCTTGAAGAATGCACTAAATACTATACTGCCATCTACACATATTGATGATTGTGGGCCATATCATTGCTTTTGAAGGAACTAAATTGGAGATTATGATACAAGGGTAAGTTAATAAGTAAGTCACAAATGGCTGTAGAAAAATAACTACACATTATAACAACTTGAAACCAGTTTATTTTTATGCATACATTGTCCCTTTATTTCTCAACATAATTTCCACCAACATTGATGCACTTATCCCATCATTTTATCAGTGCTCCCAAACCAGCTGCATAGAACTGCATGCTCTGTTTTAATTTACCAGCTATCCCACAGAACTGTGTGACTTACTTATTGACTTTCCCTCGTAAATTTTTTTACCCAGCTATGCACCGCTTTACGGGACAAACATTTGTCAGCATAAATACTGACAACCCACCTTGGCGGGAGACATTTCGCGAATGACACCGAAGTTGAATGTGAAGTGAAAACGTGATTTAGAAAACAGAGTACGCAGTTCTATGCAGCCGGTTTGGGAGGATTGTTAAAACGATGGAATAAGTGCATAAATGTTGGTGGAAATTATGTTGAGAAATAAAGGGACAATGTATGTATAAAAATAAACTGGTTTCAAGTTGTTATCATATGTAGTTATTTTTCTACAGCCATTTACTTACTTATTATCTTACCCTCGTAATGTGAATATTGATAATATCTTACTTAGTCTTATCTCTAATGAAGCTTGATTATCTTTTACCTGTTTTCTCTTCAGTCTCAAGTTAAGAAATGATGTCTGAAGCAAGCTTTAGTGTCTGCTTCATATATGAATATATATTCTCATCCTCAATTATTCCATTAATTCATCGTTTAATGGGCAACCTTCTTCTGTTGTGCTTATATGTTAAAGCTCAGTATGTGAGTCACTACAGTATCATGTGGAACCATCTTACTGGACAACTATAGGAAAGTGACAATACTCTTTGGTCATATACGGAGAAGAGAGGCATTTGAGAACCTCTGGAAAGGTCAGTGGTGGAGGAGGCACAGACAAACTGAGGGAAATGACTGATAGTCCAAGATGGAGGAATGTCAGCAGTAGAACTTATCCAGAATACCAAGGATTGTGGAGAGAGTTTCTGATTTTTAAATGTCAAACATTGATGATGTCTCCACTTGTTCCCTGTTATTTTTTTTTACCTGTCTTGTTAAATTTTAATTCATTATGGGCATTTCAAGTCTTTTTCTCTTGTCTTCATTGTTTTCTGTTCTCCTTCATTGTTATATCGAAGTGTGACTGATGACATCAATCTTAGTGGGTGGGCTATTGAACAGTGATCTTATTTGGTTAATTGTTATTTAAGAAGCATAGGAGTATAACTCCTGATACTGTTTTAGTAAGAAAACAGTGCTAAAAGTTATTTAAAAATAAGTAAAGTATTTTCCCGTTGGACACCATAATGTACTGGTTTCTTTTATTTGTGTAAGACTGCTTGTAGAGTTTCCAGCAACTGGGGGAGCAATTCCATCCTGGTCATTCAATACCGTGAAGCTGATTCGGTACGTGAGCACGTTTGATCATTTCATCATGGCATGTGAGATCATCTTTGTGCTGTTCATTGCCTACTACACAGTTGAAGAGATAATAGAGGTAAGTCATTCATATTCTGCATTTTACTATTTGTATATGAAATATTTCATAATACTTACAACAGTGACTTGGAACAGTGCTTTACCATGCAAATTGCCATAAGCTGAATGACTACTTTGTACAATGTACGCTTTCCTTAAAATAACGGTGTTTAATCATACAAACAGTAATTGATCTGGCTGTCTACATACCCACCTACCTACCTATTTACATATGTACCCCATATAGATCATGACTTTTAGTCCAAGTTTGCTATTATTGAAACATGCAATTGCATTAAGGTTTTCATTCTTGAACTAAAGGCATGGCCAAGACTGCATTGAATCTGTTTTTCTGTGGTAATTGATAAGCAGATGATTGTTTGCTATAAAAATGAGATTTTAAAAGTCATATAATAACTATCTTTAAGTTTAGCTTACTATTGCTAGAATCTGTCAGGTGTATTTTTGCAGGCTAAGGGATAATGATTGTTTGCCAAGTAGTCACCACACAGTATACATGTCAGGATTAAAATCTGAAAATGAAGATGCTGACAGATTGGCAAAGGAAGGTGGAAGACTACCGCAGCCTGATATAGACATAACCTATTATATGGCCAAGAGATGTATAAGAAGAAATAATAGAACCAAATGGAAATCAGAGCATCCAGATCACCAGAAAGATGAGGCATAATACTAATTCAAACAAAAAGGAAAAGTCACAATCTTCTGACTATGCACAGGACACAGGCTGAAATACCACATGTTTAATCAATTAAAGATAGGAGATACTGATGAATGTAACTGTGGAACTGGTGAAATGACAGTTAAACATTTGTTGCAAGAGTGTCCAACTTTTTGTCCCACACCCACTCCATTTAAGAAAAAAACTCTGTCGACGAGATTAAGTTGACTGCTGCTTTTAGAAGATACATAACACCCAGCAACCAATCTGAGACCTGTATGACCTTAGGTGTTGACCTGGTCTCATAAAATGATTACCAGACATTTAAAGTAAAGGCAGATGACATGTCCCTGGCCATATCTGTCCTTGAATACTATTCGTTCACAGAAAATATGAACCCAACACATATGAATATACCTTCTTTGCATGTAAATTTAGCTGTGCCACATTTATTCAATATCCTTACTGATTCTGTGATGGTTTCTCTATAGATGGTCACAGTGTGTCAGGGTAATATCTCCTGTTTAGTTGAAATATGTCATGCACAGTCTTTCGTGTTCACAGAATAAATGTTGTGTGATTTCATTCTTGTTTAGTCCAGGTGTATCATGCACAGTCATCACTCATAAGTCAAGGCATGCTGTGCACATTTATTGTTGTCTAGTCAAGACTTTCATGCACAGTCATTCCTCCTTTCATGCACAGTCATTGCTCTTTACTGAAGATATAATATACACAATCGTTCCTTTCTAGTAGAGGTATATCATTCACAATCATTTTTATTTAGTCAAGACATGTGTACACTCATTTCCTCTTTAGTTAAGTCATGTGCACAATCACGTCCTGTTAGTAATTAGTCATTTCATACAAAATATAATAATTCCCTTAGTCAAGATATTCTATGCACAATCATCCCTCCTTTATCGTATATCATGCAAATCATTCCTCAGTAGTCATGTTATGCCATGCACGATCATTTATCTTTAGCCAAGATATGTCATTTACAATCATTCCTGTTATCGTGTGAAAATAAGGACCAACCATCTTTCAATAGGTCACTTTACATCCACGGGTCTTGACAAGTATTCATAGAACAAGAATGGAGCAGACATTTGAGGACATACTACTCAAAAGACAAGAACACAATTATAGGCACAACAAATTTGAACTTCAGTCTGTCTATCTTTGTCTTTCTCTGCTTCTTTTTCTTTCAAAATCTCACTCTCTCTCTCTCTCTCAACCCTCTCTCTCTCATTCTCTCTCCCCTATCTCCTCTCATAGCCCCTATATACTGTAATGTCCATTATGTTAGATTACTTGATTTTGTCTGCATATATTGATTATAAATGCACTGTTTATCACACAGATTCATGTGACCGGCTTAAAATATTTTGCTAACTTGTGGAATGTTCTGGATGTGGTTCTGGTCATAATATCTATCATGTGTGTCATATTCAACATTTACCGCACATCAACAATCGATGCAAAATTAAATGACCTGCTGAAAGATCCTTTAAAATATGCTAATTTTGATAACCTTGGATTCTGGGAAATGCGTTTTAATAACACCGTGGCTGTGACGGTTTTCTTTGCGTGGGTCAAAGTAAGTGATTGTTGTCATGACATAGTGTCGGCATTGTTTGTGTCTGTGTTTGATATTTAATTATGCTAGTGTTTTTCACAGTGATCTCACTGCTTTGTGTCTATCTGTTTAACTGTTAGTGAGTGTACCAGCATTATGGAGTCAGTTAATGAAGATGATAGCGGACGTGTTGGTGAAAGATAGGAGATAGGTGTGGATGTTTTGATTGCAGTTGGACAAGGGTTCAGTGCCTGTATTCATTATTCGCTAAGATAGGGAAAGACTGGCCACCTATTCCTCCATGCATTCATCGTCATCTTAATGTGTGTTATGCCGATAATCTTGGGCGGTCATATTTCACCATCTCACTAGGTCACCAGAGTTGTGGATCAGATCTGTGTTCTTGTCGTGACCATACCATGTGTCTAAGCCATCCTGATATTTACGTCTCTGCTTTTCCTTTGTTCTTCTCCCCTCAATCTTGCCAGTTGTCACCAAGTTTTCTCATTTATTTCTTCTCATATCACCTTTTTAACTTATACACAGCAAGCATGTTTAAACAGATTGGAATAAACATCAATGGAAAAATACTAAACAATCTTAGATATGCTGATAGCACAGTGTTACTAGTGGAAAGTGAGCAGGGGTTACAAGACTTCACAGAGCAAGTCAATAGGTGCAGCACAGAATGTGGATTAAAAGCTAGCTGCATGTTCTGTGTAGGATGTTGCAATCAACTCCAGCTATTATTGGCAGTTTGTGTTTTGCTAGGTAATTTAGTTAGGTAGTTGCCATTGCTTTCCGATCAGTTGACGCCTTATACCATCAAAAACAATGCAGAGTGGTCTGCTTCCAAATGGCTAATTTCGAATCCTTGGTTCCATATGTCAGGGAATGATGAACCTGTGTGTGTCACTATCTCCCAAGCCACAGCTCCCGTTCAGTGTGGATGAGATGTTCATATTGAAGAAACTGGATGAGATGTTCATATTCAACAAACTGGATGAGATGTTCATATTCAACAAACTGGATGAGATGTTCATATTCAACAAACTGGATGAGATGTTCATATTTAACAAAATGGATTAGATGTTCATATTCAACAAATTGGATGAGATGTTCATATTCAACAAACTGGATGAGATGTTCATATTGCAACAAACTGGATGAGATGTTCATATTCAACAAACTGGATGAGATGTTCATATTCAACAAACTAAAACTATGATATTTAGCAGTGACAATTTGAGGCCAATAATATTGTCATTGCTTGGCTGCAGTATGTGTAGTTTGATGCTTATTCCAATCTTTTATGATTTCTGTGAATGTAAACTGTTAAACCTTCTTTCTGATCAATGAAAATCATTACTTTGTCTTCTTTTTGTTAGTTTCTAAATGTATCACTGTTTTTTTTTCATGTTATTTGTTACAAGTAGATTATACAGCCATTGTGAATTATCTGCTGTTAATACTGTATTGTCGGTCTAACAATGGGATAAAACCCTGTATAATAGAGTCAAGCCTCATGACTTTAATCCTTTGTTTACAACCAACCTAGTCCTATTTATTATAGGTGTTTAACATATGTAGATATATAAATGATTACATTTTAATATTCTACATAAGCTGTGTATGGATCCTGTGTTGAATGAATTGCAATGCATTTGTTACCAAGATCTTCAAGTACATCAGCTTCAATAAGACAATGACCCAGCTATCTACAACATTGAGCCGCTGTGCCAAAGACCTGCTTGGCTTCTTCATCATGTTCTTCATTGTGTTCCTGGCATTTACCCAGCTTGGTTATCTCCTGTTTGGCACTCAGGTTCAGGATTTCAGCACTTTCATGAACTCTTTGTAAGTTAGTTTTTTTCTGTTTATTCTCTTTTGTGTTTGTTTCCCTATAATTACATTTGAATGGCAGAAGCGAAACAGTGATTAAGAAGAGAATATGAATGCCAAGCATATTTTATTTTCAACCTCATGAAAAAATAATTAACTTGTAGAGAGATAAATAACACATTAAAAATAATAATTGTTAAATGTTATATCTATTCAACAACCGTGTATGTCGCAGAAACCTGGACAGTTAACAAGCAGTTGGGAAGTAGAATTGCGGCCCTGATGATGTGGATACACAGAAGAATAGGCAATATTTCATGGAAACGAAAACAATCAAATACAGAAATTCTAGAGAAGCTGGGAATCGAAAGAGATTTGATGAAAAAAATGTAAAAGAGTCAAGTTAAATATTTTGGCCACATTAAAAGACACAACACTATTGTCAAAACCACACTAAGGCAGGCAATCCAGAGGTATACTGCAAACAATACAAGTAGGAAGATAACATCAAGAGCGGAACAAACAGTATTCCTCAACCTTCATTGGGGAGATGGCACCTGATTGATTGATAATAGCATTTAGCTGGGTTATTTTAAATCTTGGAGAACATATGGCTAGCCTAACTGTTAGAGCAGTGGTTCTCAACCTTTTTTGGCCTGTGCCCCCCTTCACCATATTTTTAGAACGTCATTTCCCCCCCCCCCCCCTTTTTCGTATTTCCTACCTAAAAATTTGGCCTGTGCCCCCACCCCCTCACCATATTTTCACAACGTCATTCCCCCCCTCCTTCGTATTTCCTACCTAAACCCCCCTCCCCCTCCCGTTCCTGCCCCTACACAGTATACGTAATAATGGAAGCACGTACCAAAACTATACGTCCACATAAAACGTGATTTGTGGGTCTACTTACTTTATAAAATGAATTTTAGAAAGGGGTGAGATGTACAGGATGGATTGGCCACATGGCATGGTCGAGACAGGAACACGGAACTGATCTACGACTCTGGTGATCGAGTGAGATGGCAGAACATGACCGCCCACGCTTACTGGCATGGCACATGATGGATGGATGGATGGAGACATACAGAACCGTAAAGTATGAAGGGAAAAACATTATCATGTAATCGGTTCTTGTATTAACGCAATCTTGAAATAATCTTCATTTCCCCCCCCTGGAAACCCTAAAATTCCCCCCTGGGGGGAATTCCCCACCGGTTGAGAACCACTGTGCTAGAGGATATGTCTTTTGTGATTTTGAAACTCGTTTGAAATCAGGTGAAGAAATAACATGAATACACCTGTAAGTGTTTTGAGTCAAGGAAAAAGGTATGGTGGGGAGAGATGATCATCTCCTTCCTCATAAAGTCAGTTTGTGAAATCCTTGGAGTCTGACACTCTTACAGCTGGTTTTGCTATAAGGTGGCCTGAAATGTTTATATTGCTACAACACGGACAAGTGAATGTACAAAATAATATCACTTGATTTTAAATGCAACGTCAGCACATCTGCTCCTCATGATCATTGTGTGTATAGTCTGTCTATCTTTCTGTCTCTACCTCCCTGTCTGTCTACCTGCCTGCCTGCTTTCTATCTGCTTGTCCATCTTTCATTATCTATCTCTCTCTGTCATAGCTTTTAGTCTGCCTGTCTATGTTTGTCTGTTTGTCTGCCTATCTGTTTATCAATCCTTGTCTGTCTGTTGGCCTGTCTGTTTTTCTGTCATATACACAATGTCGTCCACATTTTTGCCCTTGTCTGAGAAGGTTAGATGTTCGACCCAATAGTCCCAGGATTATAATTAAGCATACTATACTTTTTCATTTTATAATCTTAACAGTCGACACTGTGAATCGAACCAAATCTGGATGAGCCAGAGGCGGACATTGTAACATCAAAGCCACTCCACCCCCACCCCACCAGAGTTACTCACCCTTGCATGGTTTTCAAACATGTTGTCTTTCATATCCCCAGTTTCACCCTGTTTAGAATTATCCTGGGAGACTTCAACTTTTATCAGCTGGAGCAGGCAAATCGTATCCTGGGTCCAATATTCTTCATGCTGTTTGTGTTCTTTGTCTTCTTTGTCCTGATCAACATGTTTTTGGCCATTATCAACGACACCTACTCTGAAGTGAAGTCAGACATGGCAAAGCAGACGGATATATTTATAATGTCTGACTACCTCAAACAGGTAAATTAATTTCTCAAGTCCGAATGTTAGTATTATGCGTATTATCATGATAAATGCTGGGTTGTGTTGTGGAAGCATGCCGGTTATCTTTCACTTAGGTTTGGGTTCAGTCCTCTGCTAACCGTGTACAAATATGAAGTGTTGGGCAGCTTTACGAAATACAATTGCAAAAATCGTAGAACATTGTGGCGACAAGCTTTGATCAGCAAACAAGAATAAAATGCAGCAAGACACAAACAGAAATGACCTCACAGTGACTGCAATAAGACAAAATATTGTGGAATCTTGAGAAATAAAAATAAATAAAATTTTATTAAATATGTGGTACTTAATTCGGAGGCTGCTTCTGTGAAACAGGGTGAATTCTTTTTGTTGTTGTTGTGTATTTGTAGTTTGCCCTACATTTTCTGTTTCTTAATGTTTACATTTCCACAGCTTTACTGCAGTTTAGCCCATGTCATTTATAATCTCAAGTTGAGGATCAGATCAGATGTTTACAACTATATTTGTCCATCACAAGTGATAAAGGTTACTCATTCTTTCATACGTCATAAGGTCGTGTTTATTAGTTTGTGGGTCTGGAGATGACTTGTAAGTCCGATGTGGGCTTGGAAATATCTTGGACAGTGAGGGCATGGAATATTCTCTGCAGATGAAGGCCCTGTTAATCAGGCCTTTCTAGCTTGTCTCCGCTGTTCATCATCATCATCACCATCATCATCATTATCTTCCACTTCTGCCGTCGAGCGTCGTGGGGAGGAATAATTTGCGTTCCAGCACCCGGTGGGCAGCACTGGATAGTGTCATTCCGTGTGGTTGTACAATGTCTCTGATGTCGTCAATCCATTTTCTTCTTGGACGTCCTCGTGGTCTCGTCACAGATGATCTTTGATGTAAGGCCAGTGATGATAGTTGCTGATGTTGCATTCTAACGACATGGCCAAACCACTTGATCTTCTGTCTTTCAATAAATGTGGCACAAGGTGTTGATCCCACAGTCTGTCTGATAGTAGCATTTTCTTTCTCGGATTGTTAAGTTGGCAGCTCTCCTCTGGCACCTCATTTCGCAGGTGTTGATTTTGCGAAGGTGTAATTTGGATAAAGTCCAGGTTTGAGATTGGTAGCATAGGGTTGGTGTGAATATGCTGTTTATTATCTGTCGTTTTGCGGGCATGGGTATGTTTGGATGTTTCAGTAAGGGTGATAGTTGATATGTAAGTGCACTAGCTTTTTGACATCTGATTTCAATTTCTCTGTCCAATCTGCTATCTTCTGTGATTATACTTGCAAGGTATTTGAATTCTTTAACTTGTTTCAGAGTTGTTATTTATCTGTATACTTAGTGGGCCCGGCGATCTGCTAACTTGCATTACTTCGGTTTTGGCTGTGTTTATACTCATATTGTATCTGCTGCAGGTTGAACTCAGATTAGTAGTATGATTTTGTAGTCTACCCTCGTCTGCAAATAGAAGTTCATTTATTCCCTGTGGGTCAGTTGTTTCATCTGGAGTAAAGAGTTCTAAATTTTCTGAATCTGTTCTGTCGAGACTTGCTTCTTTGGAAATTCTGTCCATGTAGATATTGAATAGCAGGGGAGAGAGCACACATCCTTGCCTCACTCCTGTATTGACTGTGAACATATCTGATATACCTTCTTGTGTTCTTACTGCACTTCGGCTCGATTGGTACATGGCTATGATGTTTTCTAGCAGTTGCCCTTGTATCCCATAGTCTTCAAGGATGGTCTATAATTTGTATCTGT
The DNA here is from genome assembly GCA_014155875.1 of Cepaea nemoralis. Taxonomy (NCBI): domain Eukaryota; kingdom Metazoa; phylum Mollusca; class Gastropoda; order Stylommatophora; family Helicidae; genus Cepaea; species Cepaea nemoralis. Next base: position 187,639 of record JACEFZ010007829.1, read on the forward strand.
CTACTCTATCGAAAGCCTTTTCCTGATCTACAAACACAATATTCTGCTGGTCACTATATTCGACAGTTTTTTCACATATTTGTCTAAGTGTAAATAATGCATCAGTGCAACTTTTACCTTTCCGAAAACCGCTGTTCAGCCGCCGTATTTCTGAATGCCTCACAAGTCACTGCACCTTTTTTGAGGATAAAATTCACAACAAACATAATGTCTTTAGACAGAAAACACATGTCAACCAAAAATTACAACCAACAATACTAAGAAATTGAAAATGTCAAAAACTTTGAATACCATGTCTCCATATTATCAGTTATGGGGACTGCTTAAAAGAAATCAGTAGAAAACTGACTAGTAATAAGTTTAAAAAAAAAAAAATAAAGAACCCTTTAACATGCCTTAAAGTGTGTTGAGCATACAGTGCTAGACTCATATTTGTGCAGACCAATCAGCACTCAAGGGATGATGTGGCCCCAGTGATGCAGAGAATAAACAGCATAGAGAGCATATTTCTCAACACCAGCAAACAAACATACACATGTTGAGAACATGCATGTTTCCTGTGGTAACATGTGGATGTGAATCTGGACCATTTCACAATCACTGAAGAAGAAACTTGAGACTTTTGGACTGAAATATTATGGAACATTCTTAGAATACCATGGGTCAAGAACAAGAAGAATGCTGGCACTTTACCAGTTCTGAACATTGAAGAAAACTGGCTCATAATCAGTATCATATATTCAAGACTGAAATTAGTTGGCCATACCGTGGTTTAACAAGGACAGAAATAGAAGACATGGATCTTGGAAGAAGATGCTGTCAACACCACAGTGGACACGGGATGCTAAGGGTGTCCTGGTCATGACAATGCATGAGGAGGGAGAACTGGCCAAGGGTGGAGACTCTTTTGGTTGGGTTGTCATGTGAATGACGTTCTGCAAAATACTTGCCTCATGATGATGATGTTATTGAGCATGATGATGATGATGATGAGGATAATGTTATTGAAAATGATGATGATGTTATTGAGGATGATAATGAAGATGATTAGGCTAATGTTATTGAAGATGATGATGATGTTATTGATGATGAGGATGGTTATACAGTCTCAAGAATTCTATGGAGGGTTGTGGCAGCAAATGTGCAGCACTACAAGAAAATAAAAGTTAGTTGCATACCCTTTATAGGATGTTGCAGTCAACCGCAGCACTTTTGGCTGTTCGTGATCTCTTGACAAGTTTATGTTCAGTAGTTTGCCATTGCTTCTGAGCGACCGGCACTCATACCATTTTCATTAAAAAACCAGAGCAAGGTCTGCTGCCAAATCACCCACAGCTGTGTTTCGAACACGGTATGCGGGATTACGAGCTGTGTCCGTAACCCCTTCGCCATGAAGCTGGCACTTCAGGAGGCAGAATATTAAGTACAGCTTGTTGTCCAAATTGGGACAGATGTTTGTCATTTTGTGGGTCTTGTCATAAGACAAGAGAGTACAGAGAGCATTTTGAAAAGTCTGAGAGTCAACACAATGTTGTCCCGTATTGAATTTGAATAACGAAGACACAAACAATACATTGCACAATTTATTGCCTGGCATATTTTGCTGCATCTGGTTAGGTACATACTTCAGAATTCACACAACATAAAGTAAAAAACTAGATAAATTCTTCAAGCTGAAATACACACATTACACAAACAATACATTGCACAATTTATTGCCTGGCATATTTTGCTGCATCTGGTTAGGTACATACTTCAGAATTCACACAACATAAAGTAAAAAACTAGATAAATTCTTCAAGCTGAAATACACACATTTTACACTTCAGCTTGAGTAATCTATCTAATCACTTCACAGTTGGTAATGGGAGGCGACGTTTCAGAAAATCAAAACAAGTGTCAATCTGTCATTTACTGCCTATAATACCTTGCGATGTAGGACAGGAGGGTCTTGAGCTTGAAGAAATAAGGCTGCATGGCTAGTGCAGTTGCCGTGAACTGTGCAGGTTAGAGTTTTCTTTTTGCCCCGGACAGAGAAAAAAAACTCCACACCTTACCGAGGATTCGGGCCCGGGTCTCCTGAATGATAACTCGGCATTCTAGCCACTTGGCCAGCCACTCCCCCAAAACAAGTGTAAAATGTGTATAATTCAGCTTGAAGGATTTATCTAGTTATTTTACTTTACATTGTGTGAATTCTTGATGATGAGACTGTCTCAAAGGCATGGTTGCAGTTGGTTAGTTGCATGTCTATAATGGATGTTGCAATCAACCCCAGCATTTTTTGGCTGTCTGAGATTTACTAGTCAAGTTTACATTCAGTAGTTTGCTATTGCTTTTTGAACGACCGATGCTCATACCATCGTATGAAAACCAACACTTCCAAGCATTTTGAATGCGGTATTTGAGATTGTGAATCACAGTTGTAACCCATTCGGAACAGCATTGGTATAGTTGCCATAGTATGACTGAAGTTGACGAAAGACGGTCTCCATAGTGGAGTTGGCAAGCATCTGCCTGGTGCTATAAAGGTCATGGGTTAGTTTTCAGACATTCATTCAAACCACAAATGCAGTATTTCCAGAGACCATTAAGGTTCATGGCTAGAGCTATAGAGTTTGTGCTTTGCACAATGCTCTCAGCAGGTGGCTTACCATTCTCTGGAGATAGACTAGCCAGATGGGGGTCAAACCCAGTGCAGTGAAATCAATCCTTAAAAGCACCTTATTACATGCCTTCAGACAAAATGAACATGGTGCTAGACCTATATTTGTTTATAGGTCATTTTGTACTCCAGGTATCATGCTGGCTGCTTTACTTCCCACAACATTTCCTGGTGTGTGGGAACTCAGGTCAGTTTTACAAGATGACCTCGATGTGAATTCAAACTCACGACCATCGGGTCTACTGGCAATTGTCTAGCCACTGCGCTAACATGGCTCTCAATGAAGGCCATTCTTTCACCTTTCAACATTTTAATCTAGGTTGATGAGAAGGATGAGTTGTTAAATGTGGCAGTGTGAAGAGTTAAAACCTACTTCTTTATTTCACATAAGGGTTACAACAAAATCTGGGACAAGATCGGAGTTAAGGGAGAACAGCTGGAAGATTATGAGAAAATTCTCTCCACTGGCAAGAAGATACATTTTAACGACTGGAAGAAACAACTCCTGGAGTAAGAAGTGATTCAGCAATGTATTTGTCAAGAGTAGATTGTGTGAATTGTCTGTATCTCATGTGTGTACATTGACTTGTCTTAATTCTTACAGTCTCAGATTATGTCAACAGCAAATGTCCAAGGGAGACAAAAACGAGTATTACATGTATAGATACAACATGTAATCTCTCTCTCTCTCTCTCTCTCTCTCTCTCTCTCTCTCTCTCTCTCTCTCTCTCTCTCTCTCTCTCTCTCTCTCTCTCTTTTTCTCTCTTTCTGTCTCCTGTCTTTTATCCCTTATTAGAGCATAGGCCTCAGCCAACTCACAGCAAGCCTCCTATCTTTTCCTCCCTCAACCAACTCACAGCAAGCCTCCTATCTTTTCCTCCCTCAACCAACTCACAGCAAGCCTCCTATCTTTTCCTACCTCAACCAACTCACAGCCAGCCTAGTATCATTTCCTCCCTCAACCTACTCACAGCAAGCCTCCTATCTTTTCCTCCCTGTGGTGATAGATACACCATCTGCCTCATGCTGAAAAGGTTGTGGGTTCAATTCCAGGCCATGTCGTTCAGTTCATGAGTGTAGTTTGTCTCTAAGACCCCGGCGGTCATTGCTGGAGCTACGGAGCTCATGCTTGGTGTGATGCTTCAGGCAGGACTTCATGTGGAACAAGACTGAGCCATATGGGATGAAAACCCTGTGCAATGAAGCCTTTTAAACCCTTTTAATTGTTCCATATAAGAGACAATGGCCTTGATGCCATTATCTGCAAGTGAGTAGGTAAAGTAAAGGACCCTGTGCACGCTTTGAGGTGTTTATATATTTACCATTTGTATTTGCACATATTATGCCTGCCTGCCTGTGGTTTTGTTCATGTACATATTTACACATCTTCACATCCAGTTGAGCCTGCACTGTGGTCTGTGAACGCTTTTCACAATTCCTGATAATATCGAGTTGAGGGTTGACAATTGGCTGCCGGCGATTTTGAAGCTGACCGCTTTGAAAGCAAAGGCAAATTATGGAACGTAAAAATTGCCTAGTGAATCACAAAAAGCCACTGCATTACTGTGGGTCCCATGAGTAGAATACAGCCTAACAGAGACCTCTGGTATGGGGCTAGAGGAAGGTGAGGCAAACAGATGGGTAGACAGCATCCAGGGTGAGCTACACAAACATGGATACAGCCTAACAGAGATCTGGTATGGTGCCAGAGGAAGGAGAGTCACACAGATGGGTAGACAACATCTAGGGTAAGCTTCACAAACATGGATACAGCGCAACTAAGGCAACACACCTTGACTTGGTAATGAAAGCTTAGGCTCCCCACAATCCTGTGCCTAATGGAAAGCATGGATTAGGAAAAAAACACATCCACACCTCATCTATTCCTGTATTCATTGCATGTTCACAGCTTTGCTTCCGTTAACCTCTGTTAATTTTTTGATAGAATAGAGGAGTGACCTGAGAAAGGACTAACATAAAAATAGTAGAAAAGAATCAATCTGAAACAAATTTGTTTAATATTTTAAAGTAGGATTAATTTCCTCCATGTGATACTGTGGCCCACAAGGAAAACAAAGAATAACAACATGGTAACCTGCCATGCATGTAATAAGAGCCCTCTAAGGAGAGTTGGTATGGGGAATGGTTACGTCATTCTGTAGAAAAGTAGCTGCAAAATTCAGTCTGCCATAGACATGTCAGTGGGAAAGAAAAATAACCATATTCAGGGAGGCTCTTCCTCTAGATAAGTATGGAGAAGAGAATTGGTCCGTGTTGTGACATGTCTCTGAAAGTCATCTCTGATTTATCACTCCCACATTATGTCACCCCTTTGACAATCCTCTTTGATTTATCACTCTTGTGTTATGTCACTCCTTTCAAAGTCTTTGATTTATCACTCCTGTGTTATGTCACTTCTTTCAAAGTCTTTGATTTATCACTTATGTGCTATGCCACCCCTATGAAAGTCTTTGATTTATCACTTATGTTTTTTGTTACTTCATTGAAAGTCTTTGATTTATCACTCCTGCGTTATGTCACCCCTTTCAAAAGTCTTTGGTTTATCTCTGATGTATTTGTCACCCCTATGAAAGTTTTTGATTTATCACTTATGTGGTATGCCACTCCACTGAAAGTCTTAGATTTATCACTTCTGTGTTGCATCGCTCCTTCTAACCCCTTTTCATCTTTACAGGCAGAATTTCAATGAAGATGAAATAGAGGAAGTGTTTGCCAAATATGATATTGATGGAGATCGCTATCTAGACACGGTCGAGCAGAAAAAAATGCTGGCGGAGCTTCAAAAGCTGAAAGTTAGTATTATATGACTTAAAGTGTAGAATAAAACTTGTATGTGAATGAGAAAAGGAAGATTACAATGTGTTATAATTAAAGTAAAAAAACCACGGTAGACTGAAAAAGGAATCAGTGTGACTATGTGAAATAAAATAATTTCAGAGAAATAAATGTTAAATATTTCTGTTTATAACCAGTTAATGTATCATCATGCGCCAGGATGCTGCTTCGTGTTCACCCCAACCCATTTCTCCTGACAGACTTCTGGCGGAGCATGCTCAGCTGCACAATTCACAGAAGACTGGTGACAATATTCTTCTGCTCTTGATTCCTCATCAGACCTTAGTCTCTCCACCAACTCACAATAAGCCTTCCTATCTATTGTTGTCTTCTGTAGCTACCTGCATGTCTTCCCCATATTTATTCATCTCTTCTCTATGTGTATTTAGCTTTCCCTATGTTTCATTGACCCTGTGGGTTATAGAGAGAAGGATTTTCTAATTATTCTATTATCAGGTGTTCACGATGTGTGCTCTAGTTATTCTATTATCAGGTGTTCTCAATGTGTGCTCTAGTTATTCTATTATCAAGGTGTTCTCAATGTGTGCTCTAGTTATTCTATTATCAGGTGTTCTCAATGTGTGCTCTAGTTATTCTATTATCAGGTGTTCTCAATGTGTGCTCTAGTTATTCTATTATCAGATGTTCACGATGTGTGCTCTAGTTATTCTATTATCAGATGTTCTCAATGTGTGCTCTAGTTATTCTATTATCAGGTGTTCTCAATGTGTGCTCTAGTTATTCTATTATCAGGTGTTCTCAATGTGTGCTCTAGTTATTCTATTATCAGATGTTCTCAATGTGTGCTCTAGTTATTCTATTATCGGGTTTTCTTGATGTATGCTCTAGTTATTCTATTATCAAGTGTTCTCAATGTGTGCTCTAGTTATTCTATTATCAGGTGTTCTCAATGTGTGCTCTAGTTATTCTATTATCAGGTGTTCTCAATGTGTGCTCTAGTTATTCTATTATCAGGTGTTCTCAATGTGTGCTCTAGTTATTCTATTATCGGGTTTTCTTGATGTATGCTCTAGTTATTCTATTATCAGATGTTCACGATGTGTGCTCTAGTTATTCTATTATCAGATGTTCACGATGTGTGCTCTAGTTATTCTATTATCAGATGTTCACGATGTGTGCTCTAGTTATTCTATTATCAGATGTTCACGATGTGTGCTCTAGTTATTCTATTACCAAGTGTTCTCAATGTGTGCTCTAGTTATTCTATTATCAGGTGTTCACGATGTGTGCTCTAGTTATTCTATTATCAGATGTTCTCAATGTGTGCTCTAGTTATTCTATTATCGGGTTTTCTTGATGTATGCTCTAGTTATTCTATTATCAGGTGTTCTCAATGTGTGCTCTAGTTATTCTATTATCAGATGTTCTCAGTGTGTGCTCTAGTTATTCTATTATCAGGTGTTCACGATGTGTGCTCTAGTTATTCTATTATCAGATGTTCTCAATGTGTGCTCTAGTTATTCTATTATCAGATGTTCTCAATGTGTGCTCTAGTTATTCTATTATCAGATGTTCACAATGTGTGCTCTAGTTATTCTATTACCAAGTGTTCTCAATGTGTGCTCTAGTTATTCTATTATCAGGTGTTCTCAATGTGTGCTCTAGTTATTCTATTATCAGATGTTCTCAATGTGTGCTCTAGTTATTCTATTATCGGGTTTTCTTGATGTATGCTCTAGTTATTCTATTATCAAGTGTTCTCAATGTGTGCTCTAGTTATTCTATTATCGGGTTTTCTTGATGTATGCTCTAGTTATTCTATTATCGGGTTTTCTTGATGTATGCTCTAGTTATTCTATTATCAAGTGTTCTCAATGTGTGCTCTAGTTATTCTATTATCGGGTTTTCTTGATGTATGCTCTAGTTATTCTATTATCAGATGTTCACGATGTGTGCTCTAGTTATTCTATTATCAGATGTTCACGATGTGTGCTCTAGTTATTCTATTATCAGATGTTCACGATGTGTGCTCTAGTTATTCTATTATCAGATGTTCACGATGTGTGCTCTAGTTATTCTATTACCAAGTGTTCTCAATGTATGCTCTAGTTATTCTATTATCAGGTGTTCACGATGTGTGCTCTAGTTATTCTATTATCAGATGTTCTCAATGTGTGCTCTAGTTATTCTATTATCAGATGTTCTCAATGTGTGCTCTAGTTATTCTATTATCAGATGTTCTCAATGTGTGCTCTAGTTATTCTATTATCAGATGTTCTCAATGTGTGCTCTAGTTATTCTATTATCAGATGTTCTCAATGTGTGCTCTAGTTATTCTATTATCAGATGTTCTCAATGTTGCTCTAGTTATTCTATTATCAGATGTTCTCAATGTGTGCTCTAGTTATTCTATTATCAGGTGTTCTCAATGTGTGCTCTAGTTATTCTATTATCAGATGTTCACGATGTGTGCTCTAGTTATTCTATTATCAAGTGTTCTCAATGTGTGCTCTAGTTATTCTATTATCAGATGTTCACAATGTGTGCTCTAGTTATTCTATTATCAGATGTTCACAGTGTGTGCTCTAGTTATTCTATTATCGGGTTTTCTTGATGTATGCTCTAGTTATTCTATTATCAGATGTTCACGATGTGTGCTCTAGTTATTCTATTATCAGATGTTCACGATGTGTGCTCTAGTTATTCTATTATCAGATGTTCACGATGTGTGCTCTAGTTATTCTATTATCAGATGTTCACGATGTGTGCTCTAGTTATTCTATTACCAAGTGTTCTCAATGTGTGCTCTAGTTATTCTATTATCAGTGTTCACAATGTGTGCTCTAGTTATTCTATTATCAAGTGTTCTCAATGTGTGCTCTAGTTATTCTATTATCAGATGTTCTCAATGTGTGCTCTAGTTATTCTATTATCAAGTGTTCTCAATGTGTGCTCTAGTTATTCTATTATCAGGTGTTCTCAATGTGTGCTCTAGTTATTCTATTATCAGGTGTTCTCAATGTGTGCTCTAGTTATTCTATTATCGGGTTTTTCTCAATGTGTGCTCTAGTTATTCTATTATCAGATGTTCTTGATGTGTGCTCTAGTTATTCTATTATCAGTGTTCCATGTGTGCTCTAGTTATTCTATTATCAGATGTTCTCAATGTGTGCTCTAGTTATTCTATTATCAGGATGTTCTCGAATGTAGTGCTCTAGTTATTCTATTATCAGATGTTCTCAATGTGTGCTCTAGTTATTCTATTATCAGGTGTTCTCAATGTGTGCTCTAGTTATTCTATTATCAGGTGTTCTCAATGTGTGCTCTAGTTATTCTATTATCAAGTGTTCTCAATGTGTGCTCTAGTTATTCTATTATCAGATGTTCTCAATGTGTGCTCTAGTTATTCTATTATCAGATGTTCTCAATGTGTGCTCTAGTTATTCTATTATCAGGTGTTCTCAATGTGTGCTCTAGTTATTCTATTACCAGAGTGTTCTCAATGTGTGCTCTAGTTATTCTATTATCAGATGTTCACAATGTGTGCTCTAGTTATTCTATTATCAGATGTTCTCAATGTGTGCTCTAGTTATTCTATTATCAGATGTTCTCAATGTGTGCTCTAGTTATTCTATTATCAGATGTTCTCAATGTGTGCTCTAGTTATTCTATTATCAAGTGTTCTCAATGTGTGCTCTAGTTATTCTATTATCGGGTTTTCTTGATGTATGCTCTAGTTATTCTATTATCAGATGTTCACGATGTGTGCTCTAGTTATTCTATTATCAGGTGTTCTCAATGTGTGCTCTAGTTATTCTATTATCAGGTGTTCTCAATGTGTGCTCTAGTTATTCTATTATCAGGTGTTCTCAATGTATGCTCTAGTTATTCTATTATCAGATGTTCACGATGTGTGCTCTAGTTATTCTATTATCAGGTGTTCTCAATGTGTGCTCTAGTTATTCTATTATCGGGTTTTCTTGATGTATGCTCTAGTTATTCTATTATCGGGTTTTCTTGATGTATGCTCTAGTTATTCTATTACCAAGTGTTCTCAATGTGTGCTCTAGTTATTCTATTATCAGGTGTTCTCAATGTGTGCTCTAGTTATTCTATTATCAGGTGTTCACGATGTGTGCTCTAGTTATTCTATTATCAAGTGTTCTCAATGTGTGCTCTAGTTATTCTATTATCAGATGTTCTCAATGTGTGCTCTAGTTATTCTATTATCAGATGTTCTCAATGTGTGCTCTAGTTATTCTATTACCAAGTGTTCTCAATGTGTGCTCTAGTTATTCTATTACCAAGTGTTCTCAATGTGTGCTCTAGTTATTCTATTACCAAGTGTTCTCAATGTGTGCTCTAGTTATTCTATTATCAGGTTTTCTCAATGTGTGCTCTAGTTATTCTATTACCAAGTGTTCTCAATGTGTGCTCTAGTTATTCTATTACCAAGTGTTCTCAATGTGTGCTCTAGTTATTCTATTATCAGGTTTTCTCAATGTGTGCTCTAGTTATTCTATTATCAGGTTGTTTCAATGTGGACTCCATCCAATGCCAGCATCCTTTCCTCACCTCTAGATTAACTTGTCTTTGTTAAGTTCTCTCTTCATGAACTCCACATTGGTGAAGTTTTCATACCACTGTAATCCTTCTATTCTGCACCAGCAACAAGTTATGAATAGTTGTAGTTTATAACTAACTGTTTTAGTTGGTTCTGATAATTACAGTAGTACTGAGTTAACATTTGAGTTAAATATTTTAAGTTTGGTGATTTTAAGTTAAATTTCTTTTGACTTCCACAAACATCCAAATGCTATGAAATCTCCCCTTGCCTTGTGTATTCTATTGCCTCTTTAACTGATTCGCTGCCAAACAAAACATGGGTTTTGCCCAAGCAGAAATTGTTGGCAGAAAATGGGAAATAGGGGTGTCTCATAATATTGATCTAAAAATTGTTAAAATGGTAGTAAATATATTGTATTATATATCAAATTAAAGGACATTGCACAAGGAACACATTGGTATTGCTACTGTTGCTAAAAGTTAGAAATATAATAATAATATTAGCAGATGTTGTAAAAAATAAATTGATGACAGAGGTGACAAGTACGTCAAATTTCCACTTACCAAGGCGCTACTACTCCAACGCTGTTTATAATCCAATGAAACTTACTGAATTATGATAACTACACCACTTTGCTACACAAATATCACTAGAACGGCTCCATAACACCAATAAATCACAATAAAAACATCCTATTTCGAAGCGCATCATTGTCACATAAAATGGAAAATGTCGGAAAATCACGAGTCAGGTTTTGACCGTTTTCTGCCGATAAACACAAAATGTACGCTATTTTTTATTTAGTTATAATTATTATTCTTTTAAATTTAATTATTTAAATACTATATAAATACTTTGTGATAGGCAAAGCAAACCTTAGGGGCACAAGTGTGGCCCATTAGCTAATTCGACATGAGGACAAACTTTCACGGCTAAGGTAGCCGGTTAGTTTTTGTTTACATTCATGATTCATAAATAAATTTTAACCGAACAGATGGATTTAACATGTGCTATCAGTTTAGAATCAATCACAAATTCCTTTAAATAAGAATAACTACAATCTAACATTGTTTACAACTTTTATCTGATGTAAATAAGACCGAAAATCCAGGGCCCACGCAATTCCTAAAACCGCGAGTAACTACAATTTTTTAAACCACAATTTTAAACACATCAACACGATTTAGTCACCAAATGTCGATATCTCGTGGCCTGTGTGTAAATGAAAAACCTTCTTTCGGCATAAAACTTCGTTTCGGGGTATTAAAAATAAGCAAGGGATCGCAAACGAAAGAAATAAACGAACCGCACAAATCTTGGCAATATATTAACGAAGGGACAAAACAGTTGAGACTGTTTAGCAATCGGTTGGCGGTCGGCAGCGAATCAGTTAATCTCATTATAAATGTACATTCTCAAACATCTCACACATCTTATAAATACACTCGGAGCTAGCTTATCTTTCCTAAGCTGTCTAATATATGCTACAACTATCCATTCAACCACTGCTGCAGTAAGTCCACACTCATGTGGTCAGTATGTTCTACATATGGGACATAAAGCATCTTCTAAGATGTCTGGTCAGTATGTTCTTCATATGGGACATAAAGCATCTTCTAAGATGTCTGGTCAGTATGTTCTACATATGGGACATAAAGCATCTTCTAAGATGTCTGGTCAGGGCCTTGCCGTGCTATGATACAGAAAGGTAGCCAGATCAGGCGGCACCAAAAGGGGGCGGCATAAGCAGTGAAGGAGGGGCGCCATTTTGAAGACTTGCATCATTAAAGGACGGCATTTCGAAGACTTGCATGATACTGAGAAAATCTACTGCACTGCCCTGTCTGGTCCCTGAATGACCCACTATATATGAGGGCTTTCTTTTTGTTGCATCCACTCGCTTTGAACTCATGCATAGTCCATACACGTCTACTAATTCCAGTAGCACTGGACTGATTTTTGTGTGTGGATCAGCTTTCCTATTATCAGTGCCCCTCGCCTTAGACAAACCTACTCCATCTTCCCAAATCTAAGGATGAAAAGTCAACATTTTAGTCCAACTGACCGGCATGGAGGTTGAACCCACTACCTCGGCATCAGCATGCCGGATGTTTAAGAACTAAGAACAAGCCACTTATCCTTATATTCATGAACCATGCAAACTTTCTTCGCCCCCCACCCCCTACCCGAACCCCAACCCACATCTGAACCCTTTATTCTACTGAAAGTCACGTATGCTGAGATCCATCCAACTGTGGTTCATGATACATGATTCATACGTGGTAGCATGTTTGTTTGATGTGGTGAAGAACTTGATGGCTATGTGAGAAAACACAAAACACCTGTGCCATCCATACTGCTGTGTAGATTTAAGAGCTGGGTGCTCAGAATTATGTGCACCTCCTATAGAGAATGCTATCTCAATGCATGTGTGAGAGAGAAAATAACCATGTACACTGGTCAACAAGAATAGCTTCTTTCAGTAGTGAAGCACTGAAAGTTTTACTGTTTTGGGCGTGCTTCCCTTTCATGATACCCTTTTGGGTTTCCCTTTCATGATTCCCCTTTGAAAAGAAGCCTTAAGTTGAAGGCATATGGAGAAGAGGAAGGCACAGAACAAAGAAACTCCTGGAGTAAGAACATAAAAGAATGGATGGACCATACTATCATTGCTGAGCATAAACTACAGAGATTGACTGTTGATGCTTTCACAATGGCACAACTTTAACCCATGAATGCAATTACTGACTCCTCTGATGTAATATAACAATCTGATCTAATGTAACATTCAACACATTAGATTTTTGCCAACTAATGTCAGCAGACAGACAGAGGACTCGTAGCTGGAGAGGCTGATTCAGTGGTGTGGGAAAGAGGATATTTGTGTGGGCTGGATGACATTCAGTGGTTGGAGGACAACACAGGCGGGTGATCAGTCAGGTTTCCCCTGGTACCCTCGGCATGGGAACTCCTCATTGGCTACTGAAGAATGTGCTGCGGAATATGTGGGAATGTCCCGGGTGCAGTGATGTTGATTCTTGATTACATGTTCATGTTTGCAGTGTAACCACACTGTTATAATGCAAAGACCTATTGTAGCATGTATGAGTGTTTGATTGCAAGGATCTAATGTAACAAGTGTCAGTGTTAGATTGCAAGGATCTAATGTAACAAATGTCAGTGTTTGATTGCCAGGATATGATATTTACAAAATGTCAGTGTTAGATTGTAAGATCTAATACAACAAATGTCAATGTTAGATTGCAAGGATCTAATGTAACAAATGTCAGTTCTAGATTGCAAGGATATAATGTAACAAATGTCAGTTCTAGATTGCAAGGATCTAATGTAACAAAAAAGGAAATTGAAAACCAACACAACACCCGGAATACCAAATTAATGCACAAAAGAATTAATGACATCACTAACAAAAGAACACTTACATCAACGGGTTGCCTAAAAACCAAAGATGGCAAAATCATAATAGAAAAAGATCAGATTTTACATGCGTGGTCAGATTATGTGAAAGACCTTTATGATGATACAAGAGAAGAACAATATGATCATCGGAATAATAAGGAAGGACCATCCATTTTGAAGATGGAAGTTCAGAATGCTCTTCACCATATGAAAACTGGCAAGACCCCGGGTACAGATAACATCACAATAGAAATTATGAATGCTTTAGAAGAATATGGAATAGATCAAGTCACCAGACTGCTGAACGCAATATACGATACTGGAGATATACCTCCTGAATTATGTAATTCTATATTTATTGCAATCCCGAAGAATTCAGGAGCCTTGAAATGCGATCAACATCGAACAATTAGTATAATGAGCCACATCACAAAGATTCTGCTGAAAATTATCATGCAAAGAGTCACGAAGAAAATACAACCCGAAATAGGAGAAGAACAATGTGGGTTTGTAGAAGGCAAGGGCACAGTAAATGCTCTGTATATACTGAGAACAATAATTGAACGTTCTATAGAAGTAAACAGAGGCCTATATCTTTGCTTTATTGACTACACAAAGGCTTTCGATAAAGTGAGACATGTTGGCATGATAAGGATGCTTGAAGATCTACAAATTGATCAAGGATCTAATCTTTGCTTTATTGACTACACAAAGGCTTTTGATAAAGTGAGACATGTTGACATGATAAGGATGCTTGAAGATCTACAAATTGATGGAAACGATCTTAGACTTGTAAAAAACATATATTAGAAACAACAAGCTGCCATCAGAATTGATAACAATGTAGGTCAGTATCAGCCTATTAAAAGAGGTGTGAGACAGGGATGTGTAATGTCTCCAGATCTTTTTTCCCTAGTGAACATATTTTCAGAAATATAGAATATATGGAAGAAATCAATATTGGGGGACGATACATTAATAACATTAGATATGCAGATGATACAGTCTTGATTGCAGACAATGAACAGTACCTGCAAAATTTAGTAGATGCGGTTGTTGCATACAGTGAACAACTAGGTTAGAACTGAATATTAAGAAGACACAGATTATGGTCGTCACTAGGAAGAAGGAAATACCACAATGTGATATACGAGTAAATGGGCATATTCTTAAGCAAGTGAATCGATACAGTTATCTCGGCACAGTCATAACATCTGATGGGAGACGCCTTGAAGAGATTAGAACAAGAATTGCCATTGTGAAGGTAGCCTTTTGCAAGATGAAAAACATACTGACCAATAAAAAGATATCAATTGAAACGAGAAAAAGAGTGTTGAAGTGCTACATAGAATCTGTACTTTTATATGGATGTGAAGCTTGGACAATGAGTAGTCAAGCTGAAAAACATCTGATGGCTGTAGAAATGTGGTTTCTGAGGAAAATGCAAAGAATACCATGGACAGACAGAAAAACCAATGAACATGTTCTTCAAGAAACAAATGAAGATCGTAAAATGATTAGAGACATTATAGTAGACAGTAAAAATATTTTGGGCACGTTATGAGAAGAAATGAATTGGAGAACTTGGTGACGACTGGCAAGATTGAAGGGAAGAGACCTGGATGGCTTGGCCACGTGGCATGGTCAAGACAGGAACAGAGAACTGATCCATGACTCTGGTGATCGAGTGAGATGGCAGAACATGACCACCCACGCTTATCGGCAAGGCACATGATGGATGGGAATGTAACAAATGTCAGTATTAGATTGCATGGATTTAATGTACCAAATATCAATGTTAGTTTTTTTCTCCCCCGTGTTTTCATCCTGTTTCAGGATATTGCGGTCAACATCAGCATCTTTCAGCTGTATGTTGATTCCTAGGCTAGATTACGCTCATCAGCATGCCACAACTTTCTGAGCGACCGGCTCCATACTCTCAAAGCTCGAACCGCTTCCAATTCTCGTGCACTCACGTTAACCATGAGAATATTTGGGGTTACGGAGAAAGCTGCTAACCTCTTGACCAGGGAGACCGGCATCAATGTTAGATTGCATGGATCTAATATAATATGAGCAAGTCTTTAAAAAGGGTCTCTATTGTGCATTCTACTAGTCTATATCCTGACCATATCCTATAGACCATATGTCCACATCATTCCTCTCCATGATATTTTTCAGTTGATTGTTAAGTCATTAAGACATGCTTCTTTAAGATTTCCTGCTTGCACTTTAAGAAAACCAGATGATTATCAAAACTGTAAAGATTTCTCACTGGTCCTATTATTTAACAACCAGACTGATGTGGAGGCATCCAAGAAAACTGATGCCAATAACTTTGATGACATGCTACATGAAGAGGATAGTGATGCCGAGCTGGAGAAAACAGGAGACATAGTTCACACTAATGAGTTCTTGGTGAGTTTTTTTCATTTTCATACAAGATGCTCAAAACATTTTAAATTAACTAGTATGCAAAAAGTATGGCAAAAGTAGCCTTTAGCAAGATGAAAAACATACTGACCAATAAAAAGATGTCAATTGAAACGAGAAAAAGAGTGTTGAGATGCTACATAGAACCTGTACTTTTATATGGATGTGAAGCGTGGACAATGAGCAGTCAGGCTGAAAAACATCTGATGGCTGTAGAGATGTGGTTTCTGAGGAAAATGCAAAGAATACCATGGACAACCAGAAAGACCAATGAACAAGTTCTTCAAGAAACAAATGAAGATCGTAAATTGATTAGAGAAATTAGACGTAGACAGTCAAAATATTTTGGGCATGTTATGAGAAGAAATGGATTGGAGAACTTGGTGACGACTGGTAAGATCGAGGGGAACAGACCAAGGGGAAGACCTAGAAGCAAGTACCTGGATGGCTTGGCCTTGTGGCATGGTCGAGACAGAAACACGGAGCTGATTCACGACTCTGGTGATCGAGTGAGATGGCAGAACATGACCGCCCATGCTTACCGGCATGGCACATGATGGATGGATGGAGTATGCAAAATAGGAGACACGGTAGGATCAGGGATTTACATTCACCTGCAGGCTCGGTAGTTATGAACTTAAATCTGCGTCAAGGCAGATTATTAAAATGACCTGGGCTCCTAAGTTGACCCAAGCTAAAATATGTACCAAGAGGTGACCGTGGGAGTGAAGGTGGCTGTTGTGATGCTGACCACTCACTCCTGGAGTGACCATTGATCTATACACATTGGGGTCTGGCTTGTGAACACATCTTTTGCTGTATTTACTAGTACATAAAATACACAACGTGTGTTCTCCTCTATCCCTCCCTCTCTATCTATTCTCTCCCTCTTTCTCACACTCCAGCTTTCCCCTTCTCCTGACATACCCAGAGAATGTGAACTGTCTTCTTATGATGCAAGTAACTAGTTCTCTTTGTTGTAAGTTAACTGTTTTCAGGATATCTGTATTCATCTTTCTATCCGTTCTCAGTGCTCTCATCATCCTGTCCTTCTATAAAACCACATCTCCTCACTTCCCACATAATTGCTCACTTATCTGCTAATTGTCCATGATTCACTTCCATACATTAGGATGTGCTTAAAGTAGCTCTTAAGAACTCTTTTCCTCACCTCGGTTGGCAAAGATAAATGGCCGGGAATATTCTTCCTCTTGTGACATTCTATCTTTGCTTGGGCCATTCTACATTTAACTTCCTCAATACATCTTCCATTTGCTATTAAAAAGTACCTAAATACTTAAATGTATTTAACTTGTTTTAGATTGGTTTCATTCACTTTGGGTGTCAGAATATATGGCACTGAAAAAATGATATCTCTACAAGAAATTATTCAGCTGAAACAAATGGGGGACTAATGGGATATACCCCAAACAAGCAAAGAGACAAGTTTGTTCACGAGTGTTACTATAGTGGATCATACCAAGATAGAAGAGTGTACCATACAAATGTCATAGGGGAAATGTGCTCACTGAATGCAGGTTGCACTGGCATAAAGGCAGAACAAAGTGAACTAAAGAACTGAATCTTGTGGAAAGGAAGAAGAAAATTAGTTTATTTCACCTTAACGAACCCTATCCACTAGGGGTATTTTTGGTGAAAGTGGACTTAAATTTTTCTACTGTGTCACCAAACCATCACACATTCAGAAAATTCCATGTCTCTCAAGGTACACTAGCAGAAGAGTTTGAAACCCTCGAGGAAACCCTATACAGTATCTAAACAACTTTCCTACTGGATTAATAAAATGCTACACACTGAAACCAACATTCAACAAAACATCAGTCCCCAAACTCCAAATATTTATTCAGCTGGGGGATACTGTGATGCGGTGTACAGACTGTCTACAGCTTCCATAGCAGGCCATCTATTAGACTGTGGTCACTTGACTGACAAAGAGAACATTTTCCTTGTAGTTGTTTGTCACACACAACCAACAATTGTTGAAATGTGCAGAAGCGGTTGCAAACCATATATGTACAACTGAAACTGTGTAAACAAAAAGGCATGATGGTCTCTTTACAACTACCGTGGTAACACCTACAGTGGAACATGTGACAGTGTGTGGTGTATTTTAGCTATAAGGATTCATTACATTACTTTTATTTATGTTTAGTAATTTCTGTAGGCCAGTCTCCATGCCTAAGGGCTTGCGGACAGGATTTGTGAGCCCTCTTACCTGTGTTCGAAGCACAGCTGTGACTGATTTGCAGTAGACCGTGTCGTGCTGGGTCTTAATGTGTTGGTATTGGAGCTGGTCGTTCAGAAATCAATGGCAAACTACTGAACGTAAACTTGCCAAGACATCAACAACAGCAGTTAAATGCTGGTGTTGACAGTGATGTCCTGTAAATAGGATATGCAAAAATGGATGTGTCCTCATTTTTCCAATAATATTTATCCTAGTTACCAAAAGGCTTAAGATGATATGCCTTGTTTTAACACCTTCAATCAAGAGCAGAAAAGAAAGATTTGGAAAACAAAGTGTAGGGCAGCTTTTCAAAATACAATATATAATATATAAAAATGAGGACCTTCACCAGCAGACAACAACAACAACAACAAAACACAAACAACATGTCACTTTTGTTGTTTGTTTGTTGTTGTGCTTTCTTGTTGTTTGTTACTGAAGCGACACTACATTGACTACACTACATAATGTCACTTTTGTTGTTTGTGTATTGTTGCTTTCTTGTTGTTTGCTGGTGAAGTGACACTACAGTGACTACACTACATAATGTCACTTTTGTTGTTTGTGTCTTGTTGCTTTCTTGTTGTTTGCTGGTGAAGTGACACTATAATGACTACACTACATAATGTCACTTTTGTTGTTTGTGTGTTGCATTTTCTTGTTGTTTGCTGGTGAAGTGACACTACAGTGACTACACTACATAATGTCACTTTTGTTGTTTGTGTGTTGCGTTTTCTTGTTGCTTGCTGATGAAGATGTGTCAGTGCAACATCCTCTGTGTTGTGTAAAGCAGCTGTACACTTTGTGTATTCCAAGTTTTTTTTTTTCTTTATATTTCCACGGTTTGACTGCAGTTTAACCCATTTTATTTACATCTGTTCTAACAAGTTTTAATATTATCTCACTCCCACCTAGCTATTATTTCAACAATTGACTGACCCAGACCATTAATCTACTGAAGTTCACCGCGTCCTTGTAGCATCTTCAATTCCTATCGCAGTCAATTATTACTTCAACCTTGATCTCTGACTGACACAGACAGTTACTTTACTGAAATCCACCCAGTCCTTGTGACATCTTGAATTCCTATCCTAGTGTAACAGTAGTGGAGTACTGGGGTATTATTAGGATCTAGTGGAAACAGCTACAGCACGATTGAGCATTGGGACTGAAAGCGAGGGAAGATGCTCAATCGTGACGTAGTGGGTTGTCTAGGGGCAGTTTACATCATGCCTTTGAACTGGGAAGAAGCCATCTTGTCATCATGAAGAAATAAACAGTCTTTGAATAAAAACCCAGTCTTTGTTGGTTCTGTACTCTGTTACAGGACTGATTTTGGAGCCGCTTAACCAGGATTCTGGATTTTGCCGTCGCGGACGCAATGCGAAGTACTAATAAACCGCTTCTTTACTTTTTCTAACTACATTGTTTTTGTACGTCCTGTGTTTTGGAAGAGTGAGAAATTTTATAAAGTCAAAAGTTACGATAATGATTTTACGAGCTGTTCTTATGATATGTATATTTGATACAGGAACTGGAGGAGCCAAGAAAGAACCAGAAATATATATAGTGGATAGCTATATAGTTTGGGGAAATAGATTGGCTTGCTTAATATCAAGTGGTTTAGGGAGGTTAAGGAACTATAAGAACTAAAGAAAGGGGAGAAGGAGTGTTTAGGTTAAAAGAGTTACCATACGTGGTACGATGTATTATACAAAGTAGAATCGAAGAAGAAGTATATAGTGGGTTACTAGCTGACAATATAACCGGGAGAAGGGTTAAAAGATATATTATTTACTCAAAATTTAGTCAGTATAGGGAAGGATTAGAGGAACTGTGAGAGATAAGGAATAAGAGGGAATAGAGTAAGGGGATTAGGAGTAAAGATTTTTCCTTTATAAAGAAAATTCTTTAATAAATATAGGGAGGTGTAACAGTAGTGGAGTACTGGGGTATTATTAGGATCTAGTGGAAACAGCTACAGCACGATTGAGCATTGGGACTGAAAGCGAGGGAAGATGCTCAATCGTGACGTAGTGGGTTGTCTAGGGGCAGTTTACATCACGCCTTTGAACTGGGAAGAAGCCATCTTGTCATCATGAAGAAATAAACAGTCTTTGAATAAAAACCCAGTCTTTGTTGGTTCTGTACTCTGTTACACTAGCCAGCTATTACTTCAACTCTGAATAGATAGTTTATTATTTATAAATAATAATTGTCTCTGACAGAAATAATTAAAAATGTTTGTTAACCATACCATTTCTGCATTCTTTTGTCATGTAACAGGTTCTGAGCCGGCGTGTTGACCGCATTGAGACCACACTGATTGGGATTGTTGGCAATATAGAGTCTGCGCTAACAGGCGTTGACAGATGAATCAGCTGATCATCTGGCAGGCTGCGTAACCATAGACAACAGTGATTGTGTGATAGTGTCAAGGCAGCAGCAGTACAAGCCTCTTGGCTCAGCCGATAGATTAAAGGATGCATGACACAGGCTGAGATTATGTGTGTGAGGACAATTGTAGAGTGGAATGAACCACTGAAACCCAATATATATCCTTATGTAGAAATTGCTTTTTAAATGTGTGATGTAGCAGTCAGTGTTGTAAAGTGCCCTAAAAGATAGTCCCATAGCAGTTACTGTGTTAGACCTTCACATATTCTAGGCGGTGGCATATGAGGTGGGGTGGCCAGTTCCCTTCCTGATTGCCTTTTCTTCCAAACAATTCTCTTAAATGGGCCTGGTACCCAAGTTTATGAGGTGGTGTCGACCCCAGAGCCTTACTGGTGAGAAAAATAATTCTGTATCTTCTGGGGATTGAACTTGGACCAGTGTCTTGGCAGACAAGTGCACTAACTGCAATGCTCCATTGGGAGCCCTATACTACGCAAAACCAACTATATTTGATGCCAACTGTTAAATGTCAGCCCTTGAATCATCCACAGCAAACCAGAACTTCAGAATTGCATTGGGCTGCCAAAAGTGGACAAGGCTGCAGAGTTGCAACTGCATATCATCAACTACATATACATACATGTATGACTTGTGAGTGTTATCTTTGAGCTGGCTTGTGCTGACGTTGGCATGTATTGTTGGCCATGTGAATGGTTGGTGACAATGTGACACGAATGATTGGAGTCTCATGACCATTATTAGAATGGTTACAATGTGACATGAATGATTGGAGTCTCATGACCATTATTAGAATGGTTACAATGTGACATGAATGATTGGAGTCTCATGACCATTATTAGAATGGTTACAATGTGACATGAATGATTGGAGTCTCATGACCATTATTAGAATGGTTACAATGTGACATGAATGATTGGAGTCTCATGACCATTATTAGAATCATCACCATGCAGCAGGTCCTTTGCAGAGCATCGCTCTCATCACAATCTGCAGTATCTTGGTCTCTTGCCATTTCCCCACCTCATGCACCTTCATGCCCAAGGTGTCTACAATGTCCTGTACTATCTTTGCATCGATCGACTACGGTCACCTCTTTCAGGAACCATTTCTTCCATCACTGTTCTTTCCAAGCCAATGTGTTCAAGTATTGGAGTTGTTTAGTAACAGCAGATGGAAGATGTATTAAAGAAGTTAAATGTAGAATAGCTAAGCAAAAACAGCATTTCACAACATGAAGATTATTCTATGCAGTATATATGTCAATCAAGGTGATGAAGAGAGTACTTAACTTATTCAATGCCAAACTGAAAATAGGTTTGCACCTAAATAAATATATGGGGGGAAATGGGAAGTAGGGTGTGTCACAGTTTTGGCTTACACATTGTTAATATGGTAGAAGATATGTTGTATTATCTTTCAATATTAATCATCCCATAGTACTTAATCATTTAAGGGCTACAGCTAGGCAATCCTTCTGTGTGGAAGTGATTGTTAGTTAGTTGCACATCATTTTACAGATGTTGCAATCAATCCCAGCATTTTTTGACTGTTTGTGATTTGCTTGGCAAGTTATGTTCAGCAATTTGCCATTGCTTTCTGAATGACCGGCACTCCTACCTGTGTATTGGAAATCAACGCATGGTAGTCTGCTCTGGAAGTGATTAGTTTGGGATTTATGTGGAAGCTGTAGACATGTGGTGTTAGAGAAGAATGATGAGGACACCTTGAGCAGATTAAAAAGTGTGATGGTGATATCTTACAAAGTTAACTCACAAAGAAAACTGGTCACTCGTGCCAGAAGATGACAACACATATTCTTTTGGCACATCATGAGAAGGGGAAAGTTTGACTATTTCTGGACAATGGGAAAAGCTGGAGGGGAAGAGAGTTGGAAGATTGAGAGAGAAGATACTAGACAGAGTGGCATGATGACATGGAGGATCACCAGTATCAGAAATAATTGGCAGTACATGAGACAGAAAGCTGTGGAAAGACATGATAATTATCAATGACACATTGCATGGACTGTAAGACGAAGACCAGGTGTGGTTAACATAGAACAGACATCCTAACACTGAGGACAAACCCATAGATGCTCCATCCCCCCTCAGCGTATGTTACCAGGTGCAGATATTTTCTTCTTTTCACTGAATCTTGGGCAAGCGTGTTTGGTTTTTATGGATTCATCTTCTCACTGAATCTTCCGCAAGTTTGTTTGTTTTTCTGTATTCATTTTCTCACTGGTTTGAGGCAAGACATATTTTTCTTTGTATTAATTGTCTGAGTGTTTTGTTTCCTGGACATTGTGTTAAGGTGTATTTTGTTTGTTCCCTAGCACTATGGTTAGGGTTTATTATTTTTTTCTTTGCACTAAAATTTCAATTTCTTGGACAAAATGTTGTTTTCAACTTCTCACTTAAACTTTGGTTAAGCCTTCCTTTTTAATATTTTCTTTGATATTTTGTTGGTGATACCTTGACGAACTTGTGCATATGAAAGAGAGAGAGAGGGATAGAAAGAAGTGTTTTAAGAAAACAATGCGCTTACAACACAATCACGTCCTAAAAAAATCTGGATGAAGGACGAAGAAGAAGAAAACAATGTGTCAAGACCGTTATTAAGGTGATTTTCTGAACATGAAAAAGTACAAGAAAAGGACCGTTTTTCATGCCTCGGGGCGTGCTAGTTACATATTTGTATAAGCCAAGCAGCACTCGATGTGTGGTGTGATGTGAAGATCACACTGGCCGCCTCTACTTCCCAGAATATTTCCTGGTACCTATTTTAGGATGGGTAGACCTGGCTGCCCAGGTCCGTTTTTTAAAATAATCTCTACCTCAAAGATTCATAATGTGTATCATATGCTGTTAAATTCTATGAGATACATAATGTGTATCATATACTGTTAAATTCTCCTAAATACATACATAATGTGTATCATATATTGTTAAATTCTTCTAAATACAAATGTGTATCATATGTTGTTAAAGTCTCCTGAATACATAATGTGTATCATATGCTGTTAAATTCTTCTAAATACATAATGTGTATCATATGTTGTTAAATTCTCCTAAATACATAATGTGTATCATATGCTGTTAAATTCTTCTAAATACATAATGTGTATCATATGTTGTTAAATTCTCCTAAATACATAATGTGTATCATATGCTGTTAAATTCTTCTAAATACATAATGTGTATCATATGTTGTTAAATTCTCCTAAATACATAATGTGTATCATATGCTGTTAAATTCTTCTAAATACATAATATGTATCATAAGCTGTTAAATTCTCCTAAATACATACATAATGTGTATCATATATTGTTAAAATTCTTCTAGACACAAATGTGTATCATATGTTGTTAAAGTCTCAAAAATACATAATGTGTATCATATGTTGTTAAATTCTACTAAATGCATAATGCATATCATATGTTGTTAAATTCTCCTAAATACATACAGTGTATCAGATGCTGTTTAATTCTACTAGATTCATTTAAAAAAGTCGCTTAAAAGTCGACAGGGTCGACTTCATTGCACCGGGTTTTATCCATTATGCAGTCTCTTTCCGCAGCACGGAAAGCGTCGCACAAAGCACGAACTCCGTAGCTTTTAGCGACGACCCACCAGAATCTCCGAAACATTTAACTCGTAAACCGAAGGACTCGGCCCGGAATCGAACCCACAACCTTCGGAGCATGAGTCAAACGGCTTGACCACTTCACCACAGAAACTCCCACTAGATTCATAATATGTATCATATGCTGTTTAATTCTACTAGATTCATAATATGTATCATATATTGTTAAATTTTACTAGATTCATAATATTCATCATATGTTATTAAATTCTACTAGATTCATAATTTGTATCATATATTGTTAAATTTTACTAGATTCATAATATGTATCATATATTGTTAAATTTTACTAGATTCATAATATGTACCACATGCTGTTAAATTCTCCTAAATACATCATGTGTATCATATGTTGTTAAATTATACTAAATACATAATTTATATCAGATGCTGTTAAATACCGCTTTTCAAATTTAAGTTCTCAGTACAAATTCTTGTCTGTTCAAGATTTCACCCATCCCATGCAGTGCACTGTCTTCTTACTATTATTTGCCTGTTATGCCTCTTTGTCTTCCACTATAGGTAAATGTAGTTGCATGGCAGACACTGCCACTGGGGTGTGAGGTATTGGGCCTGCACATATTCTAGTCCATTTCATAATCAGGTCAGGTGGCCATTCTAATCCATGCTGCTTTCCTTTCTCAAGGCAGTTACCAGACAGATCTGATCATTATCTGACTGCCACTTTATGAGGCCTGGTCAACTCTGTAGTGTCATACTGGTCAATAAACAATAACCCCGCCGATTGCTGGGGATTGAATCCAGATCACCATCTTGGCAGTCAAGTGCACTCACTAGTATCCCACCACAGCTTATCTTTGTTCCCCATTATACACAAATAAATATACTCCTCCCCCTATATATTCATACTTTGTCTTTAACTGTATTATTTCCTTGTGGTAAATTTGTATTCAAATATTGATGTTTTCATTAATATTTTATTTAAAATTAAATGTTCAGAAACCTGGCTTATGTTTGTCTTGGATTACTTGAGTAACCGTGGTTGTAAACAATAAGTAACAGTGAAGATTTGTCATTAAATTGTGCACGAAACCAGAGATAGTATAATTATATCCTGTTGAAGTCATATAGAAATGATATATCTGAAAATGTACTCTTGTTTCCTGTATGTTCTCTTTTGCAGTCCTGTAGCTCTATACGTATTCTTGTGTCCAGTATGTTATCTCCAGTTTCAGTCTTGTAGCTGTAAATGTATTCTTGTATCTTGTATTTTCTCTCCTATTGCTGCCATATAGCTGTAAATGCATTATTCGTCTATAACAGTGGTTCTCAACCGGTAGGGAATTCCTGCCCCTTCCCCCCAGGGGGGAATTTTAGGGTTTCCAGGGGGAGGGGGGGGGGGGGAAATTAAGTTTATTTAAAGATCACATTAATACAAGAACCAGTTACTTGGTATTGTGTTTCCCTCTAAATTTTAGTTCTGTACTTCTCGCCCTAATGAAATTCGTTTTATAACTTAAGTAGACCCGCAAATCACATTTTATGTAGATGTCTAGACTTGTTCTTGTATGTGTTATTAAATTTAGCTTCCATTTTTATGTATACTGTGTAAGGGTGGGGGGATTTATAAGGAGGAAATTCGAAAGGGGGTGGGGGTGGGGGAATGACGTTCTGAACATATCGTAAAGGGGGGCATGGGCCAGAAAAGGTTGAGAACCACTGGTCTATAACGTAATCAAACAGCAAAGGTCTCATGATAACAACCTGAGACATGGTGAGAGAATAAAGAGAGTTCTAGAGGACAAAGGATAGACGTGTAGACCAAAGAATAGTGGTGGATTGATGGGCTTGCCTTCTCCGATAAAAATGATAAAAGTGGGAGGCGTTTGTGTATGCTTGACAGTTGCAAATGGCAAATAGTAGCCCTAAAAAAAAAAACAATTAAAGAGACAACCTACTCACAATAGAATATTATAATATTCTTGGCGCTGAGATAGATTTTGCACCGAGATCTCTTGACCCAGGAAATATTGTGATAATTAGTCTGCACTGAGATCTCTTGACCCAGGAAATTTTGTTATAGTTAGTTTGCACTGAGATCTCTTGACCCAGGAAATATTGTGATAATTAGTCTGCACTGAAATCTCTTGACCCAGGAAATTTTGTTATAGTTAGTTTGCACTGAGATCTCTTGACCAAAGAAATACTTTTATAGTTAGCTTGCACTGACATCTCTTGACCAGGAAATAATGTTATAGTTAGCTTGCACTGAGATTTCTTGACCAAAGAAATACTGTTATAGTTAGCTTGCACTGACATCTCTTGACCACTAAGTAATGTTATAGTTAGCTTGCACTGAGATCTCTTCATCAAGGAAATACTGTTATAGTTAGCTTGCACTGAGATCTCTTGACCCAGGAAATACTATTATAGTTAGATTGCACAAAGATCTCTTGACCCAGGAATTACTGTTATAGTTAGGTTGCACTGAGATCTCTTGACACAGGAAGTACTGTTATAGTTAGCTTGCACTGAGATCTCTTGATCCAGGAAATGCTGTTATAGTTAGCTTGTACTGAGATCTCTTGACCCATGAAATACTGTTATAGTTATCTTGTACTGAGAACTCCTGAACTCCTATCCCATGAAATACTGTTATAGTTAGCTTGCACTGAGATCTCCTGTCTCATGAAATACTGTTATAGTTAGCTTGCACTGAAATCTCCTGACTCAGGAAATACTGTTATAGTTAGCTTGCACTGAGATCTCTTGACCCAGGAAATACTGTTATAGTTAGCTTGCACTGAGATCTCTTGACCCAGGAAATACTGTTATAGTTAGCTTGCACTGAGATCTGTTGACCTAGGAAATACTGTTTTAGTTAGCTTGCACTGAGATCTCTTGACTCACGAAATACTGTTATAGTTAGCTTGCACTGAGATCTCTTGACCAAGGAAATACTGTTATAATTAGCTTGCACTGAGATCTCTTGACAAAGGAAATACTGTTATAGTTAGCTTGCACTGAGATCTCTTGACCAAGGAAATACTGTTATAGTTAGCTTGCACTGAGATCTGTTGACCTAGGAAATACTGTTTTAGTTAGCTTGCACTGAGATCTCTTGACTCACGAAATACTGTTATAGTTAGCTTGCACTGAGATCTCTTGACCAAGGAAATACTGTTATAGTTAGCTTGCACTGAGATCTCTTGACCCAGGAAATACTGTTATAGTTAGCTTGCACTGAGATCTCCTATCCCATGAAATACTGTTATAGTTAGCTTGCACTGAGATCTCCTATCCCATGAAATACTGTTATAGTTAGCTTGCACTGAGGTGTCTTGACCCAGAAAATACTGTTATTGTTAGCTTGCACTGAGATCTCCTATCCCATGAAATACTGTTATAGTTAGCTTGCACTGAGATGTCCTATCCCATGAAATACTGTTATAGTTAGCTTGCACTGAGATCTCCTATCCCATGAAATACTGTTATAGTTAGCTTGCATTGAGATGTCCTATCCCATGAAACACTGTTATAGTTAGCTTGCACTGAGATCTCCTATCCCATGAAATACTGTTATAGTTAGCTTGCACTGAGATCTCCTATCCCATGAAATACTGCTATAGTTAGCTCGCACTGAGATCTCCTATCCCATGAAATACTGTTATAGTTAGCTTGCACTGAGATGTCTTGACCCAGAAAATACTGTTATTGTTAGCTTGCACTGAGATGTCCTATCCCATGAAATACTGTTATAGTTAGCTTGCACTGAGATGTCCTATCCCATGAAATACTGTTATAGTTAGCTTGCACTGAGATGTCCTATCCCATGAAATACTGTTATAGTTAGCTTGCACTGAGATCTCCTATCCCATGAAATACTGTTATAGTTAGCTTGCACTGAGATGTTCTATCCCATGAAATACTGTTATAGTTAGCTTGCACTGAGATCTCCTATCCCATGAAATACTGTTATAGTTAGCTTGCACTGAGATCTCCTATCCCATGAAATACTGCTATAGTTAGCTCGCACTGAGATCTATCCCATGAAATACTGTTATAGTTAGCTTGCACTGAGATGTCTTGACCCATGAAATACTGTTATAGTTAGCTTGCACTGAGATCTCCTGTCTCATGAAATACTGCTATAGTTAGCTTGCACTGAAATCTCCTGACCCAGGAAATACTGTTATAGTTAGCTTGCACTGAGATCTCCTATCCCATGAAATACTGTTATAGTTAGCTTGCACTGAGATGTCTTGACCCAGAAAATACTGTTATTGTTAGCTTGCACTGAGATCTCCTATCCCATGAAATACTGTTATAGTTAGCTTGCACTGAGATGTCCTATCCCATGAAATACTGTTATAGTTAGCTTGCACTGAGATCTCCTATCCCATGAAATACTGTTATAGTTAGCTTGCACTGAGATGTCCTATCCCATGAAACACTGTTATAGTTAGCTTGCACTGAGATCTCCTATCCCATGAAATACTGTTATAGTTAGCTTGCACTGAGATCTCCTATCCCATGAAATACTGCTATAGTTAGCTCGCACTGAGATCTCCTATCCCATGAAATACTGTTATAGTTAGCTTGCACTGAGATGTCTTGACCCAGAAATACTGTTATTGTTAGCTTGCACTGAGATGTCCTATCCCATGAAATACTGTTATAGTTAGCTTGCACTGAGATGTCCTATCCCATGAAATACTGTTATAGTTAGCTTGCACTGAGATGTCCTATCCCATGAAATACTGTTATAGTTAGCTTGCACTGAGATCTCCTATCCCATGAAATACTGTTATAGTTAGCTTGCACTGAGATGTCCTATCCCATGAAATACTGTTATAGTTAGCTTGCACTGAGATCTCCTATCCCATGAAATACTGTTATAGTTAGCTTGCACTGAGATCTCCTATCCCATGAAATACTGCTATAGTTAGCTCGCACTGAGATCTATCCCATGAAATACTGTTATAGTTAGCTTGCACTGAGATGTCTTGACCCATGAAATACTGTTATAGTTAGCTTGCACTGAGATCTCCTGTCTCATGAAATACTGTTATAGTTAGCTTGCACTGAAATCTCCTGACCCAGGAAATACTGTTATAGTTAGCTTGCACTGAGATCTCTTGACCCAGGAAATACTGTTATAGTTAGCTTGCACTGAGATCTCTTGACCCAGGAAATACTGTTATAGTTAGCTTGCACTGAGATCTGTTGACCTAGGAAATACTGTTTTAGTTAGCTTGCACTGAGATCTCTTGACTCACGAAATACTGTTATAGTTAGCTTGCACTGAGATCTCTTGACCAAGGAAATACTGTTATAGTTAGCTTGCACTGAGATCTCTTGACAAATACTGTTATAGTTAGCTTGCACTGAGATCTCTTGACCAAGAAAATACTGTTATAGTTAGCTTGCACTGAGATCTCCTATCCCATGAAATACTGTTATAGTTAGCTTGCACTGAGATCTCTTGACCCAGAAAATACTATTATAGTTAGTTTGCACTGAGATCTCCTATCCCATGAAATTCTGTTATAGTTAGCTTGCACTGAGATCTCTTGACCCAGGAAATACTGTTATAGTTAGCTTGCACTGAGATCTCTTGACCCAGGAAATACTGTTATAGTTAGCTTGCACTGAGATCTCCTATCCCATGAAATACTGTTATAGTTAGCTTGCACTGAGATCTCCTATCCCATGAAATACTGTTATAGTTAGCTTGCACTGAGATGTCTTGACCCAGAAAATACTGTTATAGTTAGCTTGCACTGAGATCTCCTATCCCATGAAATACTGTTATAGTTAGCTTGCACTGAGATGTCCTATCCCATGAAATACTGTTATAATTAGCTTGCACTGAGATCTCCTATCCCATGAAATACTGTTATAGTTAGCTTGCACTGAGATGTCCTATCCCATGAAATACTGTTATAGTTAGCTTGCACTGAGATGTCCTATCCCATGAAATACTGTTATAGTTAGCTTGCACTGAGATCTCCTATCCCATGAAATACTGTTATAGTTAGCTTGCACTGAGATCTCCTATCCCATGAAATACTGCTATAGTTAGCTCGCACTGAGATCTCCTATCCCATGAAATACTGTTATAGTTAGCTTGCACTTAGATGTCTTGACCCATGAAATACTGTTATAGTTAGCTTGCACTGAGATGTCTTGACCCAGAAAATACTATTATAGTTAGTTTGCACTGACATCTCGTGACCCAGGAAATACTGTTATAGTTAGCTTGCACTGAGATCTCCTGTCTCATGAAATATTGTTATAGTTAGCTTGCACTGCGATCTCTTGACCCATTAAATATTGTGATGGTTAGTCTGCACTGAGATCTCTTGACCAAAGAAATACTGTTATAGTTAGCTTGCACTGACATCTCTTGACCACTAAGTAATGTTATAGTTAGCTTGCACTGAGATCTCTTGACCCAGGAAATACTGTTATAGTTAGCTTGTACTGAGATCTCTTGAACATTAAATACTGTTATAGTTAGCTTGTACTCAGATCTATCCAATGAAATACTGTTATAGTTAGCTTGCACTGAGATATCCTATCCCAGGAAATACTGTTATAGTTAGCTTTCACTGAGATCTCTTATCTCGTGAAATACCATACATGATAGGTTACAGTGTTACTATACGTTGCTTCTCATTGGGTCCCCTGTAATGATTGGTTTAGGTGTTAATTTAAATTCTGAAGAACACAAAACTCATGAATTCAAAACAATGTTTTCCCGTAGTGAGTCACAGACTCATGAAACAAAAATAATAACGCATTCTTTCGTTAATGCACTTAACTCAAATACTGCAGGTTTATTACATCAGTCTTCTCATTTTATTATTAGAACAATGTAATAATATATGATTCTGGCATGGTAAAAGATGATTCTACCTTGATAACTGCGAAGTTTAGATGCAGTAGCATTCACACATTTCAGCTGAATTAAGGCTGACATCAGCGCTTAACGAAACAATTCTGTGTATTGTAAATGTTCTTGCCACTGTTACATGCTGGTATTGATAGATGGAAGCGGCTGCTGTTTCCCCACGTGGTAAAACTTAAACCTTTTGGGTTATGATACCAAATTTAAACATTGTGGATCTGGGTTCCAATTTATATTAACTCAGGATATGTTTTTATTTGTCGGAGACAACTTTAGAAAAAAACATTCATGGCATTAGGTAAGACTACGAGGTTTCTATTTCCTCAGCTCACGAAAAACCTCCCCGGCACACACCAGCAGTGATACTAATTGCGCACAGATTATGTGCTAAACAAAAACAGGTCTGGACAAAATAAAAATGAATTATGGGAAGTAGGGATGTGTCAGAGTTAGGATTTAAGAGTTGTTAATATGGTAGCAGACATGTTGTATCATAACACAGTAACAACATTTCACCGATATATAATTATAAGCTCATGTCAGATACGGGAAGTCCTTTTGAGACGATTAATCATCCCATGGCATTTAATCAGTTAATGTCGTTTTTATTCCGATCCTACTGAGTTGTCTACTCTTGTCAGTCTATTATTTTACCTTTATTATGAAGGGGCTGTGTGTGTGTCTCGGCCCCGTGTCCGTTTCCCCTCTCCCAAGCTATGGTCAATAGTAGAGAGATTTAACTAATATTCTGTGTACGTTTGGATCCATCATCATCATGTTACAAATGCTTTGCAGAATGCCTTTCTTACGACGGTCCAAGAGAAAGATTCACTGCTGGTTTTGGAGCCACGGTGTTCTAAGTGTGTGACATTTCTCTTTCTTCATTGTTGATTGTAATTTTTGGTTATCATTTGGATTACTGTGTGCAATACTATATTTCTGTTTCCAGCTAAGTATTCTTGTTGTTTTATTTTGACTGGCCCTTACAGAAGGCCAACAAAAGGGGTAAACATAAGCGTCTACACTAGACAACATGCCAAGACTACCTTCTGTTTTTCTTTTTGTTTTGCCTGTTCGCTTTTATTCATGAAAAAGACTGTCTGAGACGTTTGATTTTCTTTGTATTTT
Source organism: Cepaea nemoralis (assembly GCA_014155875.1). NCBI lineage: Eukaryota > Metazoa > Mollusca > Gastropoda > Stylommatophora > Helicidae > Cepaea > Cepaea nemoralis. The sequence goes on from JACEFZ010007829.1 coordinate 219,855, forward strand.
TTGTTTGTTTGTCCAAATTCCTGGTTACATTTTACATTCATTGTGTTTTCCCGTGAGATGATTGGTTGTTTCACGTGTATACCAGCATGTCTTCGCGGGATGCATGTTGGGAAGGGGGAAGGGGGAGGAGATATCACAATATCTGACACGTCCTTTGAGAATCTGGAGCATGTGACCAGTTCTCTTTCTGCAAGTCTCTCGATGTTGTCATTGTATTTCTATTGGCACACTTCCACAAAACCAAACCATATATAAGCAAATATAGGTCACTAAATTTACCAAATGGATTCGCTGATTAGAAGCCATCCGGAGATAATACATTTTGAAACTTTCAAAGCAAGTCAGTAAAACAAAGCGAAAACAGTCAATGCTGCATACTCTGCGGCTGAAATTGTTTCATCCAGTACTTACTATCTCAACAAGAGAAATATATACACATATATTGACCGACACTTAAAGAAAGCGAAAGAACAAGTTAGAAATAAGAGCACACGCTAAATAACGTGCAAAATTACCTTCCCTTGTTGGCAATGAATGCCAGTCAGTATGTGTATATTTATTTCTTTTATGTCAATGACATGAGGGGTTTCACTGTGCTGTAGGATACCCATGATTGTTCATGTTATGGTGTATTTTACAAGTTTCGTATTTCTATTTGTTCTGTGGTTGAAGACATAATCTTCTTGGCCGATTGTGTTTATTTCTTTCTACATGTGTCTTAAACATCATATTCTTCTTTTATTTTACCGATATCTTGAATGGCCTTCTGCTCGGTTTTACCGATATCTTGAATGTCATTTTCTTGTTTGATGTTCAAAGTGTCTTGAACATACACTTCTTCCTGGGGTTCGCCTTTCTGTATATTACCATTCTTTTGGCTTCTACTCATGTCCAGTACAGTATCATCTTCAGCCGATTTCATAATCTGCATAGGCTCCTCAAATCTCACTGTCTTCCTGTCTGCATTCCTCGAGGCAGGTTTATATCGCTGGCTTCTGTTGTCAAAAACTACGCTTTTTAAACACTTGCGACCTTTTGAGGTTTGCTTAGACGATTCGCTTTCATGCGACACCGGAAGTCGACTTCTAACGGACAAGTCCAGTGCTTCGTTGTTGTCATCATCATGGTCATTCAAGGAGTGAGCGGAAATGAAGGTTCTGGAAACAAAAGTCAGGTATTTGGTGTCTCTTGCTGTTGTGGCATTGCAGCTTTTGTGGTCAATGTTGTTCAGAACTTGTTTCAGAAAGATGATATTCTTTTCCAGCCGAGATTTGTCAAGGATAAGTTTCTTTTGGACTTCCACAAGCTCCGTGTTTTTCTGATACAGAGGGAGGGAAATCATAATTATTACAATGCTGACATTTATCGTTTATACTCTCTCTCTCTCTCTCTCTCTCTCTCTCTCTCTCTCGCTCATATGCACACAAATACATACACACATGCTGACAGACATCACATTACGTAAATACATGTAAAATAGCATGAAAACCACACTGACAACGCTAAAATTGTTCCACTACACTCTGGCTATGCTTATCGTCTCTAGATATACGTAGGAAATCAGTTTGAGAACCCTTTGAGGTCACTAAGACAGTTCGTAAATAAATAGAGTATTGTTTGGCGCTCATAGAAGCTTTAGTGATTAAGTGATCTATAATTATCTATTAGTGACCTCTCTCTCTCTCTCTCTATATATATATATATATATATATATTATATATATATATATATATATATATATAATCCAGCGCCATGCCGGCTGGCGTGATGATCATGCTTCTCCACAAATTGCGATCTCCGATTCCGTGGATCAATTAATGTGTTGTCTCCCTTCCGTGCCATGACACAAGAATTACACGCAGCCTTCCTCTATCTCTCTTTCCGAAAGTCTTTCCATTGTCACATGTTCCAGTTTTTACTTCTCATTATGTGGTCAAACAAAATTATAACTGCTTCTTTCTGATGTTTGTGATAAGTTGTCTTTGCGACTTAGCTTCCCTCAATATATCCAGATTGTTAATTTTGGTTGACCGATTAACTTCCATCATTCTTCTATAAAACCACATCTCCAAGTCTACTGGGGATTTTTTCGCCTATTTACTAATTGTCAAGGATTCGCAGCCGTATGTTAAAACTGGTTTTTTGTATCAAGCAAGAACTCTGTTTCTAACTTTCAAGGACGAGGACTTATTGCACAAAATGTTCTTCATTTGATAGAATGCAGCATTTGCTTGTCATAATCTGTTCTTTATCTCCGTGATGCATCTTCCATCTGATGTTATCCATGTGCCTAGATATCCCAGTTTCTGAACTTGCCACAAAATAACGTCATTTACTGTAATTGCACATTTAGGCACAATCTGTTTCTTTGATATCACCATAACTTCTGTTTTCTATTATTCATGCTAAGACTCATTTTTTTTTTTTACTTTCTACAACCACTCTATAATTTCCAGTAGTTCTTTCTGAGTTGTTGCCAACAAGACGGTGTCATCATCATAAGGTAAGTTATTGATATTATGTCCACCAACCAGGAACCCTGACATATTTTCTGCAGATCTCATTGTATGTTCACCGTACAGTGAGAACACGTGATGTCACTTGCTGTGCGTTGCCATCAAACCCAGGTTGATTTTCTAGGAAATTTTACGCCCAGTAGTTTGCCATTGCTTTCTGAACGAGAAGTCCACGCTTAAATCCAACTGACTGGTGTAGGGAACGACCCCCACTACCCTACCATCACCGCACCGGAAGTTTAAGTGCTATATGTATGTATGTATGTAGTAGCAGCAATTAAAATGGGAAATAAAGAGGGTAGTTATGAACAGATAAAGCTAGGAGTACGACAGGGATGTGTCTTGTCACCAGATCTTTTCTCCCTGTATAGCGAAGTAATAATGAGAGAGATCAAAGAGATGCCAGGAATACTAGTTGGAGGAAATAATATAAATAACATACGCTATGCAGATGACACAGTATTGGTGGCGGATAATTCAACAGACCTACAACAATTATTAGACGTTGTAGTAACTGAGAGTGCAAGGAAAGGACTCTCCTTGAATATCAAGAAAACAGTAACAATGGTAATATCAAAGAAAATGGTGACACCAAAATGTGACATAGAAATAGAAGGAAAATCCTTAACCAAGTGGATAATTTTAGATACCTAGGGGCTTTTATAACATCAGATGGAAGATGTACAACAGAGATTAGGAGCAGAATAGGGCAGGCAAAAGCCGTATTTCAGAAAATGAAGAGTATCTTGTGCAATAAGTCACTATTACTGAATGTAAGAAAGAGAGTGCTGAAATGCTATGTAGAACCAGTTTTGCTGTATGGCAGTGAATCTTGGAATGTAAATGAACAAAGTAAGAAGAAATTAGAAGCAACAGAGATGTGGTTCCTGAGACGAATGTTGCGAATTCCTTGGACTGCCAGAGTAACTAACGATGACTGCCTGAAACAGGCTAATGAAACTAGAACATTATATACAACAATAAGACAGAGACAAACATCTTTCTTCGGTCACGTGATGAGAAGAGAGGCATTGGAGAACATCGTAACAACTGGAAAGATCGAGGGGAAGAGAGGCAGAGGCAGACCAAGAGAAATGATGCTGGGTGGATTGAGACGGTGGCATGGAGGAATATCAGCAGCAGAGTTGATCCAGAAAACCAAAGACCGAGATCTGTGGAGAGCCATGAACGCCTACGCCAGCCGGACGGCACTTGATGATGATGATGATGATATATATATATATATATATATATATATATATATATATATATATATATATATATATATATATATATTTCATGTCAGGCCTTAGTCAGATATGACTGAGCTACTCTATGACAGTAGACGGACCTGCTGTCTGGTAGCGCCGAATGTTGGGCAGCGCTTACCAAACCCGACAACCCACATTGTGCCAACGTCTTTTGGCAGAGGAGCGCCATTGGGAGGGCACAAGCCTTATCCTGGTGTGAGGACATGCAACCTAAAGACTAAATGTCATGACAGGGCAGGCCAGACCCTAAGCATTGGTTTGCATCTGGTCAAATATCGAAGCTCCTACAAGCGGACAATTAGAACATTGCTATGCTGATCCATCAGCTTCTGCAACTTGTCTTGTTCCAGGTGCATTGGTGTTACCTTTCCTCTGGAATTAACCAGGCAGGTCGAGAGAGGGATCATGCTGCATGGGCAACACATGGTCTCTACATTTAAGCCCAGGTTTTGTGCTGTGGAGAGATACAACTCCATTTTACAAACTATTGCTTGTCAAGGTGCCAGCCAACAATGGACTTCCACAAATTCTGTGTTTTTTTTTTTCTGATACAGAGAAAGGGAAATTATAATCATTGCAATATTACATTTATCGTGTATACGCTCCCCCCCCCCCCCCCCCTCTCTCTCTCTCTCTCTCTCTCTCTCTCTTTCTCTCTCTCTCTCTCTCTCTCTCTCTCTCTCTCTCTCTCTCTCTCTCTCTCTTTGAGAAAGAGAGTTTAGTTTAGTTTAGTTGATGGATCAACATCATAGCACACGGGTGTAACCCATAAGTGCTTCTCCTAACTCAAACCTGAGTCTGGAGAAACTCAGTTAGTGCACGAACTCCGTAGCACCGGCGAGGATCCTGAAATACTTTGGGTAGATTTTTAACTCGAAATTTTGCCTGGGCAGCGCCGTTAGGCTACTCTTTTTCGATTTCCAACTGCCAAGGGATTTTTTACGTGCGCAACAATACACACGGGCGTCCGATCTCACTACCCAGAAACCACGGGGAATTTTATTACTAAAAGTCCATGTGAAAACAATCCCGATCCTCACCGGGACTTGAACCCGGGACCTCCAGCACTCGAGGCGGACACCATACCTCGAGACCACGCAACCCCCCGAAGAGAGAAGAGAAAGAGAGCCGAGGTGGTATAGTGGCAAGTCACTCGTCTGCCGTCCGGTGGTCACAGTTCGATCCGCATTGGGATGGATTCGAATTGTTAAACTTAACTTGGGTTCCCAGGTCGACCCAGCCTAAAATGGGTACCAGGTAATGTCCCGGGAAGTAAAGATGGCTGGTGTGATGCTGACGACACCGCTCATACATCTTCCACACATCGCCCGATTGGGTTTGTGTAGCAACCGATGCCCAGTGCGCCTGAAAGGTGTGCCAAAGGGACCTTTACTTGTTGCTTTGTGCTTTGTGTGTGTGCTTTGTGTGTGTGCTTTGTGTGTGTGTGTGTGTGTGTGTGTGTGTGTGTGTGTGTGTGTGTGTAAGTTCGCTGCATGTCCTTTTTTTACAGAACGTTGCAATCTCAGTATTTATTGACTGTGGTTTACTAAGCAACTATAGTTCAGTAGCGTCTCATTGAATTCAAATATATTTCTCTAAGAGCTCGGAGTATGCATTCGGCCCTTGCTCCCATTCCCGTTCCCGTTGCTCGTCTGTTTCTAATGCTCCCTTTCCCGTTCCCGTTGCTCGTATTTCAGTTGGATCCGCGGGAGTGAGAACAACATCTGTACAAAATTTCATCTCAATCGGATGGACCGTTCGGGAACGCATAAAGAGCACACACGAACAAAGAGACATTACTGTTCATAACTAATTTCTAGTTCTCATCCCTTTCCCCGTCTGTTTGAGATGCTCCCTTTCCCGTTCCCGTTGCTCGTATTTCAGTTGGATCCGCGGAAGTGAGAACAACATCTGTACAAAATTTCATCTCAATCGGATGGACCGTTCGGGAACGCATAAAGGAAACACACACACACACACACACACACACACACACACACACACACACACACACACACACACACACACACACACAAAGAAACATTACTGTTCATAACTAATTTCTGGTTTAATCAGAGAGTGAGTTCCCTTGGAGCAAGATGGCGGGCCACAGGCGGACCTGTTTCTGAAGCTCGTAATGCCTTTTTCTTTCGTGCTTGAGGCAAAATTGTTGATTTTAAGCTCACAAACTATGTCAGTTGGCTCCGCGGGAGTGAGAACAACATCTGTACAAAATTTCATCTCAATCGGATGGACCGTTCGGGAACGCATAAAGGACAAACAAACAAACAAACAAACAAACATTGTCTTATATATATATATATATATATATATATATATATATATATATATATATATATATATATATATATATATATTATATATATATATAAGACAATGTTTGTTTGTTTGTTTGTTTGTTTGTTTGTCCTTTATGTGTTCCCGAACGGTCCATCCGATTGAGATGAAATTTTGTACAGATGTTGTTCTCACTCCCGCGGAGCCAAATGACATAGTTTGTGAGCTTAAAATCAACAATTTTGCCTCAAGCACGAAAGAAAACGGCATTACGAGCTTCAGAAACAGGCCCGCCTGTGGCCCACCATCTTGCTCCAAGGGAACTCACTCTCTGATTAAACCAGAAATTGTCCTGTAGGACTATAGAGTTGTGCCGCTGGGGAGGTACCTGGCAGCACCGTTGATGATTGTATAGTCCAATGCGAAAGTGACAATCTCTGTCACAGTTTCCGCATCTGTAAGGCGAGGCAGCTCCCGCAGTAAGTGACTGCATGTTATGCATGTGCCTCGTATCCTCAGTTTCTTGGATCAGATTGCGCTCAAAGAGCACCAGTCCGTTTCGTACATCTCTTCTCCAGGAACATCTGTCTGTTGCAACTCTCTCCCACGTGTCTGGATCTATGCTGGGGGTTTTCATATCTTGTTTACACATATCCTTATATCGCACGTGGGGTCTTCTGGTTGGTCTCTTCCCTGTGGCTAGCTCTCCGTATTGGAGATCTATGGGAATACGTTCTTCCTTCATTCTAGATCCCAGCCACCGGAGGCGTCTCTGCTTGAGGCTTGAAGAGGGAGAGCACTGTGGCAATATCCGCTCTTTCAAGCACGTGTTTGTTATGTGATCTTTCCACGATATGGCCAGGATACATCTCAGACATCTCATGTGGAAGGAATTCAACTTTCTTTCCTGTCGTGAGTACAAGGTCCAGGATTCAGACCCATAGAGTAGTGTGCTAACAACACATGCTTTATATACTTGTACTTTTGTATTTTGCAACAGGGGTGAGTATTTACTGGGATAAGTGGAGACCTCTTGGGTGCCCTTTGCGTGTAGCTAGAGTACCACACAGTAGGGTACACACTTATCCTATCGTCTGAACATTAGGCTGAAGTACGCTGACAGTTAAATACCGAGCACCTATGGAGGACATATCACCCAACAGTATGTGGTGTGAGGAATCATGAGCTGGCTTCTTCCTAATACACCTGGCCTCAGATGTGAGTTGATCCTCGTGGACGAATTCTAATCGAACACTGTGATAGACTAACAGACGAAAACGCACGAGGGACATTCGATATGGCCAAATAAATTATATTCTTGTAGTCCATGCCATGTGGCGTTGGCGATCATCTTGTCTCCTATCTGTCCTGAGTGTTATCATCATTCTTCTATAAAACCACATCTCTGCAGGGCCGGCAAGTTAGACGACGTGCTACCTCGGCTACGGATTACCTATATTATATACATATATGGGACACAGAGGTGTTTCCAAGACACCAGGGCCGGGTTATATACTGGCCAAGATCTATTGACGCGTCCTCGTCGAGCGTCCTGGGCAACAGGTCCATTTGGGGTCCTGGCCAAAGTCAGTAGGATCACCGATTCCTCCGAAGTCGGAGAGTGTCTGCCTGTACGGCGAGAAACCACCAATCTGCAGACCAATAAGCCAGACATGGGACAACGGATACTCACGCAAACATCAGGTCCTGTATGACATTACACTGATGTTGGACAACAGGATGCCTTCATCCGACATACAGGACTTCGCGTTGGAGCTCAAGCCAACGAACACAAGCAAGCATATACATATATGAACTTCATAAAATTGAATGCCAGCATGCAACAAAGAAAGAAGTAATCGAGAAAATAACGGAAAATGACCATACCTGTAACAATATTTCTCTCTGTCTTTTCTTGGCTTCGTACGACTTTCTCGCAGCCAAAGTATTCTGAAGTTGTCGTTTGTTTTTTCTTTCTGATACGTCATCGAGATCAGCATGATTTCTGTGAATAGTCACATTTACTGAGGTTCGGCAGTGAAAGGTAGAATGCTTAACCTACCATACCAATAGACGATGTGTTATAAGTTATAGTGAAATGCAGTAAAATACTGGGCAAGAGAAGCAAATGATGACAGAGTAAGATAGATGTATATGTAAAAGGCAACACATAATAATATAAGAAACACCAACTTCAATAAAATAGTGGGCAACTGTCGTGAAATGTAGCCTTTACATCCCAAAACAATTTTCGGTTCATTTTTGATGGACCATGTAGGGAAAGAACAGAAGAATGAACTGCTTTCTTTATAAGCATGTATAAGACGTCTCACATGACGCAAGATTACAAACCACCACATATGGCTTTCTATATGGGAAATTTAATTTGACACCAGTACAGGTCAACCCCAGACGTTATCAATCCAGCCAGACTGGACGGTGTAATTAAAACCGACCAGGCATGACGCAAGCAACCGGGTTTACCAACAGAGTTGTAAACTGGCAGCTGACCATCAGAACCTAATTGCTCCTTTCACACGACACCATGCAGGAAAACCGATCAACCGAGACGGCTGACCGCCTTATGAAACAGACTAGAGATGCAAGGTGTGAACTCACTGATAAGACTCCCTGGGCTAAAAATTGTCACTCACGTGTGTAAGGGCTAGTGCGCATGCAGAAAGAATTTACGACTGGATATGCTGGGAGATAATGTGTCTGCACTGAAGGGATGTGTGAAATGTGTGAAACAGATCTGATAAGGCAATTAAATCAGGACTGGAGGAATGTGAATGGTGGCTTGGGATAGACAGAAGGGTGCCAAGGGGATAATAGTGTCTCAGACACTGTCTGCTGGTCTCAGCTTAAATAAGGCTCCATAGACCTGTGTCACGTTAGAAATGAAAAATCTCTGAACAGGTAGGCAGCCAGCTCGTTGTGTAGTCATATGTATGATTCTGATGTTGCTAGACTTCACTAGGAAAAGTTGTTTCATAGCAACTATCTAAGTCTTTTAGAGGACTGACTTTCTGTCGGCAATGTGGTAGGCTAGTTCAGTGAGCCCATCAGTTTCTCTTGTTGCTGATTTGTGAACTATTCATTCTTCAGTTCAGTGTACAATAACATATGGCTTCATGTGTTACTCTTCTGAGAAGTGGGACCTTATTTAAGACAGATCTTGGCTAGGTATACTTTTATGTGTCTTAGCAGATGCTTGTCATTTCTCTGTAAACTAGCCTAGTGCCTTTTGGGTGTGTGCATTTGTTGTACAGAATATAGTCAACTAACTATTTCTTTAATTCTTACCACAGCAGTGGCTAAGTGGTGAATAAACCGGGCAGATCAGCAATATGGCTGTTCTGTGTGGTCACTTCAATTAGACTTGTTGTATATCTCATTTTGTAGCTATACAATATTATTACTAATTAATAATGCCTTATGCTATTATGTTGAGTAATCATTATATGTCCATTTGAAGTAATATAATGTATGCATATCGGATGTTTGATATAGTTGAATTGTCATATGCATAATTTTTGTTATACTTTGGACATGCACTCGGCAGACTTGTATTTGGTCTGTAACGTATATGGAAACTATGTTTCCCAGTTTGTTGTAGACAAGGATATTACTTCCTTTTTGCATTCATACTACGTATGTAAGAATAACCTTATATGCCATTTTGAATTTGCATACCTTAGATTTAGTTGATGTTGATTTGTTATATGGTAACTCACTACGAAGAATTTGGTGTTATGCTATTGTGTGCACATTGGCCATCGATTGCATTTGTAGCAGAGGTGTAATGGCACCGATACTGGTCATCGGCTTGTAAGCCCGGATGATCAGGTACTATTATGATACCATTACCGAACCTGTGAGCTGCTAAACCAACTTTGGACGGCTGTACGACTCAGAATGTCGGTATTAGCGACAGGGACATGGGACGGCAGAAATGTAATAATTACAGGCGTGTGAGACAATTGAAAAGCCCGTCCCAGACTAAGACCATAGGACAGAGATATGGAGGGAGAAGGAGGATGGTGAACGCAGTAGAGCTGGAAGATAAACTTGGCCAGACTGGTCATTGTATATGGGTGTGCTAGGATATATGTATTACTTAGGATTGCACTGATGTAGAACTAGATATAACACATTCTTGATTTCTTCCTAGCTCTCACAAAGAGCACCTATGTATAGATCTCAAGAACTAGAGACTACTAGGTAGTGCCAGGACTGACAGGCGTCAGAATACCAGCAAGCTGTTTTGTTTCTACTGGAGAGTTCGCTGATCTGACCACGGCTGTTTGCTGATCGGAGCATAACGACTGTTAGCGGACCTCTCACTGATCCAGACAGGATTCAGAGTTATGTATTTTATATTAATCATTTCACTTTCATGATTACTGTAGTGCATAAACTTATACGCATTCATCATCATCATCTTGAAAAACATCAGATGTCTAATAATATGATTAGTAATTAAAGTGAGTGTAGTTTGTTTTAACTCATAAGTTCAGTGTTATATTTTTAATTCCAATTGTGCATACGTGTTGTGTGTGTACATTGGTGGGGGATTACTTACACACCAAGGAAGGGAACAGTCAGGGGAGAAAAACCTGTACTGGGATAGTTGTCAATTACTCTTAAATTTAGACTTAAAAATCTATCTCAGCTAAACTTCTCCTTCCTACTCCTTGGCGAATATTCAGCACAGTTCATTTCAATTTTGTTACGAGCCATTTGGAGCTGTATGTTGGATATTCAGGGCTTAATCTATAGTTCAGCCATATAGATTTTGTCCCTAGTCAGTTTCTGACTATTTGGGGTTGCTCGCCAGTGAATAATAACTTTCATCTAGGCGGTGGCGCACCCCGACTTTTTACAACAACGATAGATGTATGTGGAACTGACGACACAATACAATAAATATCAAATTAATTAACATATATGACAGAGAAAGATGTATGTGGAAAGAGCAACACGTACATCAACTTAACTAATATAGATAACCAGGACGCGAGACATATGGGAGAACACCCGGTGCAATGAAGTCAACCCTGTCGACTTTTAAGTGACTTTTTAAGCGTCCAGGACTTGGAGTGATTACAATTGTCCGGTGAAGATTAAACATTAACGGGCTCTCAGTTTTAATCAACTCTTTGGGATGTATCCAGTGGGAATCGATACAGCTGTACATGCCACTTTATATAACTCTGCTGACTCCCCTCCATATATGCATACATAACTGTTTGCACACCTTCGGCATAATTGAACTTCCGCGCAGACTTCCTAGAAACGGAGCATGCGCAATGGTCAAACAACGTTTGATACCAACACGCTGTCTGTTTAGTTTTAATGTTTAATTAAATTTTCTAGGGAGTCTCCGTGGCGAAGTAGTCAAGCCGTTTGACTCGGGCTCCGAAGGTTGTGGGTTCGATTCCTGGCCGCGTCCTTCGGTTGACGAGTTAAATTTTTCGGAGACTCCCGCGGGTCGTCGCTAGAGCTGCGGAGTTCGTGCTCTGTGCGATATATGGGATAAAACCCTGAGGCTTGCGAACGCGGTTCGTGAGCCGCTTACCAGGCGTTAAAAACTCAGCTGCGACCGATTTGTGCAGCAGACCGTGTCGCGTTGTGTTATAACGTATTGGTATGGGAGCCGGTCGTTCAGAAAGCAATGGCAAACTACTGAACGTAAAACTTGCCTAGTACATCAACAGCAGCTGAAAAATGCTGGTGTTGACTGCAACGTCCTGTAAGGGATATGCAACATTTTAAAAAAATGAAGTCGACCCTGTCGACTTTTAAGCGACCTTTTTTTTTTTTCTAATTTCATATTTCTTTAAAGATCTGTTTGTGCTCTTCCTGATGAAGTTCACCATGTTCGAAACGTCGATTTGTTGTGTTATAAATTATTTTTACGGTGTTATTGTTATTTTTACACTGTTATCTCCGTTTTCCGGATTTGCGCTCGTTTAAGTATGTATATGTTTATTACTCTAATTTTACCCCATGACACACACACACACGTTTTCATTTTGTATTGCTATATCCTGCGGCACCCGTTACTTCTCTTATTTATCTCTCTGCCTTTCCCATGTTCTTTTCCCATCAATTTTGCTAGTTGTAATTCAATTTCAATGTGTCCTGGTCTTCGTCTCATTTCTCTAATTAGTTTACGGTTTTCATTTGATTCTTGTAGAACTCGTAATCGTTTTTTTTTTTTTTTCCTTTTCTGTCCGCCTATGGTATTCTGTGCACTTTCTTCAGAAATCATATTTTCACTGCCTTTAAATGTTTCTCGGCTTGACTGCTTATTGTCTATCCACACAACACCGTTACTACGCGTTACGCTACCTTGAAATAAACATACTATGACGTGTCCGTTTAGATATCCACAAATAGCGTTTTCAGTTTCGGTATTGGCATTCTGTAGCCTTCCAGAAGAATCCCTGCTGGCGTAATGCCATCTGGCGTGACATTGTGAGACAACACACACACGAACTAGAGAATATTGCCGCGAACCAAATCTCTAGTGTCGGCAAGATAGACACTCCATGTCACATAGGTGATGATTTCGCATTGATAGGGAGAGGTTAAATGACATTTCAAATAGATATGATCACAGCTTTATGAGACGGGGAGCATAGTAGCATGGTCACTACAGTATCACGTTTGCCTACCGGCTCGATGATCATGCGTTGATATCTCTATAGAGGCGGAATTTTTTTTTTTAAACTGATTCAGTGACCAAAAAAAAAAAAAAACAGTAGGTTTAGACCAAACATCGTACACAAGCAAATAACAAGTATTGAACTTTAAATTTCCATTCATTGAGCAATACAACAGCCGCAGATCCCAGGAAACAAACCAAATAACACGATTACCCTAGTATGGCCATATATCGTCTTTCTGTCCAAAGAGAGGTAGCATTTGGTGATATATTATCCTTTGGCACTGAATCAGCTAAGACGATTAATCATCCCATGGCACTTAATCAGTTAAATTTGACCTGGGCTCCCAGCCTAGAATAGGTCCAGATCAAGTCATGGGGAGTAACAAATGTGCCACATCACTCCTGGAGTGACGATTGGTCTGTAATAGGCTCCTTTTGTAAATTATCTTATACCCAATACACCTTACAGAATGTAAGAGGGTCCCTTTTTTTAACTTATCCTATACCCAATTCACATTACAGCATGTAAAAGGGTCCTTTAAAAAAATTTTTCTCTTAAACCCAATACATTTTACAGTAAGTAAGAGGGTTCATTTTTAACTTATCGTATACCGAATTCACCTTACAGTATGTAAGATAGTCCTTTTTTTAAAAAAACTTATCTTATAGCCAATATACTGTACAGTATGTAAGAGTGTCCTTTTTATTTAAAAAAAAAACTGATCTTATAGTCAATAGCCTACGCTTCAAGACATGCACAGGTTCCAAATTGTGCATAAATTCTACTTTCTTCGCCTCCGTGGAATACAGAACGTTTTTACTTTATTGAGTTGGAGTATCAATCAATCATGTGCCATGCCGGAAAGCGTGGGCGGTCATGACTCGCCATTTCACTCGATCACCAGTGTCGTCGATCAGCTCAGTGTTCCTGTCTCGTCCATGCCATGTGGTCAAGCCATGCAGGTATTTTCCTCTCGGTCTGCCTCTTGGTCTGTTTCCTTCGATCTTACCAGTTGGAGTATGCCGACGATGAAATACCCAACACATGTGGAGGATGAAATCCCCAAAACCTGTGGAGGAAACATGGTCGGCCTAGGGCTCATCCCAGGCAGCCCGTACATGCAGTGCTGAGTCTGGCCTGATTGCATCATAACATGCCTTTTCTCTGTGTGGTTCCAGTACTAGTGGGTTGTTTTTTTTAAACACACCTCACTGGTTTCTAGACTTGAAGAGCAACCCAGTTCCCATAGAGTTGGTAGCTGGTGGTATCGATAAAAAGAGGTTTGCTGATGCCGAGATTATAACGGAATGCGAAAGAAACACAAAATAAGGCTAAGAAATTCGGAAGAATAAACAACACACAGATACAGGTTGACATTTCCACCGAAGTGTTTAGCAACGGGACAACAAAAACAAACATACAAATATATTTATATATCAACGAACAACACACATGTGTAATGGCAGTGTTCAATTCTAATATTCCTGGATCGGACAAGCACCCAGGGGAGTACACATTTGTGCTATTGGTTGATATTTGTTTCACCACACGCGAAATCGAATACAAGATACATTTTTGAGTATTTTGCGTTCACTCTGAACTCAAGCGTAGTCCATATATACATTGCTACTATTTCTAATGCACTGGAATTATTTGTGCATGTGGATTAGCTTTCCCCATTACCAGTGTCCCTCGCCATCAGGCAAACCTACTCTGACTTCTGAGGTACTTGTAATTTACATCTCCAAGTCAAGGATGAGAAGTCAACATTTTAGTCTAACTGAAAGGTGTAGAGGTTTAATCGGCTACCTCGGAATCAGCACACCGGAAGTTTAAGAGCGAAAGGTTTGATCCAGGCGACCATGCTGACCTTGCACAACAGATTAAACACACTTGATGGAAGGTCACAACAATGAGATGAGGTTTAAAACCCCATAACACTACTATAACAATAATGAGAATAAATTATTAAACGTATAACACGGTTCCCTGGTGTATCCTCACTTCAAGATGTGGAATCGTATACTGTTTTTAAAAAACGCAACATTATTGCAGTTTCAATTGCAAACTTGTACCAACATTTTATTGACGATGCTGATTGACCCACTGCAGTCGGTTCTGGCGATGCCGGTCCGTTAGAACAAAGACCAGCGTCGTGCAGCCGGTCCCTGAACGTTTGATCTGAAATTCGACGAGCTCCTGGCATTCACTGGACTGGAGGACGCAGATGCAAATCGATTCCTAAGGTGACGCAGCCGTGTGAAGCGGTCTTTGGCAGCAGTTGTGATTCTGGGTCTTACAATGCGCGGCCGGTCTGCCACTGAGCCAGTTTCTTGAAATCGCCTCCAAAGGCGACTAATGGTGCTTCTAACCACATTAAATTCTCTAGCTGCTACACTTTGTGACTGTCCAGCCTGTAAACGTTCAATGATGATGAGTGTTGTTCTGTAGTGAGATGAGCCATGCTTGCGTATTGAATTTTCAACTAAATTTATTTGAGGAGCGTTAATCTTTTATAGGCATTCAATAATATGCTCAGAGAGTTTTGTGTTCAGTAAGCTTCTTGGGATTATCATGAACCTGTCACGAGTTATTGACGAAAATGTTGTTTTGACCTTGACCTCTTTCATTACCTCACGGAATCATGAGGTGAGTACAATCCAGGTAACCACGAGAAGTTAATGACCAGATGGACACAGTCGATAGGTTGACTGATACCCAATCAGCGAATATCTTTTATAAAACTAACACCAAAAATGTTGCGTTTCTTTCTTTCTTTTTTTTTTTTTTTTGAACAGTATACAAATATTCCCCCTGAATTGTCTCCACCTTGTCGTGGTAGATGGGCTTGCGTGTCCCAGTAACCCCAAGACCTTTGCCGGCGGAAGCCCAACTACATGTCAGACAGGTCTTGGGATAGGGACTAGACCTAGAGAGACACAACGTGCTGCTCTGCAGGTAGACTGAGGATAGGCAGTCAAAGACAGAATCAGGCGCACGATGCCACTTATTCTTGGTACATACTTTAAGGCTCTCCGCTGAGGGATATGACTGAACGCCTCCAAGTCAACAACCCCGGATGAGAGAGCCTGGCCGATACTCACCCACTGCAAAATGTTGGTGAGATGCTAAGCCTGCTACATACTTGGTCCAGATACCTGTTCGAAGGCTGCTCGTTATCCGAGGATTAAGAGGGATCCCCGGATGAGAGCGCCTCGCCGTTACTCACTCTCTGCTGCATGGAGGTAAGGTGCTGAGCCGGCAGCACATATAGCCTACCTCGTGAGCATTACTAAAGGTGGAAAAGCGTCCCAAATAGCACGTAGTGGTTACGATGCAAGTCTGTACTAGAGCTCACTGAGTGAGCGTAGACAAAGATGGAGAAACGTCTCATTAACACGAAATGGAATGCTTGGCTAGCGAATCTATTACGTGGAAGTCCAAAGTGGAAAACTGCTGAGTGGATGTCGTCTGCAGACTAAGGTAGAAAAACTTCTCATTAACACGAAATGGAACGCTTGGCTAGCAAATCCATTACGTTGAAGTCCGAAGCGAAAGCTTGCTGAGTGGATGCCGTCTGCAGACTGACCGTTCCTGGTCTGTGCGGAGAGAGGCCAAGTGCGAATGAAATGCCCAATACATGGAAGTGAGGAATTAAAGCAGAAGTGAGCAGGACGTGGAAATTCCTCGGGTGAGCCCAGTCTCAGAGCACTATGTGCCGGCTCTGCAATTATGGAAGCCTCCTAGGATGACAGGAAATGCCCATGGACTGTTCCCGCCTTCCTTTGAGGACTGACCGTAAAGTCCTTGGCCCTTCTACCTTGACCAGCAGAAATGTGAACGACACCACAACAGAATGTCCCTTGAAACCCTCAGGAAGGCCAACCTGATTAAAAAATGTCCGCAGAAGTCGGATGTGCCGGCCTAAGGGTGAAAATAAAATGGCTCAGCACAAAAACGTCCAAGTGAAATGTCCCTCGTGTCCGGAACAGCTCTGACTATCTAGTTTTCCGGCTGGAACAGCTCTGACGATCTAATTTTCCGGGCACAGCGTCCGTACACATCCGAACCGAAAGTTCTCTGAGTGGAAGTCGTCTGCAGATTGACCATTCCTGGTCTGTGCAGGAGAGGCTTGTGGCGCACGAAATGCCCAATACATGGAAATGAGGAATTAAAGCATCCATGTGCAGGACGTGAGCAGAGCGCTATGTGTCGGCTCTGCAACTATGGAAGTCTCCCTGGATGGCGGAAAATGCTATGGACTGCTCCTGACTTCCCTTGAGGGCTGACCGTGAAGTCTTCGATCGTTCTAACTTGACCAGCTGGGGTGTGGACGGCACCACAACAGTGAGCGTCCCCCAAGAATGCTAACCTAAATTTATTTTAAAATGCACGCTTAAGTCGGATGTGTTGGCCTAAGGGTCTCGGCCCAAGGGAGCCTAACTTAGACACACCGCAATCACGACTGAAAAAACACCCCCACTCCGGATGAACGCAGAAGAAGAAGAAGTAGAAGAAGAAGAAGAAGAAGAAGAAGAAGAAGAAGAAGAAGAAGAAGAAGAAGAAGAAGAAGAAGAAGAAGAAGAAGAAGAAGAAGAAGAAGAAGAAGAAATGTATTACTTCTTCACACGGAAACATTAGCGTTGAATAGTTAATTTTCTCGTGGGTCATGGGATTGGCCTTATGACAAGAGCCTCGCGTAGTGGAACGGGGCATTACTGCAAAACAAGTTTGTTAGCGAGAAATCACTAGTTTTTCACCAAAACATCAAAGAAATGTCGCTTTCCATGATTTAAGTTGCTTTTGGACCTATCAAAAACATATTCCTTGGGTGGGGGTAAATATAAGACGGCAAGAAAAATTTTCATAACGATGCAACAGAGTTTTCAAAATAATTGATCGTGAATGAAGGCATTCATTTCTGGAACATAGTATCAAGTGTATCGCCACTACCAAACTCCATTACCAACACCGTTAACAGAGTTAATTCCCTTGCCTAGTTGATCTATTGACGTATAAATGAATGGCGATTTATGAACCAGTGACGTGAAAGAATCATAATTCAAAAGAGATTTCCTAACATCGCGAAGTTAATACTCATAATAAGAAACCACTTAACACCCACTCACACATACCTTATGTTATACATTCGTGGTATAGAATTATACACTCGTTGTAAAATGCCATATACCCACCCTTGTTATACACTTGTATTTCAGTATTGTACACTTGTATTATTGTGTTATCCACTGTATTACTAGTATTAGTCTTACACATTTGTGCTATAGTACAAGAGATTCGTATTATAGCTGCATATACTAGATGGAAACTAAAAAAATCACATATTTGCGGAACTCAGGTTTGGTGGTAATTTTAATGTCATTATTTTTTTTTCCATATCCTTTTTACAGGACATCGCTGTCAAAACGGGCATTTTACTGTCGTTGTTGATGTCATGGTAAGTTTACGTTCAGTAGTTTACCATTGCTTTCTGAACGACCGGCTCCCATACCAATTCGTTAAAACCAAGCGCAACGCGGTCTGCTGCCAAATGGCGCGCAGCTGTGTTTCAAACGCGTGTAAGCAGGCTTACGAATCGAGTCCGTAAGCTCTTAGCCACGGAGACCGACAATGTCATTATTGGTAAAAGTAAACTGAAGTTCATTGCCACAGATCCACTTATAACTAAAACTCCCGCCACATGTCAACACACGGATAGCCAGAAGTGACATATGGGAATACTGGAATAAAATACGAGTCATATGTTTTACTTAATATGGGCCTGTAGTACAAACGACTGGAGCCAAATAGAGTTGAGTACATTTGAGGGCGGTCATGCGCCACCTCAAAAGACGCACATATACCAAGAGTTAAGGCATGTACGAAGTTCACTAGAGCTCTCATTGGTTGCCTCTTTTTGACCTGACGCTAAAAGTCAAAACCATGGACAGTGAAAACATCCAAGGCTTTGAATGGCTCTCTACTAATTTCACATTGGTTTAGTCTGGCGTTTCCATAACCCATTGTTGCCCTTATAATAGTTTAGTGGAAGATAAGAAATATGGGGAAGACACGGGGGGGGGGGGGGGAGAGATGGCTAGTTGGTTGGTTGGTTGATGCGATCAACCACAAGTTGATTTGATAGCCAGTTTTACGTTCAGTGGTTTGCCATTGCTTTTTGAACGAAAAGTCCACGTTGTAGTCTAACCCACCAGTGTGTGGAATGAACCCACAACCCCGCCGTCAGCTGACGGGAAGACAGGACTAGGCGCTTGTAAATATATACGCAAATGTAAATATATACGCAAATGCAAATATATACGCAAATGTAAATCATATACGCAAATGTAAATCATATACTTCTTCTTCTTCTTCAGCGTTCCGAGCCATTGAGGTTCTTTGCTGCAGATACAATCCGTCTTCATTCGTCTCTCTGGTGGACCCTCTCTTGCCAGTCGTTGATTCCAAGTGCTTGTAAGTCTGTACATATATTATCTCTCCACCGTCTTCTTGGTCTACCTCGGGGTCTACGGTCATTTATTTCCTGAGTGTAAGCGAGTTTTGTTTCTCTATTATCTTCCATTCTTTCTATATGCCCCAGCCATTGTAGTCTATTAGCCTTCACGATACCAGTGATTAGCGGGGACTTAAACAGATCATAAATGTCTTTGTTACTTCTTCTTTTCCACTCTCCACTTTGTGTATCCCTAATGGGTCCAAAGATGCGTCTTAAAATTTTGTTCTCAAAGGTTTGTAACAAGGCTTCATCTCCTTTCGTTGTACTCCAGGTTTCAGAACCATACAGCACAACTGGTCTGATCAGTGTTTTGTATATTGTGATGTTGGTGTTACGAGATAGCGCATTTGATTTTAGTAGATGTTGTAGTGCATAGTATATCTTATTTCCAGAGTTGATTCTAGTTTGTATTTCTTCCCTTATGATGTTGGAGCAGTTGAAGATTGCACCCAGGTATTTATGTTTCCGTTCTTTTAATGGTCATATTATCTATTTGTTTGTGGCCAGAGTTTTAAGCCATTCCGTCTCTTGAAATTATCATAAGTGAGTCAATATTTCCAATGTCTTTTGTTCACTTTGCCCTATAATATCTATATCATCTGCATAACCAAGCAGCTTGGATGTTCCTCCAATATCACATTCCTCCTTTACCTTCCTTACAACTTTCTCTAGAGCCAGATTGAAGAGTAGCGGTGATAGTGCATCACCCTGTTTCAAGCCAGATGTTATTTGGAAAGGGTCTGATTTCCTGCCTTTATATGTTACTATATTATAAGTATCTTCCATGCATAGTCTGGTCATGTTGATTAACATACGAAAATGTAAATATATACGCAAATGTAAATATATACGCAAATGTAAATATATACGAAATGATCACAACGTAAGCACTTGGTTGTGTTTTTTTGAGAAAAAACTAAATACCATATAACACATTTATTATCCACCCTGTTTCAGGATATTGCGGTAAACATCAGCATCTTTCAGCTGTATGTTGGTTCCTAGGCTAGATTACGCTCATCAGCACGCCACGACTTTCTGAGCGACCGGCTCCATACTCTCATAAGTCACTGGCGCGACTCGAACCGCTTCCAATTCTCGTGCGCTCACGTCAACCACGAGAGTATTCGGGGTTACGGAGAAAGCTGCTAACTCCTCGACCAGGGACACATGGATATCTCCATTACACACGAATATCTCCATTACAGACATATATCTCCATTAAACAAGAGTATCTTCATTACTCACGGATATCTTCATTACACCCTGCCATCTTCATTACTCACGGATATCTTCATTACACCCTGCCATCTTCATTACTCACGGATATCTTCATTACACCCTGCCATCTTCATTACAATGACGATAAAGCGCCAGAACAAAACAATATAAACTATTTGGTAAAAGCCACAAACATTGGCCTCCTGGTTTAGACAACACAATCTGACACAAACGGTCCGCCGGTCACGAACATGGAGGATAGGCATTGAATCGGTTAAGGCTTCTGGAGTGTTTATGCTCGTGCTACCGTTTGCTTTCGAATTATCCTCATGTTGGACTGGAAGTATAAGGTTCCGTCGCCCTGCTACTGAGTGAGTGCGTGGCGCGACACTGTGAGCTGAGAATTTCGTGTGAAATGCTTTTACATCTGCCCGAGGTTGTTTGGAACGTGAACTGCATGTTCGGAGCAATGGCGGCTGGCTGTGTCGCAGAATTGACCCGTTTTTGCCTTATGCAGAAATGTGTGGCTGCTGGTCTTTTAGTGACTGCCGCTTCCATTGACGATGAACTGTATTTTCGTGGAGGACTTTTGTGTTGGCATTCTGGCAACGGCATTATGTACAGTGATTTGTACAGAGTTAACGCAATCACACAACATCCACTGCATAGTGAAATTATGAAGGTGAAGGGCAGCAAATGGGTCGGTCGTCCGACATGTGAGTAGCTCATGGGCCTTTACGACTCGGGCCGGAGGGAGAATTGGGAAGAAGGACTCTGGTGCTTTCACTGAAACCACAAGTAGCCTGACTATGGAAGTCATGGCAGTAAGTAAAGCAATAACATGGCTCGAGACACAGACATTCACCAGGGCATGTTTCCTTAGCGACTCAATGAACATGATCAAGAGGATAGAGGAGGGGTCGATCCGAAGAGAATGGTTGCTGCCTCTGGAGCGGTCTCGGCTGGCAAAGATTAGTTTCATCTTCGTGTCAAGGCATGCGGGGGTACAAGGAAATGAACGTGCTGACAAGCTCGCATGTGAGACTACTGTGGAGGGCGGACGCGCCATGGACCAGGCTGACATTCTGAATGCTCTACGAGAAGTGAGACTTTTGCGAGAACCAAGTGATGACTGTGAATCTACAACTATGGCAGACTGCGAGAGCAGCAAATTAAAAGAGGGGTGGCCAAACAAGAACACTACGCAGGAAGCCAAAGAAGATTGATAAACCAACACAGAACTGGCGTCGTTAGCCGCTACAAGCTGCGGGATTTGCTGAGGAGGGGATCCGAGCACTTATGGACTGAATGGTTCGATGTGCAACGAGGATGATCTGTCGACTAACTATTATGTACAGTGAAATGCTTTTACATCTGTCCGACGTTGTTTGTGGTGTGAAGTGCATTTTCGGAATAGAAAACATATACAAACGGAACAAACAACATCTAGAAACATCTAGGCTGTGTAGGTAAACAGCCAGGAAAACATCCGGATGGGAAAATGACTGCCGCTTCCATCAAAGATGAACTGTATTTTTCGTGCAGGACTTTTGTTTTGGCATTCTGGCGGCAGCATTGTGTACAGTGAAATGCTTTTACTTTCTGTCCACGGTTGTTTGTGGCGTGATCTGAGAACTGCATGTTCGGGGAAATGGCGTAGCTGGCTCAGCAGGGTTGCCACCTTTTCTTTGACAGAAAACATCTAGGAACGGAACAAACAACATCTAGAAATATCTAGACTGTGTAGGTGAACATCTAGAAAAACATCCGGATGGAAAAATGACAGCCGCTTCCATCAAAGATGAACTGTATGTTTCGTGGAGGACTTTTGCGTTGACATTCTGGCGGCAGCATTATGCACAGGGAAATGTTTTTACTATCTGTCCGCGGCTGTTTGTGGCGTGAACTGCATGTTCGGGAAAATGGCACACACACAGAAGAGTAGTATAATAATGACTCGATCGTAATAATCACTTCAACGATAAGTTAATACAGTTTGGGAAGCAAATATACACCAATCTGAGGGGGCCGAGAGGTCTCGAGGTATGGTGTCCGCCTCGAGTGCTGGAGGTCCCGGGTTCAAGCCCCGGGATTTTTTTCACGTGGACTTATAGTAATAAAATTTCCCCTGGTCTCTGGGTAAGACGCCCGTGTGTATTGTTGCGCACGTAAAAAATCCCTTGGCAGTTGGAAATCGAAAAAGAGTAGCCTAACGGCGCTGCCCGGGCAAAAATTTCGAGTTAAAAATCTACCCAAATTATTTCAGGATCCTCGCCGGTGCTACGGAGTTCGTGCACTGAGCTGAGTTTCTCCAGACTCGGGTTTGAGTTAGGAGGAGAACGGAGCACTTATGGGTTACACCCGTGTGCCGTGATGTTGATCCATCGACTAAAACTAAACTAGACATATACACCAATGAAGGTGTTTGTCCTATTACGTAAGTAATAATACTATAGATGCAACCACAATTGAAGTAATGCAGGTTAGCGGATCTCCTGTCCACTAATTATACTGATAAATAGTACACATCTGAAACAAGTTAAAGAATATAAGTACAGTATCTAGGATGTGTGATCCCAGAATATGGCAGAATAGACAAAGAACTTGAAATCGTGATGTCAAAAAGCAAGTCCGCTTATATATGAACTATTACTAATACTGAAACATCCAAATATGGCCATGCCTGCAAAACGACAGAAAATAAATAACACATTCAAACTAACCCTAGTCAAACTTGGACATGATCCAAATCACAGTTACGCAACTGTGAGATGTGTTGCTTGACGAGAGCGGTCAACTTACCTGTCTGAGACCGAGTAAGAATAATGTTATCAGACAGTCGGTGAGATCAACACCTTGTGCCTCATATATTGAGAAGCAGAAGATCAAATGATTCGGCCATCCCGTTAGAATGCAACACCATCAACTGCCAGCACTGGGGCTACATCACAGAGGATCTGATACGAGAGCAAGAGGACGCCCGAGAAAAACATGGATCGACGACATCAGAAACATTACACGGAGATCAGCATGGCCGAATTGATATGAGCACTCGCTCTTAAACATCCGGTGTGCTGATGCCGAGACAGCAGGTTCAACTCTTACACTGGTCAGTTGGGCTAAAATGTTAACCTCTCCTCCTTGACTTAGTGGTGTAAATTACAGAATACAAGTACCTCTGAAGTCGGAGTGGGTTCGCATGATGGTGGGGAACACTGGTTAACAGAGAAAGCTAATCTACACGCAAAAATCAATCCACTGCACTAGAAGTAGTAGTAGTAGCATTTAGCGAACGTAAAAAAAAGAAAAGAATGAAACTATCCGGTGCCAGCCATCGAGCGAAGGCAGGTCAGCTAATCCTCCCACATGGCTTGACTTAAGGATACAAGTGGAAGATGATGGCGATGTCGTAATTGTACAGGTACGTTTACGACAATAAGGTCGGATTGTGGTAAATTACAAATAGAGATCTATTTTCAGAACCACGTCACTGCCGCGCTGGTGCACGCAATGTGGGTACGTCAATAGCAGATAGTGGGTTGAGTGACATAAAGGCAAACATTCATGAAACTAAAATAAGTACTTTTAGTCATGTTTTTTATCTTGCTACTTTAACTCCATCAGCAGCAAACAGTCATTACTTTAACTCATTCTGACATAGAGTTTTTATTTTAGCTCAATACATTTCCGTGGCGAAGAGGTTACGGGCGCAGTTAGTAGTCATCCCGAATACCGAGTTCGAAACACAGCTGCAGGCGATTCTGCAGGAGACTCCCTTGCGTTGGGGTTTTTATAAAATGGTATGGGTGCCGGTCGTTCAGAGGGCAATGGCAAACTACTAAACGTAAACTTGCCAAGAGATTGCAAACAGCAAAAAAAAAAAAAAATGCTGGGGCTGACTGCGTCGTTCTGTAAAGGATATGCAACTAACTTTTTACCTCTTCTATGTGAAATAACCGACAAAATACGCTTCTATTTTTCACACTATTGTTTCCATAGTGATTTGCTATTTTACATTCCACTCAGTTCTTCCGACGTTACACCTTCGTTTCGATCATGTTCATTGGTTAACGTTTTGTCCTCACTTAATTCATTCATTCAGTAACATGTCCTTTGCAAAACCTCGTTCACCTTCCGAAAAACTTCTTAGTCATAAGCAAGATGTGCCGCGTCCGACACACCCATCTGGAGATCATCTGCCACATCCTGCACCCATCTTCTCTTTGGCCTTCCTCTTCCTTTCTTCCCGGGCATCTACCCCTCCATGGTTGTTCTCTCTAAACTATCATGACGTTTTAAGTGGCCAAAATATTTCAATTTTCTTTGTTTTATCGTCATTAGTAGCCAACCTTTTTCAGTATTCAGATATTGTCGTATGGGTGCATTTGTTCTTTTCTGTATCCAGGATTTTCTTAGAACCCGTCTATAACATTTTTATTCAAGGGCATTTATACGCTGTTTAGCGTGTTTAGTAAGTGTCCAGGTCTCACATGCGTATGTTGCAATGGGGAAAATATATGCCTCACTTGAAAAATAAAGAAGAAGAAAAAAAACAAGTGGTAATATCGTGTTGTAATTGTATTTGTTTATTTTGCAATATCAAGAACACACATGTAATTACACTATCTATTTATGTTTATGTCTGAATCAAAAGTTCTAATAACTTCTTTGGTTGGGTTGTAATAAATTGTGTATATTGTCCGTGTTGTCTTTTGTACAAAAGTCAGTGTCGTCACTTGAAATTAGGAAACATAAAGGATGCATAGATGCCATTTTTGGTCTTAGACAACTTATAGAAAAATCAAGGGAATTTAATGAAACACTCTACTTAGCCTTTGTCGACCAAGAAAAGGCATTTGATAGACTAAATAGAAACAAGCTATAGGAAATGCTTAAACAAAAAGGAGTGAATACACATCTAACAAACCTATGTATAAGCTTAAACAAAAAAAGTTAATGCATAGTGAGAACAACTGGAGGACACTCAGAACCCTTCACCATAAGATCTGGAGTACGACAAGGTTGTGTCCTGTCCCCTCTCTTGTTCATAACATACATAGACAACCTATGTAAAGAAACCAGCCAAACAGAGACGGCAAGAACACCGCATGGCGAGAACATAGAAGAAGAACCATCTGCAAATTACACCATTAGAGAACTCCTGTTTGCGGATGACCAAGCACTAAAAGCAAAATTAGAAGATGAATTACAAGACCACATGAATAGTCTAAACTCTAAACGAAATGTGTAGGGAACATAACATGAAAATTAGCACAAGTAAAACAGAGGTAATGACTATAACTAAAGAAGAAGAACAATACCAATTCACCTAAACGAACATCCCCTGAAACAAGTAAAGAGTTTCAAGTGCCTAGGAAGTATAATATCATCAAATGGCAAATCAGAAGACGAGATCGAAAATAGATGCAATAAGGCAAATCAACTCATTTGGCAAATGGCACCAATACTAAAGAATAACTACTAAGAAAGCACTTTACAACACAATCTTGCTAACAACTCTATACTACCAATGCCAAACCTGGACAATGATTAAAAAAAAAAATAAAAAGAGAGAGGGAGGGAAAAGAAAAATCCATCCAGCCATCATCCATCATGTTCCATGCCGGTAAGCGTGGGCGGTCATGTTTTGCCATCTCACTCGATCATCAGAGTCGTAGATCAGCTCAGTGTTTCTGTCTCGACCATGCCACGAGGCCAAGCCATCCAGGTATTTGCTTCTATGTCTTCCCCTTGGTCTGTTCCCCTCGATCTTGCCAGTTGTCATCAAATCACACAAAAAAGAAGAAAAATCACAACAACAGAAATGAGATTCCTGAGAAGAATACGCAATGTATTAAGAAAAGATAAGATCAGAAATGAAGAAATCGGGACTAAAGTGGGGGTTATAGCAGCGCTAGATGTTATTAGAAGGCAGCAATTCAAATTGCTTGGCCATGCAAGTAGGTTACCAACTAACGGTATACTACAACAAGCAGTGATGTAGCAGACCAAACGGAAGTAGAGGAAGAGGCCGACCACATAAACGATAGACGGATGGAATAGCAGAGTCCATTGGAATCTCGATATATGAAGCCCATTAGCGGGCACTCTCACGCTGTTGTATCTTCACCTTCATACCGCAAGGTACAAGAGGAACCTGATGAGATGAGTCACCATCGTTTTAGTTCACTCAGTGTTCCGCAATGTTTTGCTTCCGCTGTTTCTCAAGGCCAGAAGATTTGCCTTGATCTATCGCATTCAGGGCAGTCGTGAAGTATGTGATTCTATGTCTGAACATCATTCCACGTGTATAAATGGCTGCTTTGTTACTAACATTTTGTTTACGCTTATCTGCGGAGTCGTATGTTCCCATTCTAAGATGCAGAATAATGATCTCTTCTGATCTGTCCATAATGTGGGTGTCGTATGTGTGTTAGCGGCTTTCTGTTTGATTTAGTGGCTCTTTTATTTTGGTGGAATGTAACTATTATTATCCAGTTGCTCGTGTATTGCTCCTTCCTTAGTTAACTGATCAGCTCACTGTAGGGTAGTTGTCTAGTTAAGACAGTAGTAAAAGTAGTACTGGCACTTTACGATGAGCCTACATCCATTGTACGATGATAGTCTAGTTCAGACAGTAGTGTCAGTGGTACTGGAAATTTTTATGGACCGATGTGCCTGAGGTTCTGACTTTGAGTCATTCAGTAATACCACGGTCTGTGAATTATGATTGGTATTCAATAATTTCGCTGTTTCTCTGTATGTAGGGAGGATAGTGTGGGTTAGTGTAAGAACTTAAAGGGAATAAAAAGTCGCTTTAAAGTCGACAGGGTCGACTTCATTGCACCGGGTTTTATCTCATATGGCTCGGTCTCTTTCCGCAGCACGGAAAGCGTCGCACAAAGCACGAACTCCGTAGCTTTCAGCGACGACCCACAGGAGTCTCCGAAACATTTAATTGTAAACCAAAGGACGCGGTCCGGAATCGAACCCACAACATTCGGATCACGAGTCAAACGGCTTGACCACTTAGCCACAGAGACTCCCAAAAACTTAAAGGGAATGGACAAACGGAGCGGAAATCCGTATCTAATCGAGAAATTATATATATATATATATATATATATATATATATATATTATATAT
>JACEFZ010007829.1:252500-290041 GCA_014155875.1 Cepaea nemoralis
ACTACTACTACTACTACTACTACTACTACTACTACTACTACTACTACTACTACTACTACTACTACTACTACTACTACTACTACTACTAGCTACTACTACTACTACTACTACTACTACTACTACTACTACTACTACTACTGCTACTACTACTACTACTACTACTACTACTACTACTACTACTACTACTACTACTACTACTACTACTACTACTACTACTACTACTACTACTACTACTACTACTACTACTACTACTACTACTACTACTACTACTACTACTACTACTACTACTACTACTACTACTACTACTACTACTACTACTACTACTACTACTACTACTACTACTACTACTACTACTACTACTACTACTACTACTACTACTACTACTACTGCTACTACTACTACTACTACTACTACTACTACTACTACTACTACTACTACTACTACTACTACTACTACTACTACTACTACTACTACTACTACTACTACTACTACTACTACTACTACTACTACTACTACTACTACTACTACTACTACTACTACTACTACTACTACTACTACTACTACTACTACTACTACTACTACTACTACTACTACTACTACTACTACTACTACTACTACTACTACTACTACTACTACTACTACTACTGCTACTACTACTACTACTACTACTACTACTACTACTACTACTACTACTACTACTACTACTACTACTACTACTACTACTACTACTACTACTACTACTACTACTACTACTACTACTACTACTACTACTACTACTACTACTACTACTACTACTACTACTACTACTACTACTACTGCTACTACTACTACTACTACTACTACTACTACTACTACTACTACTACTACTACTACTACTACTACTACTACTACTACTACTACTACTACTACTACTACTACTACTACTACTACTACTACTACTACTACTACTACTACTACTACTACTACTACTACTACTACTACTACTACTACTACTACTACTACTACTGCTACTACTACTACTACTACTACTACTACTACTACTACTACTACTACTACTACTACTACTACTACTACTACTACTACTACTACTACTACTGCTACTACTACTACTACTACTACTACTACTACTACTACTACTACTACTACTACTACTACTACTACTACTACTACTACTACTACTACTACTACTACTACTACTACTACTACTACTACTACTACTACTACTACTACTACTACTACTACTACTACTACTACTACTACTACTACTACTACTACTACTACTACTACTACTACTACTACTACTACTACTACTACTACTACTACTACTACTACTACTACTACTACTACTACTACTACTACTACTACTACTACTGCTACTACTACTACTACTACTACTACTACTACTACTACTACTACTACTACTACTACTACTACTACTACTACTACTACTACTACTACTACTACTACTACTACTACTACTACTACTACTACTACTACTACTACTACTACTACTACTACTACTACTACTACTACTACTACTACTACTACTACTACTACTACTACTACTACTACTACTACTACTACTACTACTACTACTACTACTACTACTACTACTACTACTACTACTACTACTGCTACTACTACTACTACTACTACTACTACTACTACTACTACTACTACTACTACTACTACTACTACTACTACTACTACTACTACTACTACTACTACTACTACTACTACTACTACTGCTACTACTACTACTACTACTACTACTACTACTACTACTACTACTACTACTACTACTACTACTACTACTACTACTACTACTACTACTACTACTACTACTACTACTACTACTACTACTACTACTACTACTACTACTACTACTACTACTACTACTACTACTACTACTACTACTACTACTACTACTACTACTACTACTACTACTACTACTACTACTACTACTACTACTACTACTACTACTACTACTACTACTACTACTACTACTACTACTACTACTACTACTACTACTACTACTACTACTACTACTACTACTACTACTACTACTACTACTACTACTACTACTACTACTACTACTACTACTACTACTACTACTACTACTACTACTACTACTACTACTACTACTACTACTACTACTACTACTACTACTACTACTACTACTACTACTACTACTACTACTACTACTACTACTACTACTACTACTACTACTACTACTACTACTACTACTACTACTACTACTACTACTACTACTACTACTACTACTACTACTACTACTACTACTACTACTACTACTACTACTACTACTACTACTACTACTACTACTACTACTACTACTACTACTACTACTACTACTACTACTACTACTACTACTACTACTACTACTACTACTACTACTACTACTACTACTACTACTACTACTACTACTACTACTACTACTACTACTACTACTACTACTACTACTACTACTACTACTACTACTACTACTACTACTACTACTACTACTACTACTACTACTACTACTACTACTACTACTACTACTACTACTACTACTACTACTACTACTACTACTACTACTACTACTACTACTACTACTACTACTACTACTACTACTACTACTACTACTACTACTACTACTACTACTACTACTACTACTACTACTACTACTACTACTACTACTACTACTACTACTACTACTACTACTACTACTACTACTACTACTACTACTACTACTACTACTACTACTACTACTACTACTACTACTACTACTACTACTACTACTACTACTACTACTACTACTACTACTACTACTACTACTACTACTACTACTACTACTACTACTACTACTACTACTACTACTACTACTACTACTACTACTACTACTACTACTACTACTACTACTACTACTACTACTACTACTACTACTACTACTACTACTACTACTACTACTACTACTACTACTACTACTACTACTACTACTACTACTACTACTACTACTACTACTACTACTACTACTACTACTACTACTACTACTACTACTACTACTACTACTACTACTACTACTACTACTACTACTACTACTACTACTACTACTACTACTACTACTACTACTACTACTACTACTACTACTACTACTACTACTACTACTACTACTACTACTACTACTACTACTACTACTACTACTACTACTGCTGCTACTACTACTACTACTACTACTACTACTACTACTACTACTGCTACTACTACTACTACTACTACTACTACTACTACTACTACTACTACTACTACTACTGCTACTACTACTACTACTACTACTACTACTACTACTACTACTACTACTACTACTACTACTACTACTACTACTACTGCTACTACTACTACTACTACTACTACTACTACTACTACTACTACTACTACTACTACTACTACTACTACTACTACTACTACTACTACTACTACTACTACTACTACTACTACTACTACTACTACTACTACTACTACTACTACTGCTACTACTACTACTACTACTACTGCTACTACTACTACTACTACTACTACTACTACTACTACTGCTACTACTACTACTACTACTACTACTACTACTACTGCTACTACTACTACTACTACTACTACTACTACTACTACTACTACTACTACTACTACTACTACTACTACTGCTACTACTACTACTACTACTACTACTACTACTACTACTACTACTAATATAGTCTGTTCAGAAATGAATGCCTTCATTCACGATCAATTATTTTGAAAACTGTCTGTTGCATCGTTATGAAATTGTTCCTGCCATCTTATAATTACCCCCACCCAAAAATTATGCCTTTGATAGGTCCAATAGCAACTTAACTCATGGAAAGCGGCGACATTTCGTTGATGTTTTGGCGAAAAACTAGTGAATTCACGCTAACAAACATGTTTTACAGTACCGCAACCTCAATTCGGATGGAAGCTCGACTATACAAGGCGTATCTAGATTCTTATGGGAGTGGGTGCAATGTGTATGTAATATAAGTAGACAGAATTTACAGAGGCATGGGGTAAATAATGTGGAACCGAAATGGGATTGAACAGGAAATGGGAAGGAATATATTTCTTACCTTATATTTCAATTCTTTCTTGTTTCTTCAGCTTCTTGTTAATAATGTGTACACAAGAGTCATGTTACTAGGATGCATTTAGCTTTTTATATGGAGTTCGTGATGGCTTCCAAACAGCTGTGCGTTAATGTGCGTATGGAGTGACCATAGATGATACAGCAGTTTAGTTATCATGTGTCAATTTTTAAGGATATGTTCAGCTGACTGTGTAGTTTGTTCACACGTGCACATTGGTGACAGAACCGTTTTGAGTCTTCGTGAAAGATTGTCTACTCTGATGTTTACTTTTCAGAGACGGAACATGATTATTACCTGTTTTGCACGACGAATATAGCTGTGAATGTCTCTGTAGTGGGCTTCCTTCTTAACGGCCAAGCCTGTTGGCCCTCTGTTCAGTTGAAGTTTAATAGATTGATTCGTATGTTCCTGTTCCCATGAAACTTACTGAACACAAAACTCTCTGATAATATTATTGAATTCCTGTAAAAGATTGACGCTCCTCTAATAAATTCAGTTGAAAATTCACTGCGAAAATATGGCTCATCTCACTACAGAACAACGACTCATCATCATTGAATGTTTACAGGCGGGACAGTCACAAAGTGTTTGTTCTCACGTTTCTTGGAATGCCACACTATGTCAGTTTCCACCGTAGTATTGCTGTCTGTGGTATTCAATGCGTTTGGTGTTGTTGTTTTGTTTTTCAATATCAGTTGTTTGTCAGCGCTGAGGGCTTGCGGAATTGAAAATTCATCACTGTGGAATACAAACTGTTGCCATTGACCTTGTGCTGATGCTGTAATATTTAGGGCCTGCAATTTGTCTGAATAGTTGGAGCAAAATATTCCAGTAAGTGTGCACGTGGATTAAGGTCTGCGATCTGCCCAGATCTTAATCTGTGTCGGACGATTCCAGTAGGTTGATGACTGCTCTCGGTTGCATAAAATTCAATCCATCCTTTCTCCAATAGTCCACTTCCTCTTTCAACATATGGTCCTCACATTTTTTCCATTAACTTTTATCAATATTTAATAGCGCGGACTGGGCTAGTATCTTGACGTCATACAATTTGAATGTAGTAATGTATAGTCAGCTGCCACCTGTCCTTTAATTTTAGCCCACACAAGTTCTATATGGTTTAAATGAGAATGGTACGGCGGAAGTCTCAAGCACCTATGGCCATGCTCTTCTATCAACTTGGCGATTTGATATTTTTTTGCGCCTGTTTTACATGGGGCAACAACTGTAGCATGAAACATGTTTCTGGAAATTGTATATTTTCCCTTTGGAGCCATATCTTTATTGCTTCCTTTGTGCTCTATGCCGCTGGTATTTTGTCTTCTTGGGTAACAACATTGTGCTAAGATGCATTGTCCATGATTAGACAAGACGGTCTATCAAGGGATGGAAGTACTGTTTTCTCGAGCCAATCTCTAAATACATTACCATTCATCTCATTATGATAATTCCTATTGTCTGTATGCTTTGATACGAAAACGAGTCCAGCATTATGTAGTAAGCCATTATGAGTACTACCAGCATAGGCTATGACCAAACGCTGTCCTTTACTACTGGACACATATCGCTTTATCTTTCCAGCCACTGATTGCCATTCCTGTTCACTTGTGTGGTGCGCAGTGATCCACGTCTCATCAAAATACACTATGTCATAATTTTCTTTGCACATTTCCCTTATTTCACGTAGGTATCTTCTTCTCATGGCTCCTAAATGCGGTTGCTTGCAAAGGATATTTCTACCTCCCTTGTACTTTCTAAAAGTGAAGCCTAATGTTTTTATAATTTTCCACAAAGTTGTTTTGGATAGCTCTATGTTATTGTTCTTTCTCAACCAACCCCTAAGTTTTCTTACAGTCACTGTTTATTTGACATCCAGCATTTTTTATAATAGCTCGCCTTATGACATCCTTGTCAAAGCTGTCTACAATTGCCTTTCTACCTACCGTTTGCTTATCGCGTGTTGGTTTCATTCCAGACTCTTGAACCCATTGGCGAAAAGACAGTTTACTGAAACCCAATGCATGCACTGTTCTTTTTTCTGGATTTGTATGAAACAGTTTACTGCGATCCGTTTCTTGACCAAAATATGTGTACAAACTTCATAGCGATGCTTTAAAGTGTACAAAATTTCACATTTAATCCCATTGAACAATATCCATACATGCAAATATTAGCTATTAATATTATATTAATGGTAAGATTTATTTGTATAATAACGTTTCATGAAATAACTCACATTGACGACACCTCTGAACACTCCCATTTAACTGCACGCCGTTCGTGCCATAACGTGTACCACGAGAAAATTTAAAATAAATCGCGGATGTGTCTGGGTGAAGGTGTAATACATTTAAAAATATGGACTTGAACTCTGAGCCGTAAAGTATATACCGCATATAAACAAACATTGAAATGTGCTGTACAATCTCCAGAACAAAAATGTTTTTTGTTGGGTGGACATAATGATAAGGTTATATGCTAAATCTCATCATTTTCACTCAGTTGGTTACTGAGATATGGAATTTTATGTTGGGGCAGACAAAAGTCAACAGACTATAGTAGATGTTACTACTAGGGACTTCACTGAACTGATATTTGCTTGTGAGCTAGATTTCCATATTACCAATGTCTCTCGCCATAAGGCAAACCCACACCGACTTCTGAGGTACTTGTAATTTACGTTCTCAAGTCAGAGACGAGAAGTCAACATTTTAGTCCAACCGACCGGGAATAGAACTATCTACCTCACAATCAGCCCATCGGAAGTTTAAGAACGGACGCTCTTAATCTTTCCGACACGCGTTTCTACACAATTGTTTTACAGTTTTGGTTCACCTGAGGCGATTGGTTGTAGGTTCAAATACCCTTGGAGGCGATTGGTTATAGGTTCCAATATCCTTGGGGGCGATTGGTTGTAGGTTACAATACCCTTGGAGGCGATTGGTTGTAGGTTCCAATACCCATGTAGGCGATTGGTTGTAGGTTCCAATACCCTTGGAGGCGATTGGTTGTAGGTTCCAATACCCTTGGAGGCTTAGACCCTTAGGGGGCTGCGTGGTCTCGAGGTACGGTGTCCGCCTCGAGTGCTGGAGGTCCCGGGTTCAGGCCCCGGTGAGGACCAGGATTTATTTAAAGAATCCACCGGGACTTCCAGTAATTTCCCCTGGTCTCTGGGTAGTGAGATCGGACGCCCGTGTCTATTGTTGCGCACGTAAAAATATCTCTTGGCAGTTGTAAATCGAAAAAGAGTAGCCTAACGGCGCTGCCCGGGCAAAATTTCGAGTTAAAAATCTACCCAAAGCATTTCAGGATCCTCGCCGATGCAACGGAGTTCGTGCATTGAGATGAGTTTCTCCAAACTCAGGTTTCAGTTGGGAGGAAAACGGAGTACTTGTGGGTTAAACCGTGTGCCGTGATGTTGATCCAACGACTAAAACTAAACTAAACTAAAACCCTTGGAGGCGATTAGTTGTAGGTTCCAATACCCTTGGAGGCGATTGGTTGTAGGTTCCAATACCCTTGGAGGCGATTGGTTGTAGGTTCCAATACCCTTTGAGGCGATTGGTTGTAGGTTCCAATATCATTGGAGGCGATTGGTTGTAGGTTCCAATACCCTTGGAGGCGATTGGTTGTAGGTTCCAATACCCTTGGAGGCGATTGGTTGTAGGTTCCAATACCCTTTGGAGGCGATTGGTTGTAGGTTCCAATACCTTTGGAGGCGATTGGTTGTAGGTTCCAATACCCTTGGAGGCGATTGGTTGTAGGTTACAATACCCTTTGAGGAGATTGGTTGTAGGTTCCAATACACTTGGAGGCGATTGGTTGTAGGTTCCAATACCCTTTGAGGAGATTGGTTGTAGGTTCCAATACCCTTGGAGGCGATTGGTTGTAGGTTCCAATACCCTTGGAGGCGTTTGGTTATAGGTTGGATTACCCATGGAGGCAGAATTAGTTTTAAAAATTGAGCTGGGTTTTCCAGGTCGATCCAGCATAAAATGAGTACTAGGAATGTCCTGGCAGATTAGGGCGGTAGGTGTGATATTGACCGCTTCATCCATTGGTCTATAGAAATATGGGGCGGTCGGTGTGATATTGACCGCTTCACCCATTGGTCTATAGAAATATGGGGCTAGCACCATGTACCCAGTGCATCTGTAGGCGTGTAGCGGGGTACTTTACTTACTTTACATACAACCTGAGGCCAGTGGGATAGCCAGTGATATACATTCACACATTGACTGATACTCGTATAAGTAGATGACAGAAGTGAATATTGATTAACACTCATAAGATTTTGATAGAAGTGAATATTGATTGATACTCACATAGTAGATGATGGAAGTGGATTTTGATAGATACTCCTATAAGCAGATGACAGAAGTGGATGTTAATTAACACTCATATAGGAAGATGTCAGAAGTGAATATTGATTGACACTCATATAAGAAGATGACAGAAGTGGATACTGATTGGCATTCATATAAGTAGATGTCAGAAGTAGATATCAGAGGGCACACTAGATAATACAGAAATTGAGGTTTGTATTTGTTTATCTAGTTTGTCTTCTAATCTCTTCGTATTTCCTCTACTTATATGAGTGTCCAACAATACCTACGAATTGATTAATCACATTGTCTATGAAATCTCTGTGACTGTTGTATGTCTGAATAGATTAGCATCGCGCTTTACATATGCGAGCTCACTTTTTAAAAATAAGTCCATTTGTCTTGACAACGATACAAGTCAATATGGCCACTATCCTGTTAAAGTGCCTGTTTCTCATTTCACGTTCTTTCCGTTTTTCCTACCACTAACTCTGTCTCAAGCAGTGTCTCTATGTTTGTTGCGGTCTCTCTCTCTCTCTCTCTCTCTCTCTCTCTCTCTCTCTCTCTCTCTCTCTCTCTCTCTCTCTCTCTCTCTCTCTCTCTCTCTCTCTCTCTCTCTCTCTCTCTCTCTCTCTCTCTCTCTCTCTCTCATAGATGAGGAAAATATACCACAGGCGGTTGGACGATGTTTATACAGGAAGGCCCCGCTATAGGTCGCTTCGGTTTTCGTCGTTTCGCTATAACGTCGTTGTCACAATGGGACATAGCTTCACTTTACGTCGCTCCGTTCCGCCATAATGTCGTCACCTGTGTTGCTATGCTGCGTTAACGTCACCATTTTACATTTTGTGCAGTGCGTTTTCCAGGATTTTAACGTGTAATCAACCATAATTATGTGTTAAATGAGCTCAGTAAGTGCTGATAGTGTGTCTGGTTGTAATAGAACCAGGAAAAGTGTTACTCTTGAGGTGAAGTTAGATTTGTTACGTCGTTTTGAGGCTGGTGATCGGGCTGCTGATATCGGTAAAGTCCATGGTTTACCGCCAGCCACGGTAAGGACAATTCGTGCAGTTGCTGACAAAATCAAAGAGGGTGCTAAAAACGTAACCCTTTTGAGTGCTTCCAAGATCATTCGTACCAGAATTACTCTTATGGAGAATATGGAAGCACTATTGGCCGTCTGGATTGAAGACCAGAACCAGCGGAATATGCCTGTGAGTAAGATGGCTACCCAAGAGAAAGCAAAGTCTCTCTATGAAGATCTAGCCAAGAAAGCGGGTGAGAGCAGTTCTTGTAGTGCTGATGATAGTTTTGGAGCGAGTCATGGTTTTAATACCTCTACGTTCCAATAACTCTACCACCCGCCCTCCAACCCACCTCTATTTAGCCAATAAATATCAACAACCATCAAACTAAACATTACATAATACACTGCATTTCATTTAATTCTATGGAAAAAAGTGTTTCGCTATACGTCGTTTCACTTAAAGTAGCGTTTTCCAAGAATGTAACCCTAACGTTAGCCGGAACCTTCCTGTATCTATTATTTTCGCTACACAGAAACGCATGTACTATATAATAGAGCTTCATATCTACGGGTTCCTTATCATTGCAACATGTCTGGAAAGGAAGAAGCCGATCGATTAGCAAAGGAAGCTTGATATAGACATTACCTATAATTAGACCAAGTGATTTATACGAAGCAGTTATAGAACCAAGTGGAACTCCGAGCATCCAGGTCACCAGAAATATGATACATATTACTAACTCAATCGAAAACAACAAGTCACAACAATGTTCAGACCCCGCACAGGCCACAGCAGAATAAAACACACCATGTTTAATAAACTAAAGATAGGAAGGAGATACTAATGAATGTAACTGTGGAACTGGTAAAGTGACAGCTAAACA
The DNA here is from genome assembly GCA_014155875.1 of Cepaea nemoralis. NCBI lineage: Eukaryota > Metazoa > Mollusca > Gastropoda > Stylommatophora > Helicidae > Cepaea > Cepaea nemoralis. The sequence continues at coordinate 262,891 of JACEFZ010007829.1, forward strand.
TTTGCTTGCTTGTGTTCGTTGGCTTGAGCTCCAACGCGAAGTCCTGTATGTCGGATGAAGGTATCCTGTTGTCCAACATCAGTGTATGTCATACAGGACCTGAGGTTTGCGTGAGTATCCGTTGTCCCAGGTCTGGCTTATTGGTGTGCAGACTGGTGGTTCCTCGCCGTACAGGCAGACACTCTCCGACTTCGGAGGCATTGGCGATCCTACTGACTTTAGCCAGGACCCCGAAGGGACCTGTTGCCCAGGACGCTCGACGAGGACGCGTCAATAGGTCTTGGCCAGTATATAACCCGGCCCTGGTGCCTTGGAAACACCTCTGCGTCTCAGCTAAACATTTATTGCTGGAGTGTGCAACATATGCAGAACAGAGAACCTACACCCGCTCCATTTAAGAACAAACTCTATGGGAATATCAACAAACTTAAGATGACTGCTGCTTTCTTCGCGTGTATTCATGTCGACATCTGAAGGTGAACGAAACAGAAGAAGAATATATTATTATAATCATCATCACGTGCCCTGCCGACTGGCATGGTCGTCCAGGTCTCTCCACTTACCTCGGCCCTTAATGTGTGCGTGCGTACGCGCGCGCGCGTGTGTGTAATCGACTACTTATTGAGTTTATTGTTATTAGCTATTCAGTCACAATCATTGTATATTGGAGCAATATCAGAACTGAATTTTCGTAATCAGCTAAATCAGTTTCTGAATATTCGATGTTGTATGACGTTATGTACATCCCCACCACTATTTCCACTATATTCGTATTATTTCCAGTAATAATTCAATCAAGTGTTATCTCCGCATTGAATGTCGTCTGCACCGAGTCTACAAAACCCCGTGTCTTCATGGTGCATTCATATTTGCCTCTTTATGTTCTTTATGTTGCCTATCCACTATTAACAGGCTGTCGTTCAATTGCACGCTTTCCCTGCACCTTTCAATCCAGCGCAACCTTTAGCAAGATATCTTTTTATGGGTGTTTTGAAAAGACAAGAGGGACTTGATTGCACCAGGTTTTATCCCACATGGCTTATTCTCTTTCAGCAGGGCGACCTGTGGAAAACTCAGAAGCCCCAGGGACGACCCTCAGGATTTCCCCAGAAAATTGTACTCATGAACCTAATGTCATAGCCGGGAATCGAACTCACAACCTTCGTAGGGCGAGGCAGGCGACATAACCACTTCGCCACGAAGACTCCCTTTTATATGGGGGATTTACCATAATTTTCTGACCGTAATCTCATGATCCCATTCAGGAACGTTTTCTTCAATCCCGATGTGTGTAATACTCATCTCATCTCATCATGTTCCTCTTGTACCTTGCGGTAATACTTCCTTGTTTATTTTCTGTTTCTGTCACAATATTCTTCCTATTCGTTTATATAACCACATATTGAAAACTTCAGTTACTCAAAATACATTATTTTTTATCTCAATGAATATCACAGGAGACATTTCTGAAATTGTCGACCACTAAGAACACACAGTCTGTTAGAAACCTACTGACATAAGCCTGGGTCACTGACATTGAGGTGAGTGACCGGGCATGAGGAAGAATGGAGATGAGAGTGGGAGACAGTAAAGTGACTGACCTGGCTACGAGGAAAACAATCAACCCTCAGAAATAATGGGGCGGATATGAGTGGAAATCCCCAGGGGGGGGGGGGGATGGGTCGAAAGAGAGTTGTGTGTTGGGTGAAGTCAAGGGACTTCAGGGGAGTTGATGTGTAGATGCCGAACTGATCGGTAGTCTGAGGGAGAGAAGAGACCGACTGCGGGTCAGGTCGTTTAAGAGAGAGCTCCGTGTTGTGTTGTTCTTCGAGTTGTGAAGACAGGCCTGAACCCAGAGTGGGTTCTGTATTGAGTGTGGGCCTAAACCCAGAGTGGGTTCTATAGTTGAGCAGTGGCTCCAACCCAATGTGTGGGTTGTAATGTGGGAGACCCAGCCGTGGATTGTAGCTGGATTACCTGTCTTGTGGATTGAGATTAGAAGCCGGCCGTGAGAAGCCAGTGATGTGTGTGGTTAAATTGTGAGGAGGATATTTATATTCTATGGATGTACATTGTTTCTGGATATATATATATGTTCCGTCTGTTCGTCTTATTTCTGGAATAAATGATTATGTGCGCCAACGGAATCTTGTTTCATGACTGGTGAAAGTGCACTTCGGGGGTGAGTTGGTTTAAGAGACAGTTAGCTATCTCAATTGACACACCATGAACATCGTTACCTAGACAACGACCATCACACGACTATAACAAGCAAAGAACATCAAGAACATTGATATTATCATCAAGAAAGCGTGTGACATTTCTGGGCGCTCGTCACTTAGTAAGGAGTATCTGGAAGGCTACGTACGGTCAAGAACATTATAGACAGTGGTGTCATTCTGAGATGTTTGTGGGCTCTTCGCTGAAAGAGAGGAGTTATTATCTGTGACTTCGTTCCATCAATTTATACAGTACTGCGTCAAGAGATTAACAGCAATTCTGTTGTGTGTGTAAGACGCCACATCGAAGAAAAACTGTCAGCGCGCGGGGAGGGTACGCGGCGGAAATTACAAGCTAGCAGACAGTTCAAGGGAGAGTCCATTACGGTGACAGGTAAATTTGATACCAGACAGGAGGGCTGAAACTAAAAGACCAGTGTTGAATCCAGAGTGGCGATGGCAGCGTGTGTGTGTGTAGAACATCCGCTGTCGGTGATAATGACAGGATTGGGAACCAAAGATAATTGACAGGCGTGTGTGCTGGAGGCAAGCGCACTGTGTTGTTGCAAGTTGACTGGTCAAGATTATTCGACGCAGTAAATAGGACGGGTGGGTACACAAGCGTCCAGGTACTGGGGAAGTACATGTTTGGAAAACAGAGAAAAATTGGCAGTCGCTGATTTGACGGACAGTTGACTGAAGGGGATAGTAACATACCCCTACCGCAGCCGGGTGGGGCTGTCAAGTTTCACTGAGGGTGATAAAGAGAAATTGAGATGACATTGTGAGTTGGGGGTGGAAGGAGGAAAGATACTCGGGAATTTCCACGACCTATGGTGGTCAAGCTGACTCATTGTGAATGAACAAAACAAGGCGTTTTGTGTGAAACCAGACTTGATTGTTCGTCTTTGTTCAAGCCTTTGTCATCATTATTCTGTTATGAGCAAACAGTTTTAACTTATCGTCATCGTAACCATTGTCATATTTCTTTGCCAATAAGGATCTATATATCCAAATTTAAAGCGCTGAACATTGGCTGCCATTCTTCTTTTCTTTTTGGTGAATCTTGTCGGATAACGGAAATCCATAACATTAATGATACAGCGAAGCGCCATCTCCGCAACGAGAGTAACAACAAATCGAAAGAACAGTTTGGATATCACTATCATCTTCAACTTTTGTCGACAGTTGGAACTTTTGATCACCACGTGAATTCAATAACCACTCAACAAAACAAGAAGTCGGTTTGAAATCTAGCGTCGTAGACATTTCCAGCAGATTGCGAATAACGATTAAAACGAACAAAAACTTTGGTGACTGAATAAAAAGAACTTTTGGCGACGGATTAATAGGCCCATATTTGTCGGCCAACCAGTTACACATTATTATTTTTTATTGTTTTGCTCCCATCGTCATATTTATTGTTGTCGGGTGTTACGCAATTATTTGTATGTGGTCCAGTGTTTGTCAAGAGTAGGGGATTTTGTGTTGTTTCTCGAAGGCCGGGAGACAGGGCGAAAAGTTACTTTCTGAGGTGCACCATATATAATGTCTGGGAAGAAAATCAAAAGGTCGGTTTATTTGGTTCTGCAGGGACGGTCCTGAATTATATAACGTGCCAGTTTGTGTTTGACTGTCAGATTTCTGTATAATTTTATGCTATAATTTTTTTTTTCTTCTCTTTCTTCTTTTCGTTATATTTACATATGATATTTGCTGTGTTCGGATAGATGTTATTATCGTGCACTTTTGTCGTGTCTACTATCTAGTGGTATCTGAGTCAGTTTATATGTTACGCGCACTGTGGATGTCCCTACACAAGCTTGTGGTTGTTACTGTGGTTTATTTCTGTGTCATCATCGTCTCCGTGTACTCAGCTTGTGAAGTCTAGCGTTGGATAGTCATCACTTAGTGTTATCATCCATTTGTTTGTATACGTATTTATATGTATGTTTAACAATATTTCCAGGGACTTCATGAACTTGTGGTCATAGATATATAGATATAAGGGAGTATAGGTGATACTTCCCCCTCACTACCTAGTACTTATAGAGTGACTGGGTGAGTACAGAGTGATATTGTAGCACTACGGATTTACGTACACAGGGAGTGCGGGTGTACTTAGGGAAGTGACACAAAGACTAACAGCAGAGTCTGTACATTTATAGTTGGCTGATTCACAGCAACGTGTCCACAAGTACAAGATGCCTACTTTAATGGATTATATTGAAGCAGGTGAAAGAATAGGCCTGAAGGGTAAAGAGTTACAGGAGCTTGCAGAAGTAGGGAAAGATTTTAATAAATTAGTAGATCTAATGTTAAGAGACAAGGTAGTATCTGCATGCAATTCTAATTTAGTGGCGTTCTTTGAGGAACGGAAGCCAAAGGACATAGACACAATGTCTCAGTTAGGGCAAAACTACATGACTGCACATCCTAACGTATCTATTGGGAAACTGATGAGTGAGGAAATAGTCTGTGCAGCGTACACTAAACAGGACCAGAATCCGGTTATTAGACCAAGATCGAAAAGTGTGGACTCGGCACAGAGGTACGATCAACAAGGACCTAAAGACAATGGTCTCCGTGGCACCCATTTTGGCAAAGCAGGACGGCACCCATACAAAAAAGGGAATTTTAAGAGACGTCCAAGTGGTTATGCCGGATGTTGGAATTGTGGGAGCTGGAAGCACAAAATGGCAGATTGCGATGCACAACCATCAAATGGACCAACGAACAACAGTAAAAGGGAGATCACTTGTTTTAAATGTGGGAAAAAAGGCCATTACAGTTTTGATTGTATTAGTGGAAAAACTGAGCACGCAAATGCAGCCCAAGTTATTGAGACGCTTAACAGTGAGAGTTGCGAGGGATGTAAGCCTCTGTTCGATACAACCAGTAAACCTATACTGATATGCGGGCACCCATTCCCAGCAATGTCATCAGTACATGTCGGAGGGAGTCTGAATCTGCACCGGGGATTTGTAAATGACAGGCCAGCGTTAACCCTCAGGGATTCTGGATGTACGACCATAGGAGTGAGAAAGACGTTGGTAAGCCCCTCGGATTACATTGGCAAAACGGTCAAGTGTATAACATTTAATGGATCAGTGGAATTTTACCCATTGGCCAAGATCAAAGTGACAACACCATTTATCACAGGAAGAATGATAGCATGTGTACTCGACTCACCAGTGGCAGATCTGATTATTGGGAATATACCAACAGTGAAAGAATGTACAGAAGAAGAAATCGAGAGCTGGTATAAAAAATATGAGGTGAGAAGCAATGCGGTGGTTACTAGAAGACAAACTATATTAGATACGATAGCGGAGGAAGAGATGACACGCGAGGTAGACACAGGCACGGAGGACAAGGATAGTACAACTGAGCAGGTGGAAATGGATCTCAAACAGAGCTTTAGCGACTCCCAGAGACAAGATACTACTCTAGACAAATGTTTCCAAGGGTGTAGTAGAGTATAAAATAGGCAGTCAAAGAAGGGTAGATGGTGCTTCGAAGTGAAGAACAATATTCTCACTCGCTTGTTTTCAGATGACAAATCTACACGTAGGCAAGTAGTTGTACCTTTAGCATACAGGGAGAGGATTATGAGAACGGCGCAAGACATTCCATTCGCAGGGCACATGGGAATAGCGCGTACACAACATAGAGTCCTATCCCAGTTTTATTGGCCAGGGTTTAGCAAAGATATAAAAATATATTGTAGATCCTGTACGACGTGTCAGAAAATGTATCCATAAGGAAAGACGGCTAAAGCACCGGTACAAGCTACAGATCTGAAAGTCAGACCCTTTCAAAAAGTGGCTATTGACATCATTGGGCCATTAGCAGTGATGTCCAACAGGGGTCATAGGTATATTTTGACCATGGTTGATTTCTGCACCAGGTGGCCAGAGGCCGTTCCATTAAAATACATTACGACAGAAGCCGTTGCGGAAGCATTGTTAACGTTATTTTCAAGATTAGGTTTTCCTAACGAAATGTTATCAGACAATGGTCGACAATTTACCTCTCAGATGATGAAAGAAGTGAACAGACTGTTGAATATTACACAAGTTTTCACATCAGTTTATCACCCTATGAGCAACGGAATTTGTGAAAAAATGAACGGGTCTCTTAAGCAGATGTTAGCTAAAGTCACGGCAGAGCAACCAAGTGATTGGGATAAGTACTTACAGCTATCCTGTTCGCATATAGAGAAGTACCGCAAGAAAGCACAGGATTCTCACCATTTGAGTTGTTGTATGGGGCGAACCCAAGAGGCCCCATGACCATATTGAAAGAGTTAATGACAGGGAAAAGTAATGATAGTAATACGATTTCGTCGTATGACTTGGTCGTGAATATTAGAGACAGAATTATTAACGCATGCCAGAATGCACGAGATGCCCTGGAAATGTCAGGGGCTAGATATAGACAGTATGCTAATAGAAAGTCAAAACTGATCTCTTTCCAAGATAATGAGGAGGTATTACTTTTGCTACCAGAAATATCTAATAAGTTGCTAGTAACCTGGCAAGGCCCATTCAGAATTATTAGTAAAGTGTCGGATGTGGACTACATGGTGGAGGTGAAAGGAAAACACAAAGTGTATCATGTTAACATGCTAAGACAATTTGTTCCACGACCAGAAGCCTTACAGCCCGTCACAGAAGCAATTATTGACAACGAGGCGGGTCAGACAGCATGTTCGGTGGTTATTGATGAAGAAGCATCAAGCGACAATGACGTGCAGATGCACTTACCAATCGTAGCACTGAGACAGACAGAAACATGGAGAGATGTGTCCATAAATGACAGCCTGGAACGTACTGACAAAGCAAGGCTGGTAAATATATTACAGAAATATTCAGATGTTCTGACGGATATACCAGGGAAGACTGACTTGATGACACATGACATCAAGCTAATAGAGGACCAACCAATTAGAGTAAAACCATACCCTATCCCACATCATTACAGAGCAGCGGTAGACAGCGAGATAACAGAGTTACTAAAAATGGGGATAATTTCTAGATCAGACTCTCCATACTCGTTCCCCATGGTAATCATTAGGAAGAAGGACAATAAATTGCGACTGTGTATAGATTTCAGGAGATTAAACAGCATCACGATTGTAGATCCGGAGCCCATGGTCAGTACTGATGATTTACTGACGCAAATATCTTCGGCAAAATATTTTAGCAAGCTGGATTTGGCGAAAGGGTACTGGCAAATAACACTGAGCGAAACAGCCAAACCACTAACAGCGTTTGCCACCCCACAGGGGCTATTTCAGTGGAATTATATGCCGTTTGGGCTAGTCAACGCACCAGCAACGTTTGTGAGGATGATGAGAAGACTGTTACAGGGACGCAAGGATGATATCAATTATATAGATGACATCTGCCTGTTCAGTAAAAGCATAGAAGATCACGTGGCAGGATTAGAATCCTTGTTTGGGAGTTTGAGGCAACATAACTTGACTGTGAAACCGTCTAAAGTCCAAATTGGATATGAGGAAATAAGTTTCCTGGGACATATCATTGGCAACGGGCTATTGAAACCAGAAGATACAAATGTGAAAAAGATTCTGGATATCCAAATACCTAAGACGAAGAAGCAAGTTAGGAGCCTACTCGGGTTAGCAAACTTCTATAATAAGTTTATAAAGAATTTTTCTGCCATCACGTCAGTGTTATCCGAGTTGACAAAAAAGGGCAGACCTAACAAAGTTGTATGGACGCAGCAATGCGATGAGGCACTGAGAAGGATTAAGCAGATATTTTCCAGGTGTCCCATTTTAACACTACCTGATCTGGATCAACAATTTACCCTCCGGGTAGACGCGTCATCGACAGGAATCGGAGGATGTTTGATGCAAGAAAAGAACAACCTCATGCATCCAGTACTATACGTTAGCAGAAAACTCACACCACCAGAGGAACATTACTCAACCCTAGAACGTGAGGCCCTGGCGATTGTATGGTCGGTACACAAACTTTCCAAGTATTTGTTGGGCAGACAATTCATCCTGCAAACGGATCACAGACCACTTACATTCATCCATTCGGCAGCAATGAAGAATGCACGGGTTCATCGATGGAGCATATTGTTGCAGGAATATGCATTTCTGCCGATGCCCATACGGGGCGAAGACAACAACTTGGCAGACTTGCTGTCAAGGAATTATCAAGGGCAGGAGGCCACATAAACTAGTAACAGGTGCTTCTATATAGAGTTACAATATATACTATATGGGGTGTAATAGTATGGTGGGTTATTAATATACTATATGGGGCGATGCAACGCTTCATCATATGTTCGGGGATGAGTGTTAGTTTACGGGACAAAAGTAGTAGTGGGTCCTTAAATATATTAATAGATCTGTGGGTACATGAGTATTATGCTTTTCTATGATGTATTATTATTATTATGTGATGTATTAGTTCATGCATTGATACACAAGATAGATGGTTGTACTTATGTGTGATGAATATAGGAGTGTAATATGAGCATTTGATGTATTATGTAGTGTGGTAGCTAGAGTAAGATGCAGCCATACTTAGGGCTACCCAGGCTATATGTCTGGGTCACATGTTTAGTAAGTTTTAGTCTCACAATATTTGAAAACGAAGTTTTCTTTTAAGAGGGGGGTGATGACATAATCCTGGGTCACTGACATTGAGGTGAGTGACCGGGCATGAGGAAGAATGGAGATGAGAGTGGGAGACAGTAAAGTGACTGACCTGGCTACGAGGAAAACAATCAACCCTCAGAAATAATGGGGCGGATATGAGTGGAAATCCCCAGGGGGGGGATGGGTCGAAAGAGAGTTGTGTGTTGGGTGAAGTCAAGGGACTTCAGGGGAGTTGATGTGTAGATGCCGAACTGATCGGTAGTCTGAGGGAGAGAAGAGACCGACTGCGGGTCAGGTCGTTTAAGAGAGAGCTCCGTGTTGTGTTGTTCTTCGAGTTGTGAAGACAGGCCTGAACCCAGAGTGGGTTCTGTATTGAGTGTGGGCCTAAACCCAGAGTGGGTTCTATAGTTGAGCAGTGGCTCCAACCCAATGTGTGGGTTGTAATGTGGGAGACCCAGCCGTGGATTGTAGCTGGATTACCTGTCTTGTGGATTGAGATTAGAAGCCGGCCGTGAGAAGCCAGTGATGTGTGTGGTTAAATTGTGAGGAGGATATTTATATTCTATGGATGTACATTGTTTCTGGATATATATATATATGTTCCGTCTGTTCGTCTTATTTCTGGAATAAATGATTATGTGCGCCAACGGAATCTTGTTTCATGACTGGTGAAAGTGCACTTCGGGGGTGAGTTGGTTTAAGAGACAGTTAGCTATCTCAATTGACACACCATGAACATCGTTACCTAGACAACGACCATCACACGACTATAACAAGCAAAGAACATCAAGAACATTGATATTATCATCAAGAAAGCGTGTGACACCTACTTTAAGAAAATATGTTAATATTCTGTTTACATATTTCCCACAACGATAGTTTTCGTATTTCTTCATTCTCTCCTCTTTAAAAATTACAACTATTTTCATCTTACCCGACTTCTATGCATAATGATAATTATATTTTACATTAAAGAGGGATGGGGGTGTAACTAAATTATTGTTTTTATATCAGAGAACCGGTCTCTGTGGCTAAGGGCTTGCGAACGCGGTTTGTGAGCCCGTATACCCGGGTTCGAAACACGGCGATGCTGGTTTTTTCGAAAAAGGTATAGGGGCCGGTCGTTCAGAAAGCAATGGCAAACTACTGAATGTACCACTTGCCTAGTACATCAACAACAGCTGAAAATGCTGGTGTTGACTGCAACGTCCCGTAAGGGATACGCAACACAATTTTTTCTTCTTCAAATATCAGAGAGGGGTGGGGGTGTTTGCTCTTAACAGTTAGTTGCAAATCCTTTACAGGACATAGCAGTCAACATCAGCATTTTTAGCTGTTTGAGATTTCTTGGCATTTTATGTTCAGTAGTTTGCAATCTGCTTTCTGAACGACCGGCACTCATACTATAGTATGAGACCCAGCGCACGGCGGTCTACTTCCAAATCGTCCCAGCTGTGTTTCGAACTTGGTATGGGGAATTACGAACTGCGTTAGTAACTCTTTCGCCACAGAGCCGCCGCTCTTAATAGACGTGATGTAGGTCAGCGTGGCCGAATGGGTAAGAACGTGTGTTCTTAAAAATCAGGTGTGCTGATGCCGAGGTAAGGGGTTCAACACCTACACAGGACAGTTGGACTAAAATTTTGACCTATCGTCCTTGACTTTTGAGACATAAATTACAAGTACCTCTGAAGTCGGAGTGGGTTTGTCTGATGGCGAGGGATACTGTTAACAGGGAAAAAAATAGACGTGATATTAAAGGGCTTTCCGCCGTCTTAATTCATTACCCTCTGTGGGCAGCAATCACCTTCAGATATCCTATCTGTGACTGACTCGGTCACGGGATTAATCTGAGCCAAGGATGAACCCTAATATAACTTCCCTTCTGAGGTTGAGCGGGGTAGGGGTAATGGTAATGTGGAATGGAAGGAGCAAGTCTTGAGTCCTATTGGGTACACGGTAACAGAGTGTTGAAGGAACCATTCCCACGCCTTGAAGCGTTTTGGGCACTGCATTGTTCTTTTTTCGGAATTTGTAATAGTATAAAACAGTTTCCTGCGATCAGCTCCTTGACAAAAATATGTGTACAACTTCATAGCGATTCTTTGAAGTGTATAATTTCGCATTCAATCCCACTGAACAATATTCGCACATTTCAATGTTAGCGATAAGTGGTAAGATTTTTAAATAATAATAATAATAATAATAATAATAATAATAATAATAATAATAATAATAATAATAATAATAATAATCTGGTTTCATGAAAGAACCCACATTGAGGACACCTCTGAACACTCCCAGTTTAAACAGCGCGGGTTCTTGAAATATGGCCAGTCCCGTGAACCACGGACAATATTCAACATTGAACGCTGATTTTTCTGGCTGACGGTGTAATACATTTAAAATATGAACTTAATCTCTGACCCGTAAATTATATACCGCATATAACCAAACATTGAAATCTGCTGTACAATCTCCAGAATAAACATTTTTTTTGTTGGGTGGACATAATAATAAGGTTATATGCTAAATCTCATCATTTCCCCTCAGTTGGTTACTGAGATATGGATTTTTATATGGAGTCAAACAAATGTAAATGCTCTATAGAAGTAATAGTGTAGAATGGACTACGCTTAAGTTCAAAGCGAGCTAACGCAAAAAAAAAAAAAAATTAAAAAGATAAAGACGTGGTGATTTCCCCTTAGTGCTGAATTTTTATTTTTGTTTTAAACTTGCAGAAACGATCAAAGAAGTCAGCGTGGCAGAGGGATTAATGCGTTCCCACTGAAACTTCCGGTGCACCGACAATGGGGTACGGGGTTAATTCCCTACACTGGTCAAATGAAGGCAACGTTGATTTCTTGTTCAGAAAGCAATGGCAAACTACTGGACGTGAAGCTGCCAAATAAATCAACATAGGGAATGGGGTTGGTCGCATAAAGTCCTTTACAGGCAATGCAACATTTTGAGTATTATCTGTGAACGCAGTGAACATGTTGATTACATATTTCCCACTCCGATAGTTTTAGTATTATGTGTGAACATGTTTACATATTTCCTACTCCGACAGTTTTATAACTATCTGTGAACATTTGTTTACACATTTCCCTCTCCGACAGCTTTTAGAATTATCTGTGAACATGTTGTTTACATATTTCTCACTCCGACATGTTAAGTATTTCTCACTCTACACTCTTTTATGCCGCAATCCCGCATACCGAAATCAGTTGCTGGCAATTTAGAAACAGACCGCATTGTGTTAATTTTATTTGTTTGTAAATAGTATGGGAGTCAGTCTTTCAGAAATCAATGGCAAACTGCTGAACGTAAACTTTCCTAGTAAATAACAAACAACAAAATGTTGAGGTTGATATCGACGTCCTGTAAAGGACATGCAACTAACCTTTTAACACTCTTTTGTGATCACTAATACTCCCATCCTGTCCCACCTCTATGTCTACTAATTACTGATACAAATGATCGTTTTTATTTAAGAGAACCGTGTAACACAAATGATCGTGTTTACTTCATTAAAAAAGTGTAACACAAATTATCGCTTTTACTTCAGAGAAAGGTGTAACACAAATGATCATTTATAAGGACCCGCCGGCGGTCTTGACCTTGTCCGCGATGCGCTGTCTGCTTTCTGCATATGTTTTAAGTCCTGCTTTCTTTCGCTATAAATATTTGTGAAAGTGAAGGGGTCGTTCTCCCCGCCTTAAGGCCTATTGGGTACGTGTGGTAAGTTTATAGGCGACAGCATCGTCTTACTTGCACAGGATTATATCCAATATGTCTGGGTCTCTTTCTACAGAGCGGCCTGCCGAGACTCTCACTCAGGACTGCAACTGTAACCTTGTACACTACAACCATATGACATGCAGAAAGTAGGACATGAAACAGATGCAGAAAGTAGGACATGAAACAGATGCAGAAAGTAGGACATGAAACAGATGCAGAAAGTAGGACATGAAACAGATGCAGAAAGTAGGACATGAAACAGATGCAGAAAGTAGGACATGAAACTGATGCAGAAAGTAGGACATGAAACAGACGCAGAAAGTAGGACATGAAACAGATGCAGAAAGTAGGACATGAAACTGATGCAGAAAGTAGGACATGAAACAGACGCAGAAAGTAGGACATGAAACAGACGCAGAAAGCTGGACATGAAACTGATGCAGAAAGCTGGACATGAAACAGATGCAGAAAGCTGGACATGAAACAGATGCAGAAAGCTGGACATGAAACAGATGCAGAAAGCTGGACATGAAACAGACGCAGAAAGCTGGACATGAAACTGATGCAGAAAGCTGGACATGAAACAGATGCAGAAAGCTGGACATGAAACAGATGCAGAAAGCTGGACATGAAACAGATGCAGAAAGCTGGACATGAAACAGATGCAGAAAGCTGGACATGAAACAGATGCAGAAAGCTGGACATGAAACAGATGCAGAAAGCTGGACATGAAACAGATGCAGAAAGCTGGACATGAAACAGATGCAGAACGCTGGACATGAAACATATGCAGAAAGCAGGACATGAAACAGATGCAGAAAGCAGGACATAAAACATATGCAGAAAGCAGGACATAAAACATATGCAGAAAGCAGGACATGAAACAGATGCAGAAAGCTGAACATGAAACAGATGCAGAAAGCTGGACATGAAACAGATGCAGAAAGCTGGACATGAAACAGATGCAGAACGCTGGACATGAAACATATGCAGAAAGCAGGACATGAAACAGATGCAGAAAGCAGGACATAAAACATATGCAGAAAGCAGGACATGAAACATATGCAGAAAGCAGGACATGAAACAGATGCAGAACGCTGGACATGAAACAGATGCAGAAAGCAGGACATAAAACAGATTCAGAAAGCTGGACATGAAACATATGCAGAAAGCAGGACATGAAACAGATGCAGAACGCTGGACATGAAACAGATGCAGAAAGCAGGACATAAAACAGATGCAGAAAGCAGGACATGAAACAGATGCAGAAAGCAGGACATGAAACAGATGCAGAAAGCCAGACAAACCACCGATCTGCCCACAGCTGGTAACCCCCTGAAAACTATTCCAGAGCGAACTCCAAGGGAAGATGAACATAGACTGTCACTACAAAAGTGAGAGGAGTACTTGACAAGGAAGAACAGAACAGTGTACAGCACAGAAGAGCCACTCTCAGCTTCCTTGATGAAGAATATACATAGGACCTCTACACAGATAGGTCAGCACAAAATGCTGTTCAAAATGGAGGAGCGGGAGTGCACATAGAATACCCAAATAATACTAGGGACACAGCCAGAGTACCGACAGGAAAGTACTGCCATAACTATGATGATGAAATTGAGGCAGTGAAGATAGCAACAGAGAAATTACTATATACCAACAATGGTGCACAATCTATGGTGCTATTGACAGATGCAAAATCAGTACTCGAGGCGCTCCTGTCAGGGAAATTGCCAGTACTAAGGACACTACTTTCTGAACTTGGCAGCCAGCGTAAGGTCAGCATACAGTGGATACAATCCCACCGTGGAGTTCCCGGGAACGACAGAGATGATCGATTGGCTAAGGAAAGAGCAAAAGAAGAACAGCCTGATGTGCCCGTTACATACCACCAAAAGAAAAGAATGATCAAATCAGTCAGAAAGCCACCAAAACCTGCTCAAGATGACTACCATGTTATGGAGAGACCAAAACAAGTAATTATTCTGCGCCTCAGAACAGGACACAATGGATTACGCAACCACATGTATACAAAATTCAAGATTGATTGATTGATTGATTTAGGAACCGACATCACAGCATTCGGGGCATTCCCATAAGCGCTCCGTCCCCATCCCCAGCAGCCAGCGAAGAGTTTCAACATCAATAGTTCCAGCAGCAATCTGATTATATGTCTGTCTCGCCTTTCCTCTGAGCGTCGAGCGTCGGCCAGATCCCTTCGTCACTCCTCGCTGCCTTATTCTTGCCAGACTATGGTGATCCATTTGCTCCTCCGAGATGTACGCGTGCTCCCACAAGGCCGCAATCACGTCTGCCTTGTCATGCATTAATACTCCACCAAGTTTTACAGAGCCAGCCAATCTGTCCGCCTGTTCATTCCCCAGCACACCGGCATGCTCCGGAGAAAAGATCCAGGTGATGCTTGCCACCCGTGACCTCCGAAGCGAAGCAAGCCACTCTGCACGAAGCCTGCCTGTCCTCACCCTACTCAGCATGCTTTCTGAGTCAGTTACAATCACGATGTGTGTGTGTGTATCGTGTTTTCCATCCAGCGGAAAGCTGAACTGACCGCCTCCGCCTCCATTCTTAAGCTAGATGTTGTGGTATCATACGCCAGGCTCTCCTGCACCAAACGTCGACCGTTAACTTTTGCTAAGAATCCCCAGGCACTTTTCTTACCTCTCAGCACCGAACCATCTGTGTAGATAATCACATCACCCGGGCGAGCATTATCCTGAATCAGTTGCTGGATTTCCACTTCCATGGCCCCTGCTGGCCACTCCCTGCACTCCCGGCTCAATGTGATTATAACTCTGCACAAGTCTGACTGCTCCGCTGGCACTCTGACCCACTCCTCTCCTCGCCTAATGTTCTTCAAGATGCACACCTGTCTGATCGTATCCTCCGCCTGAGCCATCCATGATTTCCCTCTTATCAGTCTCTGACCCTTAACTGCGTCCAGCGACCACAAAGACTAAACAAACAAATAAATAAACATGTGAAAATACGCAACACAAAGACCTAAAAAGATTCATTGAAACATAAAAAGTATGTGTGGACAAAACTAAAATGGATGGCGAAAAATGAGAAGTAGGGGTGTGTCAAAGTGATGACTTTTAAAGTTGTTTTTATGGTAGCAGACATGTTGTATTATAAGGCAATGACAACATTTCGGTAATATAATAAGCCATAGGCATATTACGGGAAGTCGCTTGAGGCGCTTAATCATCCCATACATAAGACGTCATCAGTTCATTATAACCAACGCTTCGGGAACAGGCTCAACGAGATCTTTTTTTTTTTTTTTGCTTCTTCAGAACGAACGAAAAAGTAGGTTGTAATCAAAGAAAAAAGTTATCCAAACTTTGCTAACATATATAATTTATTTCATATAAACTGTAAACCTTTACAACCGTTCACTTCTAGTGTTACTATTCCACAAATGCTACCTGTGGTTTCGCTAGTCTACCGTGTCTATAATTATTCATCCGCAGTTACATTACTACCGTTGTATAATTCATTCGTTCATTTACCTTGGGAACTTTTTCCGCTTCTCATTTCATTCTTGACCACCCGACACGCCTTAACGACACACGTGTAACTACCACTGACCACCTAGCAATTTTCGAGACTTTTACCACGATTTCCGCCACGCCGGACAACTCGCGTGGTAATTTACTTGAGTACTACTCTCTGGATTTACTGATCACCACAACGAATACTCCAACCACAGCAAAGTATGTTTCGTTTTAATTTATAGCATTTTTTCATGTCTGTTATTAATGTTTATTCCGATGTAGTTTTAGGCTCTTATTAGTTTATTTCGTTTAAACAGTAGTCTTTTTCTTAACTTTGTCCTGCGATCATGATGATTGCTTTTTCACAGCTTTCTCTTTAGTCTTGCATACCTAGTTCTGAGGCTATTCAATACCATCTTATGTATACAAATAACTGTAATGTTTTTCCATTTTATTATTAAGAATTAAAAAAAAAAGAGCCTTCTCACTGGCCCGATCTACATTGTTTCCTTGAATCAAGGCTTGATCTGCATCCTTTTCTCGATATCACGATGTCGATGGGACAAGAACAATTACAATGACTAACTTTAACTTAATATGATATAATACAGGGACGCTGGAGAGGGGGTGGGGGGGGGGGGGGGGGGGGGGGGGGGGGAACAAAATCTGTTTACAACATTCAAATATGTGAATTCATAACACAGCTAAAAATATGAGCGAAAATTTCTAAGAAAGTAATGTGGTTAGGTGGTGTTAAAAAATTAATTGAGTTCATGCTGTGTGATGGTAAACAGTTCAGTTTCAAGTACGCATGCATAGCGTATTTTTAACATACTTTTAATTTCACAGTACATTTTCTGTTGAGTCCCTGGTTACTACTACCTCGTGTTCATAGTTACTAAATTATGGATGTGAATTTACTCATTCATAATGTAATGATGTTCATGATATTTTTTTTTTATTAGCCATTACATGATAGATTTATGTTTATTAATTAAGGATATTCACACGTCTAACAAAATATACGAACATAACATGCCTTCTGGACTTAGTCGTGTTGTCATAGATGTTGTAAATTAGGTTATGGTTAGTAAAGTCTAGTCTACATGTTAACTACTGTCCAAGTATATAAATTATTTCGTTAATCGAAGCTAATTACAGGGTCCTCAATCTTCATTTGGGCATACTATTTTAAAACAAATTCCAACCTGGCAACTAGCAATTAGCATGGCAGTAAATAGACGGTTATTGAGAAAGACGATAGATAGTCTGTTACAAAGAAACCGAGAGATCAGTGACCTAACAAAATAAACAAAAATTCCCTTTACATTAGTGCTCGCAGATGTAAGTGTATAACAGGAATGGTTAAAATGGTACTTGCTATTGATAGACGATAGTTTGTTACATTGTGCTTCAAAAAAGGCACAATAGTACAATACTACTACTACTACAACCCATGGCGCTAGCGAATGTGATTGATCAGACCAATTCGCGCTGTAAATAAATGTTCGACCACAGTGGATCATGTCAACACATGGTCATATCCATCATCACGCACCATCTGACGTCTCACACGCTCAGTGTGTGACCTATCTGCAATCATTGTTTCCTTTGTCTTTATTCCATTTCTGATCTTATCCCTCCATGGAACATGATCAGCAGCGACTTGCTCCCAAGGTGCAATATCAGTGCCTGTATCAATCATGTCCCTCTTACACACATCTTTTTACCGTAGTAGAGGCCGACCCTGAGATCTTTTACTCCTTTGGTAATCTACTGCCATCCATCCTCCTTATATATAATTGAAAATTCTTTACATTCATAATAATTGTTAGTTTTATTTATATTTGTTATTAATATCCTGTTCAATCCATCCAGTTTGTAATTTGATACATACTATATAGAAGAGAAATTCAAAGAACAAGAATGATACATACTATATAGAAGAGACATTCAAAGAACAAGAATGATACATACTATATAGAAGAGACATTCAAAGAACAAGAATGATACATACTATATAGAAGAGACATTCAAAGAACAAGAATGAGACATACTATATAGAAGAGACATTCAAAGAACAAGAATGATACATACTATATAGAAGAGACATTCAAAGAACAAGAATGATACATACTATATAGAAGAGACATTCAAAGAACAAGAATGATACATACTATATAGAAGAGACATTCAAAGAACAAGAATGATACATACTATATAGAAGAGACATTCAAAGAACAAGAATGATACATACTATATAGAAGAGACATTCAAAGAACAAGAATGATACATACTATATAGAAGAGACATTCAAAGAACAAGAATGATACATACTATATAGAAGAGAAATTCAAAGAACAAGAATGATACATACTATATAGAAGAGACATTCAAAGAACAAGAATGATACATACTATATAGAAGATAAATTCAAAGAACAAGAATGATACATACTATATAGAAGAGAAATTCAAAGAACAAGACGGTAATATATTGCTGGCGCTAAAGCTGCATACACCGGCAACAGAATGTGAACTTTGACAATAACATCAGTTTGTGGAGGATAAGACTTAAGAATAAACAGCGAACCAGGGCCGTGTAGTGTTATGCTACAAGAATAAGTAGCCTTTGCTTAGTAGTGATTTTCATGTGGTTGTCTGTCTGTGTTTTTTTTTTCTTGTGCTGACGAAGGCTTTGGCCGCAACGTCCAGTTTGTTTCTTGTAATCGTGTGCTAGTAAAGCTCACAATCTACTTCTCGGTTTTTGGTGTCTCATTGAGAGGCGGCCGCATCAGGTAGCACCGTAAGGGGGCGGCATAAACAGTGAAATAAAAATACAGTTTGAACCATTCAATAATTTAAAACCTTTACAACAATTTATGGGGCGACATTTCGAAGACTCGCATCATACAGAAAAAATCTACGGCACGGTCCTGCAAGCGAATACTTCATTAAATCCCGAAAAGAGTAAAATTGTTTGGCCATGTATGATGGTAAACTAATTGGAAATCAACCTATTAAAACGGTTTGGTTGTGGCTATGTTAACAGCTCGGAAATTTGACACGGATTCTTAGCTGATCCAAGGGGAACTCTGGAAAAGTGAGGAGGGGGAAGAAAAGGTAGAGAGAGATGAATTTTGTGCTTCATAGTCGGAAACTCTAACTGAACAGAGTTTTCTTCTTTATTCCATTTTCGATTGGAATGCGAGGCACCTACCGGGTATTATGTGGCTTCAAGGTTAATGTCTCCTGTTTCGGCATGCATTTGTGTAAATACTTCCTCCAGAAAGATGTTATCCACGTAACGGGCTCTCTCTACCAGTGTGTGTGTGTGGTGGGGGAGGCTGCTCTAATAATTTGGCAAGAGCGGTGGCAGTACTGCTTACTGTTTGCTATTTCCAACTGCCGTGGGGTTTTTAGTCTGCACAAATTGCATCTCCTGGGACCTCCTGTTTTTACCCATATCAGACTAGTGCGTTATCAGAGTACACTATCCAAGAGACAGGAGGTTGTGTGACATTATCTGATACCTAGTTCTTGGGGAAAATCCCAGCCCTATGCGGGGGACAACCCGGGGTCGTCCGAGGGGGACCCAAACTGACAGCGAGATCGTAAATGACCATCTTATACCGTTTAATAATCAGTCAAGACCGCGCCTAGCTTGAAACTTGGAAACGATGCCTGATTAGTTACCAATGTCAGCATAAGTCAAGTGCACATTGTGAATCTGTGCAAACATTGAATGTAACTTGGAAAAGTGAAACATGATGCCAAGTGCAACTTTTTTTGGGTGGTTTATTTGTTTGGGAGGTGGGGGTGGCATGGCAAGAAGTGCGGTATGTTCGCGTGCACCAGAAAGAAAGATCAATTTGCTTCAGGAAGATCGAGAAAGGCGTTTTAAAACCGCGACGGACTTCTGGTTCTATTATCATTTTAGGTCATGTTTATGTACGTGGGCATGAGAAATGAAATTGGTGAAGCTTCTTCTTTTCGTTGATTCACTGAACGTTTGGAAACAGCGTTTTAAAATCGCAAAGCGAGGTATTAGGTTTTCTGAAAACAGGAAACACGACAAAGCTGTTCCCAATTACTTTTGAGGATAATTAATAACAATTAATATTATTATAAGGCCGGCTCCCTGGCTGAGGTGTTAGCAGTTTTCTCTGTTAACCCCGAAAACTCTCGCTGTTGACGTGAGCGCACGGGTTTAGAGTTTAGAAGTGGTTTGAGTCGCGCCAGTGACTTATGAGAATATGGAGCCGGTCGCTCAGAAAGTCGTGGCGTGCTGATGAGCGTAATCTAGCCTAGGAATCAACATACAGCTGAAAGATGCTGATGTTGACAGCAATATCCTGAAACAGGATGGAGACGCGAAAAAAAAAAAAACAATTATTAAAAGAGATTACTCTTTCGCCAAGCATGTGGCTCATCATTACACCCTACTTCGACAAGCAATTTTTCGAGTTTGTTATCCCTGGCCTTTTGTCTTCAGTCTACCTAAAGGAAAAGGGCAGCAGGTTTGTGTATTACTTCGTCTGTTCCCAACTTCATGACCTGCCCGACATCTTAGTTTAGAACCTGAAAGTAAGTAGCTAAGTTTTAAAGTAGCTGTGCTACCGTTGGGATAGAATCTGATCTTGGAGTCATTGGTGGAACACGCAGATCCCTCTACCGCTACAAGGTAGAAACACAGCAGAGTTGATATGAGGTGTGATTTATGAGTGGTTTCAGTTTTATGAGTCAAATGACAGTTTTATTCAATCTGGGAACTGAGCAAAAATGCTACCACATGTGCAATTTTCAGAATCCGGGGTGTCCAGGGTAGAGGTGTAACATGATAGACAGCGGCTCCCTTCACTGGGAGCCTACAGTGAACAACTTTTGACAATACTAAGCATCTGATCTTAGCAGAAACTGAGCATTCCAGAATTAGGAACAAATTAATTTTAAAAAAATTGCACTTTTAATTTTGCAAAAGCTAAGCATAATCATAATCCAAACAGCATACAGCGCCATCCCATCACAGTTGTGCATATTTTAATCTATAATTCGTGGCTGTAACCACAGCAGAAACAAAAGTCTCAGCCATGTAAACCTTCTTCATCCACCTCCCCCTTTTTTTATTTTCTTTCTTACTCTCTCTCTCTCTCTCTCTCTCTCTCTCTCTCTCTCTCTCTCTGGTGATCTTTAGCTGACTAGTTTATGTACGTGGGCATTGTTACATTGTGCTTCAAAAAAGGCACAATTATACTACTACTACTACATTACTATTACTACAACCCATACCATACAACCCATACATAATAAAGTATACTACTATACTTTACCAGTCGTCATGAATCTGGAATTTAATATTTGTCGGCTGCTGCTACTACTCCTACTCCTGCTAGTACTAGTTCTACTGCTACTGCTAGTGATAAAACCTACTACTAGTACTACTACTTACTACTGCTAATTGCTACTACTACTTGTACACCTACCAGCCTACCTTTGTTGTTATTACATCTACCATTACTGCTACACCATTTCTGCTACTACTAACTACCATTACAACTACTGATAGTTATTACTAAAAGTAACTAATAGTAATACTACTACTTATAATTACCATGCCTGCTACTTTTACTACTTATGTTGCTACTGCCATTACCACTATATTACTAATTACAACTACTGCTACTACAATCAATGCTGTACATAACGTCAGTTTTGAACATTATTGTTGTTCTTGTGTTAAATATTGAATGTTGTGTGAGTGTGCGTGTTCCTATTAGGGGTGTACCAGATTTCGGCTCTGGCAAATCCGGAATCCGGCCATTTTTACAAATCTGGCTTCGGCTCCGGCTCTGGCCGGATCTCACTTCATAAATCCGGCCAAATCCGGCTCTGGTCGGATTTCAAAAATTTGAATCCGGTACAGCCCTAGTGAAAACACTCATGGCTTTTCTCCAGAAAGAAGGTAGTGATGCTGGGATCAAAACTATGAAAGCAGCCTTGCTTGAAGCTGTTAGCAGCAGATTTGTGGACATTGAATCCAACAGTATTTACACCTGTGCCACACTACTGGATCCTCGATTCAAACTGTGCTTCTTCTCCGAACGTGGTAGAAGTGATGCACGAGCCCATCTGCTGTTAGCAGCTAACTCCATTATTGATTCAGCAAACAGTCAGTCAGTCCACAGGATCCATCAGCTACTAGTAGTAGTAGTAGTACTAGTGTTTTGACTTCTGGGAGCACTGCCACACAGTACGAGTCCAGCCTATGGAGCTGTTTTGACACAATTGTCGAGGAAAATCCCACCACAGATCGTTATGCAAGTGCCGAAGGCAACAGCATTAACACTGAGGTGACACAGTACCTGTCAGAGCCACTTCAAACTCGACAGTCAGATCCAGTTTCATGGTGGCATGCCAATAAGCAAAGATTTCCAAGTATGGCTAGACTGGCGCAGGCATTTCTTGCACCACCACTTACAAGTGTGCCATCGGAAAGGCTGTTCAGTACTGTAGGAGACATTATCACTGACCACGGTAGTAGCCTTTTACCACAAAATGCGGAGACGTTGATTTTCCTGAAATACAACTCGTCCCTTATTGACTCTGAGAGTTCAACTTCACAGCCATAATGAAGACTGACTGACTGAAATAGTGAAATTACTGAATGAATGTATTTGAATAAATTCAATCTGTTCAATGTACTGTTGTTGTGAGTTGTAACTAAGCTGCCAATTTGCCAACTGAAAACAATGTGAAATCTAAAAACTAAAACTGAAAACTAAAAATTAAAATTACTAAATTAGCATTATGTGCTTATGTATTATGTTTCATCTTGATCTTATGGAACTTAATATTACGTAATTACTTATTCTAATGTAAATGTAATTATTTTACATTTAAATGATTTAATATGAGTATATGTCATCATTGTCATGTCTATAGTAATGAACTGCAGTAATGAACAGTCGAGTGACCCCACCCACCTAAGTCAAGTGATGTAGTACGTTATCTTATTTTTATTTGTAAATCCGGCTCCGGCCGGATCTCACTTCATAAATCCGGCCAAATCCGGCTCTGGCCGGATCTCACTTCACAAATCCGGCTCTGGCCGGATTTTAAAAATTTGAATCCGGTACAGCCCTAGTTCCTATATACAAACATGTTTGAATGAGATTCCTCAGAAGCATAATCAGTGTATCAATAAGAGGCAACATCAGAAATGAAGAAATCAGAACTAAAGTGGGGATTATAGCAGTGCTAGATTTCATCAGAAAACAGCAAGTTAAATTGTTTGGCTATATAATTAGGTTAGCTACCAACTAACAGTATACCACAACAAGCAATGATGTATAGATCAAATGGAACAAGAAGAAGAGACTGACCATGTAAACGATGGACAGAGGGAATAACAGAATCCACTGGAATCACAACATATGAAGCCCATAAACGGGCACTCTCCTGTTGTTTATACTTCACCTTGTAACCGCAGGGTACAAGAGGAACGAGATGAGATATTTGAATGTGTGTGTGCATGCAACAAACATAGCACATGATGACACAACTTTGAAAAGTATTTTGAAAGTCAAAATTATATGGGGGGGAGGGGGGGGGGGGGACACACAGGAAAAATGTTGGTGAACTTGGCTATGGCCCCTGTTAAACATTAAAATGGTTTGGTCATGTTGAACTAATCTATCCACTCATAGAAACTCTAAATTGAAAATGTCCAATGAAATTTAAGGCTAAACATGACATCCAAGAAAATACAACAGTATGACAATGGAACTAGTTCTATTCTGTGCTTATCTCATTGTCTGTCTGCTTATGTATTCCTGAGTGTATGTCTGTCAGTACTACACCCAGTTTATAGTAGCAGAATCCATGTAACTTATTTTTGTGTGTGTTTTGTTTCAAAGAATCTCAGAATGGCGACATCTAACAGTGTTCCACCCAGTGAGGAAACTTTGGTGACATCTAACAGTGTTCCACCCAGTGAGGAAACTTTGGTGACATCTAACAGTTCTCCACCCAGTGAGGAAAATTTGGTGACATCTAACAGTTCTCCACCCAGTGAGGAAAATTTGGTGACATCTAACAGTTCTCCACCCAGTGAGGAAAATTTGGTGACATCTAACAGTGTTCCACCCAGTGAGGAAACTTTGGTGACATCTAACAGTGCTCCACCCAGTGAGGAAAATTTGGTGACATCTGATAGTTCTCCACCTAATGAGGAAGATAAGGTATGTGTGTTTTCTGTATGGTTTACTATTATAATTATTATTATAAAGCCTACAAATGGATGTGACTATAGGTTGTTGTTTTTTTTTTTTTGGCGCTAGCTTTGAACTCAAGCATAGTCCATACACACTACTTCTAATACTGTTGGACTGAATTTTGTGTGTGGATTAGCTTTCTCTATCACCAGTATCCCTCGCCATTAGGCGAATCCATTCCGACTTCAGAGGTATGACTATAGGTTAATGCAGCCTATGAGCAGGAATCCTGCAGCCACAAAACCTAGCATTCCTGTCAGCAGGTTTCTGAACTAGAGCACATACAGAATGAAGCTATGTGTGTGATACTGGCAGGCATAAGGGAGACGCCGGTAGTGTTTTTGCAATATATCCCAGCCTTACCCACGATTGCAGACAGGCTGAAGGTGCTGCAGGCTAAATCATATCTCCAAGTGGCTGCAGACATGAAACACCCCCCGCATTAAGCTCTGGACACAGTTAAGGGCCACAGCCTGATCATAGGCAAATCTTGGATGGCTCAGGCAGAGGACACAATTGGAGAAATGTGCATGTTTGAGATCTTTTGGAGAGGATTGGGTCAGAATGCCAGAGGATAAGTCAGACCTGTGCTGGGTCATAACACTGGATCAGAAATGTAGGGATTGACCGGCAGGCTGCACTGAATGAGAAGTGCAACAATTGACACACAACAATTTGTGACCAGGTGATGTAATCATCTACTCCTATGGAGCTGCTATAATGTAAAAGAAGTACCTGGGGGATTGTGGTAAAGGTTGGTGGACAGTGTTTGGTTCAGGAGAGCCTGACATAAAGAAGTACTTGGGGGTTTGTGGTAAAGGTTGGTATACAGTGTTTGGTTCAGGAGAGCCTGACATAAAGAAGTACTTGGGGGTTTGTGGTAAAGGTTGGTGGACAGTGTTTGGTTCAGGAGAACCTGACATAAAGAAGTACTTGGGGGTTTGTGGTAAAGGTTGGTATACAGTGTTTGGTTCAGGAGAGCCTGACATAAAGAAGTACTTGGGGGATTGTGGTAAAGGTTGGTGGACAGTGTTTGGTTCAGGAGAACCTGACATAAAGAAGTACTTGGGGGTTTGTGGTAAAGGTTGGTGGACAGTGTTTGGTTCAGGAGAGCCTGACATAAAGAAGTACTTGGGGGTTTGTGGTAAAGGTTGGTGGACAGTGTTTGGTTCAGGAGAGCCTGACATAAAGAAGTACTTGGGGGTTTGTGGTAAAGGTTGGTGGACAGTGTTTGGTTTATGAGAACCTGGCATAAAGAAGTACTTGGGGGTTTGTGGTAAAGGTTGGTATACAGTGTTTGGTTCAGGAGAACCTGACATAAAGAAGTACTTGGGGATTGTGGTAAAGGTTGGTGGACAGTGTTTGGTTCAGGAGAGCCTGACATAAAGAAGTACTTGGGGGTTTGTGGTAAAGGTTGGTATACAGTGTTTGGTTTAGGAGAGCCTGGCATAAAGAAGTACCTGGGGGTTTGTGGTAAAGGTTGGTGGGCGGTGTTTGGTGCTGGAAAGCCTGGCATATTCATGACAATGGCACACGTGTACAAACTCTTTTGCACAGCCAACATTCAATGTCCTACATTCTCGGCCAACTATGTTTTTCTATTTTTGTTCTGATTTGGTTCAGCCAGGTTGAAATCATGCTACTTATGTTTCTTCTGAATGATGTGCTCACAACAAAATATCCATCCTCTATTTCACATTGTTCTTGTCACTGTTATCAGTTCTAGTTGCAGTTAAGTTGGCTTGATTATCAATTGTAGTTTCTGGTTTAGTTAGTTATCCTGCTGACGTGATCTCCTGGCAAGTTTACATTCAGTAGTTTACCATTGCTTTCTGATCCCCTGGCACCCATACCATTTCATTAAAAACCAACGCAACATGGTCTGCTGCCAAATCGCATGCAGCCGTGTTTTGAACGCAGGTATGCGGGATTACAAACTGCGTCCATAACCCCTTCGCCATCTCGACTCTTCTTTCTTATTCCTCCTGGTATCACCTGAAGAAATGGCCTACCATTAATGTTTAAAAGTGCAACTTTCTGTCTTATTTCTTACCTCAAGCACACATATTTCTTGATATTTCCTACTTTATTTTATGACTAAGATCTTTGTTGATTTGTAATATTTATTTTTAATTTTTAAAATAAATTTATTCAAGTTTTAATTTTTTGATGACTTTTAGTATAATTATGTGCATGTTTTAAAAAATATTTTTTGACAACCTCCCCAGGATTATATAGCTGGCCTTTCACGTTTAAACAAACAAACTGCTAACAACATCTACGAGTTCATGAAATTACTATACAGCGAGTAAGTACATGATATTTGTCTATCTACTCTACATACCTAACTACCTTTCTACTTGTGTGTATATAACTTATTTATCTATCTCATTTTCTGATCTATTTAGTGTCTGTGTATATGGTTAATGTGGCCACAATGGTGCAATCATTAGGAGACTTGCCCGAGTGTTGAGCCATGAGTTCTAAGATGGCTGGCAAGGCCTATTTTGGCTCAAAATGTTCTTTTACAATGTGGGCAAAGACTGCTTGATGTTCAAGGAGGAGGATCTCCTGTGGTTGTTTTTTTTTGGGGGGGGGTCCAGTCTTGTGTTTTCACAGCTCTTGCAGTCCTGTATGTTTTGCAAGTGACTACACCCTTCCATAATGATGTACACCTTGAATTTTGGTCTTTGGCAGCAGTCTCCCATGTGTCGTGATTAATTCCAAAAGCTTTGACTGATATCTTCAGTGTCTG
>JACEFZ010007830.1:0-125000 GCA_014155875.1 Cepaea nemoralis
GGGGGTTATACTTATATCCTAATTATTATTTAAAATGATTCTGTCCTAATTGTTACTTAAAATGCTGTCGCGTTTGTTATTACTTTAAATGTGTATGTCCTAGCTGCTACTGTAAATGTATCTGAAATAGTTACTTTACATGTTTCTACTCTAGCAGTTATTTTAAACGCGCCTGTCGTAGTTGTTACTTTAAATATTTCTACCTCAGTTGTTACTTTTAACATGTATGCCCTTTTGTTGTCACTTTAAAAAGGGCCTATCGTAGTTACTTTACATATTTCTGTCCTAGTTGTTACTTTAAACGTGCCAGTTATGATTCCTACTTAAAATATATCTGTCCTATTGTTAGTTTATATATACAGTCATTGTCATTACTTTAAGTGCTTCTACTGTTGTTGTTACTTTAAACGTGCCCTGTTCTAATTGTTACTTTAAATATTTCTGTCCTAGTCGTTACTTTAAATGTTTCCGTCCTATTTATGACTACATGCTCCTACCCAATTTGTCACATAACTTATTTCTTTCGTAGTTGTTCGTTTACGCATGACTCACCAGACACATACTATATCACATTAAAGTTACTTCATTTTTCAGCCTAATGTCTGTCATATCAGCTATTTTCTAGGTTGAAACATACATCTTTTTCTTAATATAAATGAAAAATTATGATGTGTTAATGTTAACTTCATTCTTCATTAAAATGTAGAAAGTTTTTCGATGGTAGTTGCTAATGGTAATTAGTAAATGAACTTTTTCAGCCCCGGAAATATGTCACAATCGAATATGTAAATTTACAGTTGTTTAGTTGTTTACATTAGCTAATATTATGTGACATCATCATCATGTGCCATGCCGATCTGCGTGAGAGTTCATGTTTGCCATCTCATGCGATCACCAACATTTTTGATCTGGTCTGTGTTCTTGTCCCGATTGTGTCAAGCCACCCTGCAATATATCTCTCTGTCTTCCCTTGCTCGTTTCCCACAATTTTGCAAGTGGTCACTAAGTTTTCTGAGAATTTTTTTTTTCTTCTAAAAACGTGCCCCAACAAATCTTATCTGTCTACGTCTAATTTCTTTAATCAATTTATTTTTCTATACATCACTGTCCTTGAAAAGTCAGGAAAGACTTCTTGCATGCTGCATAGAACCATTTTTCACATACGGCTGCAAGTACTGACAGTTAGTACATGGGTGAAAGATTCCCAGAAGCCTTGGAGATGTGGGTTTTTATAGAAGAATGCTGAAAAATTAGTTGTTCAGGCCAAAAAAGAGCAATCGGGATGTTTTTAGGGGAAGCTGAGTCGCAAAGACAACTTATCACAAACATCAGAAGTAGGCACGTCTTCGTTTTAGGCCACGTTATGAGAAGACAAAAACGGGAACATGTTTGACAAACCGGAAAGATTTGCGGAAAGAGAGATAGAGTAAGACAGCGTGAAAAGATTATTGACAGTCTTGTGTTATGGCACGGAAAGGGAGTCAATCCGAATTTATCCATGACGTTGGAGATCGTAATTTGTGGAGAGGAATGTTCGCCCACGCCAGGCCGGCAAGGCACTGGATGATGATGATAAATGATGATGATAGATTAGGTTTTATTATTAATTATTCCGTTAATTATTACCGTCGACATTTTACGATTTGCGCACAGTTTATATGCTGTATTATGTCGAGCGACGTCATTGGACAGGGGGGCATTCTCATGCGTGATCAGCCCTCGAGATGCAGTGCCATCACAAAGTTTCTCTGCTCATTGTTCCCAAGAGTAGTAGGTTTACAATAGCCATATCTCTTAACCTCAAAGATGACATCAACTTGCACATCCTGTAGCCAGGCTAGCATCAGAGGCATCCGCCAACCGAGTCCCTACTATATTGACTATATCCGCCATGTTTATGCTTCTTACCGTTTGTTTAACCTATTAAGTGCCATGGGATTATTAATCGTTTAAAGCGACTTCCCGTATCTGCCATGGCTTTATATATCTCCGAAATGGTGTCCTTGTATTATAATACAAGATGTCTGCTACCATATTAAGAACATGTTTAGTCATAACTACGATACACCCAGCCCTACTTCTCATTTTCCGCAATCCAATTGTGTTTGATCCAAACTTACATTTTGTTTGGCAATGAACCTGTTAAAACGAAAAAGGGTTTAAAGATAAGTGGTTTTTTCTTGATAGCACCAGGTTTCAACCCATATATTCGGTCTCGTTCCGTGGAGCTTCCTGCCAAAAGCGCCCATAGAACACGAACTCCGTAGCTCTAGCCACGAGACTCCGGGTCATTCCAATCTTAACCGAAGGGGGGCGAGAGAAGGAACTCACAACCTTCTGAGAGCGAGACAGGCGATTTAACTACTTCGCTGCGGAGATTTCCGTTTGTGTTGGTGCAGCATGTTTCCACCTGGTCCCGTGTGTCTATGAAGCTGCCATGGCATAGTGTTTTGCGCACCTACCACGGCAATGGATCAGGTTCTATCTCCATCTGTGACAGAATTATTTTTTTTCCCCGAACTTATGACGCTGCAGTCGACGTAACTCGTTACGGCTTTTATTTTCCTTGTGGTAGCCTGTGAATTAAGGCCACGTATTTTTGGACAATTTCCGCGAACTGTGCTGGTTAGGTTTTTTCCCCCTACGACAGAAACAAATCCATCACCTTACCGAGGATTCGAACCCGGGTTTTCCGAATGGGAGCCTGGCGTAGCCTTAGAAAAATGAGTACCGAATAATTTCAGAATTTGTCTGAGTGGGAAAAGTCGCCGGGGAAGTGAACAATTACACCTACCTCATTTCTCCATGGCTTATATTATGTGAATATTAGTGCTTGGTGCTCCAATGGCAGCATTTGTTATGGCACTAACCTTTAACTGATTAGGGAGCCCAGTTTAAAAGTTTAAAATTGCCATGGTATTTAATATGGCTGTATCTACAATTATAATTATTACTTCTCTTGTTTTCAAACTGTGAAATATATAAATATATTATAGATAACAAAAAGGGTTTTAAATTTTTACAAGTGCACATATTTACATATATTTTAATATATCCTCTTGTACATTACTTTCACTTATTCTATTATGTCAGTGTGTGTGTGTGTGTGTGTGCGCGCGCGCGTGCGTGCGTGCGTTCGTGTGTTTTGTGTGTGTTCCGAATCAGCTGCAGGCGATTTAGAAGCAGACCGTCTTGTGTTGATTATTTGCATTGGTACGTGCGTCGGTCGTTCAGAAAATAATGGCAAACTACTGAACGTTAACTTGCCTAGTAAATCATAAATATCCTTCAAATAATGCTGGATTTGTTGCGATGTCCTTATAAAAGGACAAGCATCTAACTTAACTTGTATATATCAATATTTATTATCGAGTAAGCATGTATTGTATCCAGCAGAACGGTTACATATTAAATGTATTTTTATTAAATAATAACTATATTAAATAGGTAATAAGTAATTTATTAACAACAGATGTTACGGCTGTAGCCTCTATGTTTTTGTACCCCATTGCCCTCCAGATTCCCCTAACCCCTTGCTGATGTGTATCTCCCACTCCTACCCGCCCCCCTTGCTGTTATGTATCTCTGTGTCTGATTTGTATCTGCTTCAAAATATTGCAACCCATTTTACGTTTGTAGTGAGCAATGTTTATTTCATTACACTCCCCTATTATGTATGCATAACAATACCGAGTCATTATAATGTACATTACTAACACAGTCTACCATTAAACTGTTTTTTTAAACATAGTTATCTGTGTTAGAGAGTTTGTGAATCAATGGGTTAATAATTGTTAGCAAATGTTCCATCAACACAATCTGCAGAAAAATCAATTGCTAGGTATTGTCTACAATGTTTAATTGTTCAATCGACATGATGCACAGAAATATCAATTGTTGAGTATTGTCTGCAAATGTTCAACCGACGTAATACACATAATATCAATTGTTGAATATCATCTGCCACCAGTCAGCCAACTATCAGTTGCCTAGTGTTGCTGTCAGTTTTGAAAACAAAGTGAGTTGCATATCCTCTACAGAACGTTACAGTTAACCTCATCATTAATTGGCTCTTTGTGATTTTCTAGACAATTGTACGTTCAGCAGTTTGCCACTGCTTTCTTGTCAATGTTCGACCAACGTAATTCACAGAAATGTCAAACCCACAACGCAGCAAACAATCATTTTGGGAATCCACACAGGGGACTGCCGACTGAAAACCTCTCTCTCTCTCTCTCTCTCTCTCTCTCTCTCCTCTCTCTCTCCTCTCCTCTCTCTCTCTCTCCCCCTTTTCTCTCTCTCTCTCCCCTCTCCCCTCTCTCTCTCATCTCTCTCTCTCTCTCTCTCTCTCTCTCTCTCTCTCTCTCTCTCTCTCTCTCTCTTCCTCTCTCATCATCTCTCTCTCTCTTTCTCTCTCTCTCTTCTCTCCTCTCTCTCTCTCTCTCTCTCTCTCTCTCTCTCCTTCCTTCTCTCTTTCGCCCGCCCTAACTCATCAAGTTGTTTATTTAGAGTTCAGAGATTTCCATTTCTGTCGGTAGATATTTTTGTTTTTTATAACCCAGCCTATAGTCAGTAAGAATAGTAATGGTGATAAAAGGGATCCCTTTTACACTATTGTTTTTATTTAAAATGTATCGGTTACTTTCCTTCATGAAGAACCTTACATACAACATCTTCATATGTCGCCTTTATTAAGTTAATGAGCTTTTATGAGATCCCATAGTCACATCAACCTCCAGGTGGATTCAATATCAATGATGTTGCGAATTCAATTCAATAATTTTCTCTGTTATTATGCGTAGTCTGATTATTTGGTCTTTTTCGATTTATAACTTCCAAGGGAGTTTTTACGAGCGCAACAATACACACGGGCGTACGATCTCACTACCCAGAGCCCAAGGGGAAATGTTGTTACTAAAAGTCCGCGTAAAAAAATCTCGACCCTCCCCGGGGGCTTAAACCCCGGGGATCTCCAGCACTCGAGTCGGACACCATACCTCAAGACCACTCAAGCCCATATTCCCCCCCCCCCCCCCCCAATCTCCCGGCTCTGGATGGAAGTCCAAGCCAAGTTTACAATTCCGCCTCGATGAGGATTCAAAACCATCACGACCCGTCCGGCAGACTAGTGTCTAACCACTACACCACCGCGGCTTACCGTCAATAGTGGGGCTATATTAAAAGGGTGTAAGACTCAGAAATCTTACTCGAGGGAAAAGCTGCCGGTAAACAAACAAGAGAAGACAACGATACTTGTAGGAAGACAACTTCAAATGATGGATGAGACCCTATGCAAGAAACTTTCATTGTCGCAACGGTATTTCATGACTGATTGATGATGATCGGTACTTGTGATTTTATTTCGCATTCTATCATGAATGTTCAAAGTTGATCCTATAATTTCTTGCTTCAGGACATCAATATAGTGCTGTGTAATTGAAGAGTAGGGAGAGATGATGTACTGTACGCTTCTGGGAAAGCAGAATTGATGAACTAACTAACTAACTAACTAACTTTCTACCTGCCTACCGACCGACCGACCGACCGACCGACCTACCGAACTAACGAACGAACGAACGAACTAACTAACTAAATAACTAACTAACTAACTAACTAACTAAACGAACTCACTAAACGAACTAACTAACTAACTAACTAACTAACTAACCTAACTAAGCTAACTAACTAAACTAACTAACTAAACTAACTAACTAAACTAAACTAACTATAACATTGGCACCTTGCCGTCTTGACAGACGATAGTTTGTGCTTCAAAAAGGCATAATAACTTTTACCCATGGCGGTAGCGAATGTGACTGATAAGGCCAATTCGCGCTGTAAATGTTCGTTCACAGTGGGTGCATGTGAACACGTGGTCATTTCCACCATCATGCACCATCTTACGTCTCACACGCTCGGTGTGTGACTTATCTGCAATAATTTTCTCCTTTGTCTTTATTCCATTTCTGATGTTTGCCCTCCATGCAACACGTTCAGCGGCGACTTGCTCCCAATGTGCATTATCAATGCCTGTATCAATCATGTCCCGCTTACACACATCTTTGTATCGTAGTAGAGGCCGACCCTGAGATCTCTTACCCATCTGTAATTCACCAAAAAAGATGTCCTTTGGTATTCTACCATCATCCATCCTCCTAAGATGTCCTATCCATCTAAGTCTACGAAGACTGAGCATGGAATAAACCGTCACACAACCTGATCTTTCCAATACTTCAGTATTTGTGATTTTGTCTTGCCACTTAATACCAAGAATTCTTCGCAGACACCGCATATGAAAGCTGTTTAAACGTTTCTCTTGGTGTGAGTAAGTTGTCCAGGTTTCACTGCCATAAAGAAGAGTACTAAGGACACAGGCTTGATAGACAAGGACTTTTGTTTTGGCAGTAAGCTTCCTGTTCTCCCAGACTCTTTTTCTTAACCTGTTCATTGTTGTTGCTGCCTTACCAATCCGGATGTTGATTTCCTGATCTAGGGATAATTTGCTATTTACCACTGATCCTAGATATGTAAAATGGTCTACCATCTCTAGTTCGGCGTCGTCAATAAAGATTGATGGTACCCCATGTGCACCTTGTGACATAATCTGTGTCTTCTTTTTGCTAATTGTTAAACCAAATTCAGAACAAGCATTGGAGAATGCAGATAGTAGACATTGCAATTCTTCCTCAGAGTGGGTCGTAACTGCAGCATCATCTGCAAAAAGCAACTCTCTGATCAGTACCCTCCTAATTTTGGTCTTGGCCTTCAATCTCTGAGCATTGTAGAGGCCGCCATCTGAGCGTGAGTGAATGTATATACCACCATCCTGATCACGAAAGGCATATTTCAGTAGAAGTGAAAAGTATATTCCAAAGAGGGTGGGAGCTAGTACACAACCTTGCTTAACTCCACTCTTGATTTCAAACTCTTCAGAAGTTGCACCATCAAACTTGATTATACCCTTCATGCCTGTGTGGAACGATTCCACAATGGACAGAAGAGTTGGTGGGCAGCCAATCTTCTTTAGTGCCTTGAACAGACCCTCACGACTGACCAAATCAAATGCCTTTGTGAGGTCGATGAAGGCAATAAACAGTGGTTGATTCTGTTCACGGCATTTTTCTTGCATTTGTCGCAATGAGAATATCATATCAATGGTAGACCGGTTCTGTCGAAAGCCACACTGTGATTCGGGGTAGACTTGATCTCCTAGGACTTGAAGTCTGCGCAGAACAATTCTGGCAAATACTTTTCCAACAATACACAGAAGTGAGATACCCCTATAGTTGTTGCAGTCGCTCCGATCGCCCTTGTTCTTGTACAGTGTTATGATGCTTGAATCTTTGAAATCCTGTGGGACTTGTCCTTCTCGCCAGCATAGCTCTATTAGCTGGTGGATCTGTAGAGTGAGTGTGTCTTGCCACTCCTGATAACCTCTATTGGAATCCCATCCTTACCTGGAGCCTTGCCAGATGCAAGTTCATTTATAGCACACTTAACTTCTGTTATGGTGGGAAGTGTGTCCAGGTGGTCAAGAGTTGGTAGAGCCTCTATGGCGTTGAGGGCATCATCCGCTAGTTTGGTCTCACTTGAGTAAAGCTCCAAATAGTGCTCTACCCATCTGTCCATCTGCTGTTTCTTATCAGTTATGATTTCTCCAGTCAAGGTTTTCAATGGTGCACTTCTTTTGATCACTTGGACCACAGGCTTTCTTTATTCCTTCATACATGCTTCTTATGTTTCCCTTATCACTTGCGATTTGAATGGACTCACATAACTTGATCCAATAATCATTTGCACACTGCCTGGCAGCCTTTTGCACATCCTTCCTAGCTTGCCTTAGCTCACTCAGAGTGTTACGCGTTGGTCTTTCCTTGTTTCTTAAGAGAGCTATCTTCTTCTTATCAATCAAGGGCTGCAGAGTCTCGCTGTTTGCCGCAAACCAGTCCTGCCTCTTATGATCCACAGTGCCGTAAACCCCTACGGCAGTTTTATAAAGAGTTTCCTTAAGTTGACCCCACTTTTCATTTACTGTACAATTTTCTGGTGTATCAGTGAAAGCGTCTTCAAGTTGCTGTTGAAACTGAAAGCACTTTTCAGGATCGTGAGTGTTAATAATATTAATCCTGGGGCTCTTTGGTCTCAGTCTAACCCTTGCAACAACCAAAGAATGATCCGTATCACAGTCAGCACTGTGGTAACTTCGAGTCAATGATATATGGTTCAGATGTTGTCTCCGTGTGATGATGAAGTCCAGCTGGTGCCAATGGCCGGATCTTGGATGTTTCCATGTGACCTTATGCAGCTCTTTTGTTTAAAAAAAGGAGTTTGTAATACATAGGTCATTTCTGGTGCAATGCTCCAGCAGCCTTTGCCCATTTTCATTCATGCGACCGATGTTGTATTTTCCAAGGCACACTGCCATGAACTCGAGTCCTTGCCCACACGAGCATTGAAATCACCGAGCATATAAATGTAGTCAGATTTTGGAACTGCCTTGATCACGGAGTCTAACTCCTCATAGAACGAATCCTTCACATCATCAGAGGAATCGAGTGTCGGTGCATATGCAGTAATAATGGTGGCAAAACCACAAGAGGTTGCCAAGCGCAGGGATAATAGTCTTTCATTTCCTCCTGCTGGAATTTCAATCATTCCCAGTAGCGAATTCTTCACTGCAAAGCCCACACCGTGTTGCCTTTTTTTCTGCCTGCCCTCTACCCTTCCAAAAAAGGTGTAATTGTTTTCCCTGAGTGACCCTTCCTCAGCGAGGCGAGTCTCCTGCAGGCCAGCAATATCAATGTTAAGACGATTGAGTTCGGCATCAATCACAGCCGTTTTTCTCACATCGTCAATATTGGTCAAGTCAGTGGAAAATCCTGGACACATGGTTCTCACGTTCCAGGTTGCAAGCCGTAGCTTGAGGTTTCTATTTTTCTTTTTATTAGTACCTGGTGCATTGGTTTTACAGCCTGCGATTCAGATTTTGTCCTAGCCCCAAGCACCCATTGAAGCAGGCAGGCTGTGGCGGATCAGCACCCAATTGGCCGGGGGCTGCCCAGCTTGAGGCGGGCGGTAGCTGATCAGTGACACCTGTAGGTGTCTCCCACCGTCAGAGGCAACGCGTGGCGCCCCATGTCTACGCCAACTGACAGGGACTTATAACCCGTAACAGTTGCCTCTCGCTTTGATTCCGAGACCGGTTAAGACCAGGGATGGAGTTATTGCCTCTCCATAGCACAAAGCCTGGGCTAAAATATAGAGATCATGTGTTGCCCATGCAGCATGATCCCTCTCTCGGCCTGCCTAGTTCACTCCAGAGGAAAGGTAACACCCCTACATCTGGAACAAGACAAGCTGCAGAAGCTGCCGGATCAGCAAAGCAATGCTCTAACTGTCCGCCTGTCGGAGCTTCGATCCTAGACCAGCCGCCAACCAAGGCTTAGGGCCTGGTCTGCCCTGCCATGACATTTTGTCTTTAGGTTGCATTTCCTCGCACCAGGGTAAGGCTTGTACCCTCCCAATTGCGCTCTTCCGCCCGAAGCCGTTGGCACAATGTGGGGTGTCGGGTTTGGTAAGCGCCGCCCAACGTTCGGCGCTAACAGAAAGCAGGTAGTACCGTCTACTGTTATACGGTAGCTCAGTCATATCTGACTAAGACCTTGACACCAGAACTAACTAACTACTAACTAACTAACTAACTAACTAACTAACAAAACTAACTAACTAACAAACTAACTAACTAATTAACTAACTAACAAACTAACTAACTACAAACTAACTATCTAACTAACTAACAAACTATTAACTGACTATCTACTAATTAACTAATAAAAGACTGACTAACTAACTAACTAACTAACTAATTAATTAAATAACTGACTAACTAACTCACTCACAAACTAACTAACTAACTAAAAACAAACTAACTAACAAACAAACTACTATGAGATCCAAGAGACGGGATCTGATGACAGACAAATATCTCGTTCCTGGCTAGTAACAACTCTGACGTGCTCTGAAGCTTCAGTTGACCTCGACGTTCTGCCACCAGTCGATACTGGTCAACATCCATACAACACTCCTGGAGCACACAAAAATTCTCCAGGTCATGTCTCTGGCAGCAGGCGGGCGCGGGCCGGCGGGAGGTTTATAATTGTGGTCTTGTCTGCTTAGTGCTGAAGCAAAAATGGCTGTTCGACTACTTTTAAATTTCCACTGTCATGCTGATGTCATGCTGATTGTTTCGTGTTTTATTTTGTTTGTCTATTTTTATTTTTTCTGTCTGTCTGTCTGTCTGTCTGTCTGTCTGTCTGTCTGTCTGTCTGTCTGTCTGTCTGTCTGTCTGTCTGTCTGTCTGTCTGTCTGTCTGTCTGTCTGTCTGTCTGTCTGTCTGTCTGTCTGTCTGTCTGTCTGTCTGTCTGTCTGTCTGTCTGTCTGTCTGTCTGTCTGTCTGTCTGTCTGTCTGTCTGTCTGTCTGTCTGTCTGTCTGTCTGTCTGTCTGTCTGTCTGTCTGTCTGTCTGTCTGTCTGTCTGTCTGTCTGTCTGTCTGTCTGTCTGTCTGTCTGTCTGTCTGTCTGTCTGTCTGTCTGTCTGTCTGTCTGTCTGTCTGTCTGTCTGTCTGTCTGTCTGTCTGTCTGTCTGTCTGTCTGTCTGTCTGTCTGTCTGTCTGTCTGTCTGTCTGTCTGTCTGTCTGTCTGTCTGTCTGTCTGTCTGTCTGTCTGTCTGTCTGTCTGTCTGTCTGTCTGTCTGTCTGTCTGTCTGTCTGTCTGTCTGTCTGTCTGTCTGTCTGTCTGTCTGTCTGTCTGTCTGTCTGTCTGTCTGTCTGTCTGTCTGTCTGTCTGTCTGTCTGTCTGTCTGTCTGTCTGTCTGTCTGTCTGTCTGTCTGTCTGTCTGTCTGTCTGTCTGTCTGTCTGTCTGTCTGTCTGTCTGTCTGTCTGTCTGTCTGTCTGTCTGTCTGTCTGTCTGTCTGTCTGTCTGTCTGTCTGTCTGTCTGTCTGTCTGTCTGTCTGTCTGTCTGTCTGTCTGTCTGTCTGTCTGTCTGTCTGTCTGTCTGTCTGTCTGTCTGTCTGTCTGTCTGTCTGTCTGTCTGTCTGTCTGTCTGTCTGTCTGTCTGTCTGTCTGTCTGTCTGTCTGTCTGTCTGTCTGTCTGTCTGTCTGTCTGTCTGTCTGTCTGTCTGTCTGTCTGTCTGTCTGTCTGTCTGTCTGTCTGTCTGTCTGTCTGTCTGTCTGTCTGTCTGTCTGTCTGTCTGTCTGTCTGTCTGTCTGTCTGTCTGTCTGTCTGTCTGTCTGTCTGTCTGTCTGTCTGTCTGTCTGTCTGTCTGTCTGTCTGTCTGTCTGTCTGTCTGTCTGTCTGTCTGTCTGTCTGTCTGTCTGTCTGTCTGTCTGTCTGTCTGTCTGTCTGTCTGTCTGTCTGTCTGTCTGTCTGTCTGTCTGTCTGTCTGTCTGTCTGTCTGTCTGTCTGTCTGTCTGTCTGTCTGTCTGTCTGTCTGTCTGTCTGTCTGTCTGTCTGTCTGTCTGTCTGTCTGTCTGTCTGTCTGTCTGTCTGTCTGTCTGTCTGTCTGTCTGTCTGTCTGTCTGTCTGTCTGTCTGTCTGTCTGTCTGTCTGTCTGTCTGTCTGTCTGTCTGTCTGTCTGTCTGTCTGTCTGTCTGTCTGTCTGTCTGTCTGTCTGTCTGTCTGTCTGTCTGTCTGTCTGTCTGTCTGTCTGTCTGTCTGTCTGTCTGTCTGTCTGTCTGTCTGTCTGTCTGTCTGTCTGTCTGTCTGTCTGTCTGTCTGTCTGTCTGTCTGTCTGTCTGTCTGTCTGTCTGTCTGTCTGTCTGTCTGTCTGTCTGTCTGTCTGTCTGTCTGTCTGTCTGTCTGTCTGTCTGTCTGTCTGTCTGTCTGTCTGTCTGTCTGTCTGTCTGTCTGTCTGTCTGTCTGTCTGTCTGTCTGTCTGTCTGTCTGTCTGTCTGTCTGTCTGTCTGTCTGTCTGTCTGTCTGTCTGTCTGTCTGTCTGTCTGTCTGTCTGTCTGTCTGTCTGTCTGTCTGTCTGTCTGTCTGTCTGTCTGTCTGTCTGTCTGTCTGTCTGTCTGTCTGATCTAGACAGACAGACAGACAGACAGACAGACAGACAGACAGACAGACAGACAGACAGACAGACAGACAGACAGACAGACAGACAGACAGACAGACAGACAGACAGACAGACAGACAGACAGACAGACAGACAGACAGACAGACAGACAGACAGACAGACAGACAGACAGACAGACAGACAGACAGACAGACAGACAGACAGACAGACAGACAGACAGACAGACAGACAGACAGACAGACAGACAGACAGACAGACAGACAGACAGACAGACAGACAGACAGACAGACAGACAGACAGACAGACAGACAGACAGACAGACAGACAGACAGACAGACAGACAGACAGACAGACAGACAGACAGACAGACAGACAGACAGACAGACAGACAGACAGACAGACAGACAGACAGACAGACAGACAGACAGACAGACAGACAGACAGACAGACAGACAGACAGACAGACAGACAGACAGACAGACAGACAGACAGACAGACAGACAGACAGACAGACAGACAGACAGACAGACAGACAGACAGACAGACAGACAGACAGACAGACAGACAGACAGACAGACAGACAGACAGACAGACAGACAGACAGACAGACAGACAGACAGACAGACAGACAGACAGACAGACAGACAGACAGACAGACAGACAGACAGACAGACAGACAGACAGACAGACAGACAGACAGACAGACAGACAGACAGACAGACAGACAGACAGACAGACAGACAGACAGACAGACAGACAGACAGACAGACAGACAGACAGACAGACAGACAGACAGACAGACAGACAGACAGACAGACAGACAGACAGACAGACAGACAGACAGACAGACAGACAGACAGACAGACAGACAGACAGACAGACAGACAGACAGACAGACAGACAGACAGACAGACAGACAGACAGACAGACAGACAGACAGACAGACAGACAGACAGACAGACAGACAGACAGACAGACAGACAGACAGACAGACAGACAGACAGACAGACAGACAGACAGACAGACAGACAGACAGACAGACAGACAGACAGACAGACAGACAGACAGACAGACAGACAGACAGACAGACAGACAGACAGACAGACAGACAGACAGACAGACAGACAGACAGACAGACAGACAGACAGACAGACAGACAGACAGACAGACAGACAGACAGACAGACAGACAGACAGACAGACAGACAGACAGACAGACAGACAGACAGACAGACAGACAGACAGACAGACAGACAGACAGACAGACAGACAGACAGACAGACAGACAGACAGACAGACAGACAGACAGACAGACAGACAGACAGACAGACAGACAGACAGACAGACAGACAGACAGACAGACAGACAGACAGACAGACAGACAGACAGACAGACAGACAGACAGACAGACAGACAGACAGACAGACAGACAGACAGACAGACAGACAGACAGACAGACAGACAGACAGACAGACAGACAGACAGACAGACAGACAGACAGACAGACAGACAGACAGACAGACAGACAGACAGACAGACAGACAGACAGACAGACAGACAGACAGACAGACAGACAGACAGACAGACAGACAGACAGACAGACAGACAGACAGACAGACAGACAGACAGACAGACAGACAGACAGACAGACAGACAGACAGACAGACAGACAGACAGACAGACAGACAGACAGACAGACAGACAGACAGACAGACAGACAGACAGACAGACAGACAGACAGACAGACAGACAGACAGACAGACAGACAGACAGACAGACAGACAGAACAAGATAAAAATAGACAAACAAATAAAACACGAAACAATCAGCATGACATCAGCATTGACAGTGGAAAGTTAAAGTAGTCGAACAGCCATTATTGCTTCAGCACTGAAGCAGACAAGACCACAATTATCAACCTCCCTGCCCGGCCCGCGACCGCCTGCTGCCAGAGACATGACCTGGAGAACTTTGTGTGCTCCAGGAGTGGTTGTATGGATGTTGACCAGTATCGACTGGTGGCAGAACGTCGAGGTCAACTGAAGCTTCAGAGCACGTCAGAGTTGTTACTAGCCAGGAACGAGATATTTGTCTGTCATTCAGATCCCTGTCTTCTTGGATCTCATAGTTAGTTAGTTAGTTAGTTAGTTAGTTAGTTAGTTAGTTAGTTAGTTAGTGAGTGAGTTAGTTAGTCAGTTATTTAATTAATTAGTTAGTTAGTTAGTTAGTTAGTCAGTCAGTTCATTAGTTAATTAGTTAGATAGTCAGTTAATTAGTTAGTTAGTTAGTTAGATAGTTAGTTAGTTAGTTAGTTAGTTAGTTAGTTAGTTAATTAGTTAGTTAGTTAGTTAGTTAGTTAGTTAGTTAGTTAGTTAGTTAGTTAGTTAGTTAGTTAGTTAGTTAGTTAGTTCTGGTGTCAAGTCTTAGCCAGATATGACTGAGCTACCGTATGACAGTAGACGGTACAACCTGCTTTCTGTTAGCGCTGAACGTTGGGCGGCGCTTACCAAACCCGACACCCCACATTGTGCCAACGGCTTCGGGCGGAAGAGCGCAATTGAGAGGGTACAAGCCTTACCCTGGTGCGAAGAAATGCAACCTAAAGACAAAATGTCATGGCAGGGCAGACCAGGCCCTAAGCCTTGGTTGGCGGCTGGTCTAGGATCGAAGCTCCGACAGGCGGACAGTTAGAGCATTGCTTTGCTGATCCGGCAGCTTCTGCAGCTTGTCTTGTTCCAGATGTAGAGGTGTTACCTTTCCTCTGGAGTGAACTAGGCAGGCTGAGAGAGGGATCATGCTGCATGGGCAACACATGATCTCTATATTTTAGCCCAGGCTTTGTGCTATGGAGAGGCAATAACTCCATCCCTGGTCTTAACCGATCTCGGAATCAAAGCGAGAGGCAACTGTTACGGGTTATAAGTCCCTGTCAGTTGGCGTAGACATGGGGCGCCACGCGTTGCCTCTGACGATGGGAGACACCTACAGGTGTCACTGATCAGCTACCGCCCGCCTCAAGATGGGCAGCCCCCGGCCAATTGGATGCTGATCTGCCACAGCCTGCCTGCTTCAATGGGTGCTTGGGGCTAGGACAAAATCTGAATCGCAGGCTGTAAACATAATGTACCAGGTACTAATAAAAAGAAAAATAGAAACCTCAAGCTACAGCTTGCAACCTGGAACGTGAGAACCATGTGTCCAGGATTTTCCACTGAGTTGACCAATATTGACGATATGAGAAAAACGGCTGTGATTGATGCCGAACTCAATCGTCTTAACATTGATATTGTTGGCCTGCAGGAGACTCGCCTCACTGAGGAAGGGTCACTGAGGGAAAACAATTACACCTTTTTTGGAAGGGTAGAGGGCAGGCAGAAAAAAAGGCAACACGGTGTGGGCTATGCAGTGATGAATTAGCTACTGGGAATGATTGAAATTCCAGCAGGAGGAAATGAAAGACTATTATCCCTGCGCTTGGCAACCTCTTGTGGTTTTGCCACCATTATTACTGAATATGCACCGACACTCGATTCCTCTGATGATGTGAAGGATTCGTTCTATGAGGAGTTAGACTCCGTGATCAAGGCAGTTCCAAAATCTGATTACATTTATATGCTCAGTGACTTCAATGCTCGTATGGGCAAGGACTCGAGTTCATGGTCAGTGTGCCTTGGAAAATACATCATCGGTCGCATGAATGAAAATGGGCAAAGGCTGCTGGAGCATTGCACTAGAAATGACCTATGTATTACAAATTCCTTTTTTTAAACAAAAGAGCTGCATAAGGTCACATGGAAACTTCCAAGATGCGGCCATTGGCACCAGCTGGACTTCATCATCACACGGAGACAACATCTGAACCATATATTATTGACTCGAAGTTACCACAGTGCTGACTGTGATACGGATCATTCTTTGGTTGTTGCAAGGGTTAGACTGTGACCAAAGAGAATCTACACTGCTAAACATAAATCTAGCCCCAGGATTAATATTATTAACACTCACGATCCTGAAAAGTGCTTTCAGTTTCAACAGCACCTTGAAGACGCTTTCACTGATACACCAGAAAATTGTACAGTAAAAAAAAGTGGGGTCAACTTAAAGAAACTCTTTATAAAACTGCCGTAGGGGTTTACGGCACTGTGGATCATCAGAGGCGGGACTGGTTTACGGCAAACAGCCAGACTCTGCAGCCCTTAAGAAACAAAGAAAGACCAACGCGTAACACTCTGAGTGAGCTAAAGCAAGCTAGGAAGGATGAGCAAAAGGATGCCAGGCAGTGTGCAAATGATTATTGGATCAAGTTATGTGAGTCCATTCAAATCGTAAGTGATAAGGGAAACATCATAAGCATGTATGAAGGAATAAAGAAAGCCTGTGGTCCAATGATCAAAAGAAGTGCACCATTGAAAACGTTGACTGGCGAAATCATAACTGATAAGAAACA
The DNA here is from genome assembly GCA_014155875.1 of Cepaea nemoralis. NCBI lineage: Eukaryota > Metazoa > Mollusca > Gastropoda > Stylommatophora > Helicidae > Cepaea > Cepaea nemoralis. The sequence continues at coordinate 16,521 of JACEFZ010007830.1, forward strand.
GCAGATGGATAGATGGGTAGAGCACTATTTGGAACTTTACTCAAGTGAGACCAAACTAGCGGATGATGCCCTCATAGAGGCTCTACCAACTCTTGACCACCTGGACACACTTCCCACCATAACAGAAGTTAAGTGTGCTATAAATGAACTTGCATCTGGCAAGGCTCCAGGCAAGGATGGGATTCCAATAGACATTATCAGGAGTGAACAAGACACACCCACTCTACAGATCAAACAGCTAATAAAGCTATGCGGGCGAGAAGGACAAGTCCCACAGGATTTCAAAGATTCAAGCATCATAACACTGTACAAGAACAAGGGCGATCGGAGCGACTGCAACAAATATAGGGGCATTCTGTGTATTGTTGGAAAAGTATTTGCCAGAATTGTTCTGCGCAGACTTCAAGTCCTAAGGAGATCAAGTCTACCCCGAATCACAGTGTGGCTTTCGACAGAACCGGTCTACCATTGATATGATATTCTCATTGAGACAAATGCAAGAAAAATGCCGTGAACAGAATCAACCACTGTTTATTGCCTTCATCGACCTCATAAAGGTTTTTGATTTGGTCAGTCGTGAGGGTCTGTTCAAGGCACTAAAGAAGATTGGCTGCCCACCAACTCTTCTGTCCATTGTGGAATCGTTCCACACAGGCATGAAGGGTATAATCAAGTTTGATGGTGCAACTTCTGAAGAGTTTGAAATAAAGAGTGGAGTTAAACAAGGTTGTGTACTAGCTCCCACCCTCTATGGAATATACTTTTCACTTTTACTGAAATATGCCTTTCGTGATCAGGATGGTGGTATATACATTCACTCACGCTCAGATGGCAGCCTCTACAATGCTCAGAGATTGAAGGCCAAGACCAAAATCAGGAGGGTACTGATCAGAGAGTTGCTTTTTGCAGATGATGCTGCAGTTACGACCCACTCTGAGGAAGAATTACAATGTCTACTATCTGCATTATCCAATGCTTGTTCCGAATTTGGTTTGACAATTAGCAAAAAGAAGACAAATTATGTCAAAAGGTGTACATAGAGTACCATCAATCTTTATTGACGACACCGAACTAGAGATGGTAGACCATTTTACATATCTAGGATCAGTGGTAAATAGCAAGTTATCCCTAGATCAGAACATCCGGATTGGTAAGGCAGCAACAACAATGAACAGGTTAAGAAGATGATTCTGGGAGAATAGGAAGCTTACTGTCAAAACAAAAGTCCTTGTCTATCAAGCCTGTGTCCTTAGTACTCTTCTTTATGGCAGTGAAACCTGGACAACTTACTCACACCAAGAGAAACGTTTAAACAGCTTTCATATGCGGTGTCTGCGAAGAATTCTTGGTATTAAGTGGCAAGACAAAATCACAAATACTGATGTATTGGAAAGATCAGGTTGTGTTACGGTTTATTCCATGCTCAGTCTTCGTAGACTTAAATGTATAGGACATCTTAGGAGGATGGATGATGATAGAATACCAAAGGACATCTTTTTTGGTGAATTACAGATGGGTAAGAGATCTCAGGGTCGGCCTCTACTACTATGCAAAGATGTGTGTAAGCGGGACATGATTGATACAGGCATTGATAATGCACATTTGGAGCAAGTCGCCGCTGAACGTGTTGCATGGAGGGCAAACATCAGAAATGGAATAAAGACAAAGGAGAAAATTATTGCAGATAAGTCACACACCGAGCGTGTGAGACGTAAGATGGTGCATGATTGTGGAAATAACCACGTTTTCACATGCACCCACTGTGAACGAACATTTACAGCGCGAATTGGCCTTACCAGTCACATTCGCTACCCCATTTGTAAAAGTTATTATGCCTCTATGAAGCACAAACTATCGTCTGTCAAGATAGCAAGGTGCCAATGTTATAGTTAGTTAGTTTAGTTAGTTAGTTTAGTTAGTTAGTTTAGTTAGTTAGCTTAGTTAGTTAGTTAGTTAGTTAGTTAGTTTAGTTAGTTCGTTTAGTTAGTTCGTTTAGTTAGTTAGTTAGTTAGTTAGTTAGTTAGTTAGTTAGTTCGTTCGTTCGTTCGTTAGTTCGGTAGGTCGGTCGGTCGGTCGGTCGGTCGGTAGGCAGGTAGTAAGTTAGTTAGTTAGTTAGTTAGTTCATCAATTCTGCTTTCCCAGAAGCGTACAGTACATCATCTCTCCCTACTCTTCAATTACACAGCACTATATTGATGTCCTGAAGCAAGAAATTATAGGATCAACTTTGAACATTCATGATAGAATGCGAAATAAAATCACAAGTACCGATCATCATCAATCAGTCATGAAATACCGTTGCGACAATGAAAGTTTCTTGCATAGGGTCTCATCCATCATTTGAAGTTGTCTTCCTACAAGTATCGTTGTCTTCCTCTTGTTTGTTTACCGGCAGCGTTTCCCTCGAGTAAGATTTCTGAGTCTTACATCCTTTAATATAGCCCCACTATTTGACGGTAAGCCGCGGTGGTGTAGTGGTTAGACACTAGTCTGCCGGACGGGTCGTGATGGTTTTGAATCCTCATCGAGGCGGAATTGTAAACTTGGCTTGGACTTCCATCCAGAGCCGGGAGATTGGGGGGGGGGGGGGGGGGGAATATGGGCTTGAGTGGTCTTGAGGTATGGTGTCCGACTCGAGTGCTGGAGATCCCGGGTTCAAGCCCCGGTGAGGGTCGAGATTTTTTCACGCGGACTTTTAGTAACAACATTTCCCTTGGTCTCTGGGTAGTGAGATCGTACGCCCGTGTGTATTGTTGCGCTCGTAAAAACTCCCTTGGAAGTTATAAATCGAAAAAGACCAAATAATCAGACTACGCATAATAACAGAGAAAATTATTGAATTGAATTCGCAACATCATTGATATTGAATCCACCTGGAGGTTGATGTGACTATGGGATCTCATAAAAGCTCATTAACTTAATAAAGGCGACATATGAAGATGTTGTATGTAAGGTTCTTCATGAAGGAAAGTAACCGATACATTTTAAATAAAAACAATAGTGTAAAAGGGATACCTTTTATCACCATTACTATTCTTACTGACTATAGGCTGGGTTATGAAAACAAAAATATCTACCGACAGAAATGGAAATCTCTGAACTCTAAATAAACAACTTGATGAGTTAGGGCGGGCGAAAGTAGAGAAGGAAGGAGAGAGAGAGAGAGAGAGAGAGAGAGAGAGAGAGAGAGAGAGAGAGAGAGAGAGAGAGAGAGATGAGAGAGAGAGAGAGAGAGATGAGAGAGAGAGAGAGAGAGATGAGAGAGAGAGAGAGAGATGAGAGAGAGAGAGAGAGAGAGAGAGAGAGAGAGAGAGAGAGAGAGAGAGAGAGAGAGAGAGAGAGAGAGAGAGAGAGAGAGAGAGAGAGAGGTTTTTCAGTCGGCAGTGCCCTGTGTGGATTCCCAAAATGATTGTTTGCTGCGTTGTGGGTTTGACATTTCTGTGAATTACGTTGGTCGAACATTGACAAGAAAGCAGTGGCAAACTGCTGAACGTACAATTGTCTAGAAAATCACAAAGAGCCAATTAATGATGAGGTTAACTGTAACGTTCTGTAGAGGATATGCAACTCACTTTGTTTTCAAAACTGACAGCAACACTAGGCAACTGATAGTTGGCTGACTGGTGGCAGATGATATTCAACAATTGATATTTATGTGTATTACGTCGGTTGAACATTTGCAGACAATACTCAACAATTGATATTTCTGTGCATCATGTCGATTGAACAATTAAACATTTGTAGACAATACCTAGCAATTGATATTTCTGCAGATTGTGTTGATGGAACATTTGCTAACAATTATTAACCCATTGATTCACAAACTCTCTAACACAGATAACTATGTTTCAAAACAGTTTAATGGTAGACTGTGTTAGTAATGTACATTATAATGACTCGGTATTGTTATGCATACATAATAGGGGAGTGTAATGAAATAAACATTGCTCACTACAAACGTAATAATGGGTTGCAATACTTTGAAGCAGATACAATATCAGACACAGAGATACATAACAGCAATGGGGCGGGTAGGAGTGGGAGATACACATCAGCAAGGGGTTAGGGGAATCTGGAGGGCAATGGGGTACTAAACATAGAGGCTACAGCCGTAACATCTGTTGTTAATAAATTACTTATTACCTATTTAATATAGTTATTATTTAATAAAAATACATTTAATATGTAACCGTTCTGCTTGGATACAATACATGCTTACTCGATAATGAATATTGATATATACAAGTTAAGTTAGATGCTTGTCCTTTTATAAGGACATCGCAACAAATCCCAGCATTATTTGAAGGATATTTATGATTTACTAGGCAAGTTAACGTTCAGTAGTTTGCCATTACTTTCTGAACGACCGACGCACGTACCAATGCTAAATAATCAACACAAGACGGTCTGCTTCTAAATCGCCTGCAGCTGATTCGGAACACACACACACACACGAACGCACGCACGCACGCGCGCGCGCACACACACACACACACACACTGACATAATAGAATAAGTGAAAGTAATGTACAAGAGGATATATTAAAATATATGTAAATATGTGCACTTGTAAAATTAACCTTATTGTTATCTATAATATATTTCACAGTTTGAAAACAAGAGAAGTAATAATTATAATTGTAGATACAGCCATATTAAACACCATGGCAATTTTAAACTTTAATCTGGGCTCCCTAATCAGTTAAAGGTAGTGCCATAACAAATGCTGCCATTGGAGCACCAAGCACTAATATTTCACATAATATAAGCCATGGAGAAATGAGGTAGGTGTAATTGTTCACTTCCTCGGCGACTTTCCTACTCAGACAAATTCTGAAATTATTCGGTACTCATTTTACTAAGGCTACGCCAGGCTCCCATTCGGAAAACCCGGGTTCGAATCCTCGGTAAGGTGATGGATTTGTTTCTGTCGTAGGGGGAAAAAACCTAACCAGCACAGTTCGCGGAAATTGTCCAAACTACGTGGCCTTAATTCCACAGGCTACCACAAGGAACTAAAAGCCGTAACGAGTTAGGTCGATTGCCGCGTCATAATGTTCGGAAAAGATTATTCTGTCACAGATGGAGATAGAACCTGATCCATTGCCGTGGTAGGTGCGCTAAACACTATGCCATGGCAGCTTCATAGACACACGGGACCAGGTGGAAACATGCTGCACCAACACAAACGGAAATCTCCGCAGCGAAGTAGTTAAATCGCCTGTCTCGCTCTCAGAAGGTTGTGAGTTCCTTCTCTCGCCCCGTCCTTCGGTTAATGATTGGAATGACCCGGAGTCTCGTGGCTAGAGCTACGGAGTTCGTGTTCTATGGGCGCTTTTGGCAGGAAGCTCCACGGAACGAGACCGAATATATGGGTTGAAACCTGGTGCTATCAAGATAAACCACTTATCTTTCAACCTTTTCGTTTTAACAGGTTCATTGCCAAACAAAATGTAAGTTTGGATCAAACACAATTGGATTGCGGAAAATGAGAAGTAGGGCTGGGTGTATCGTAGTTATGACTAAACATGTTCTAAATATGGTAGCAGACATCTTGTATTATAATACAAGGACACCATTTCGGAGATATATAAAGCCATGGCAGATACGGGAAGTCGCTTTAAACGATTAATAATCCCATGGCACTTAATAGGTTAAACAAACGGTAAGAAGCATAAACATGGCGGATATAGTAGGGACTCGGTTGGCGGATGCCTCTGATGCTAGCCTGGCTACAGGATGTGCAAGTTGATGTCATCTTCGAGGTTAAGAGATATGGCTATTGTAAACCTACTACTCTTGGGAACAATGAGCAGAGAAACTTTGTGATGGCACTGCATCTCGAGGGCTGATCACGCATGAGAATGCCCACTGTCCAATGACGTCGCTCGACATAATACAGCATATAAACTGTGCGCAAATCGTAAAATGTCGACGGTAATAATTAACGGAATAATTAATAATAAACCTAATCTATCATCATCATTATCATCATCATCCAGTGCCTTGCCGGCTGGCGTGGGCGAACATTCCTCTCCACAAATTACGATCTCCAACGTCATGGATAAATTCGTGTATTGACTCCCTTCCGTGCCATAACACAAGACTGTCAATAATCTTTTCACGCTGTCTTACTCTATCTCTCTTTCCGCAAATCTTTCCGGTTGTCACAACATGTTCCCGTTTTTGTCTTCTCATAACGTGGCCTAAAAACGAAGACTGCCTCTTTCTGATGTTTGTGATAAGTTGTCTTTGCGACTCAGCTTCCCCTAAAACATCCCGATTGCTCTTTTTGGCTGAACAACTAATTTTCAGCATTCTTCTATAAAACCACATCTCCAAGGCTTCTGGGGAATTCTTTCACCCATGTACTAACTGTCCAGTACTTGCAGCCGTATGTGAAAACTGGTTCTATGCAGCATGCAAGAAGTCTTTTCCTGACTTTCAAGGACAGTGATGTATAGCAAACTAAATTGATTAAAGAAATTAGACGTAGACAGATAAGATTTGTTGGACACGTTTTGAGAAGAAAAAAAATTCTCAGAAAACTTAGTGACCACTTGCAAAATTGTGGGAAACGAGCAAGGGAAGACAGAGAGATATATTGCAGGGTGGCTTGACACAATCGGGACAAGAACACAGACCAGATCAAAAATGTTGGTGATCGCATGAGATGGCAAACCATGAACTCTCACGCAGATCGGCATGGCACATGATGATGATGTCACATAATATTAGCTAATGTAAACAACTAAACAACTGTAAATTTACATATTTCGATGTGACATATTTCCGGGGCTGAAAAAGTTCATTTACTAATTACCATTAGCAACTACCATCGAAAAACTTTCTACATTTGAATGAAGAATTGAAGTTAACATTAACACATCATAATTTTTCATTTATATTAAGAAACAGATGTATGTACAACCTAGAAAATAGCTGATATGACAGACATTAGGCTGAAAAATGAAGTAACTTTAATGTGATATAGTATGTGTCTGGTGAGTCATGCGTAAACGAACAACTACGAAAGAAATAAGTTATGTGACAAATTGGGTAGGAGCATGTAGTCATAAATAGGACGGAAACATTTAAAGTAACGACTAGGACAGAAATATTTAAAGTAACAATTAGAACAGACACGTTTAAAGTAACAACAACAGTAGAAGCACTTAAAGTAATGACAATGACTGTAATATATAAACTAACAACTAGGACAGATATATTTTAAGTAGGAATCATAACTGGCACGTTTAAAGTAACAACTAGGACAGAAATATGTAAAGTAACTACGATAGGCCTTATTAAAGTGACAACAAGGACATACATGTTAAAAGTAACAACTGAGGTAGAAATATTTAACGTAACAACTACGACAGGCGCGTTTAAAATAACTGCTAGAGTAGAAACATGTAAAGTAACTATTTCAGATACATTTACAGTAGCAGCTAGGACATACACATTTAAAGTAATAACAAACGCGACAGCATTTTAAGTAACAATTAGGACAGAATCATTTTAAATAATAATTAGGATATAATGTATAACACCTTCTACTGTCTGAAGCCAAAGATGTAAAGACAACTGAATATACGTATGTTTATTACATGGTAGCATAGCAACATACGATCAGATGCTCCGTACATCATTAGTTAACACAGGGTGTATTTTTAATGACTATGCAGTTTTTGAAAATATTTCCCGTTCCAAGTTTTGTATTCGCCTCCCTGGAGTTCATGCAAATAATAGGTAAATACAGAACTTGTAACGGCAATATTTGCAAACACTGCGCAGTCATTAAAAATACACCCTATACAAATGTTTGGTGTAGAACGAGCAGTTTATAATTTCAAGAGCGAGTTGAAAACATTGCTTGAGAACTATTGAGGTATATTAGGATTTATTTAATGTAAATACCGCACACACGTACATACATATAAATATGGGCTTTGTCTTTATCATGTCTAATTGTATGTTCTTAACTATACATACATAGATTCTGACAAATCATAAATGATCTTATCCTTGATGTCATTTGTCTGTGCGTTATTTATGTAATCATGTGAGCTATCATGTTTATGTGTATGTGGAGAATGCGCTTTTATGTGCTGTCTGGTGTGTTTTAGTTCAGTATTATGATTACTCTTATTATGTTTACGATGCCCTTTTCCCGGCTTGCGTTGTCTCTGATGTTTAAATTCTTTTTGTTGTCCGTTTTGTTTTGCTGTCCCATTTAGCTTGTGTTTCTTCGTCGTCTGGCGGTGGCTTTTAATGGGGTTGTCCTGGTGTTCCGCGTGGTGTCTGCGGTGGCGTCTTCGCTGGCGCTCCCCGCGGAGTCTCAGTTGACGTAGGTGTCTCCGTTTGCGGGCTTTTTCGGTTCTGAAAATACAGACAGAACGTAATTAGTTCCTACACATGACGTAATTAGTTCCTACACATGACTTAATTAGTTCCTACACATGACGTAATTAGTTTCTACACACGTCTGACTGACCTTTGAATCCTCTAGTTCTTCCGCTGTTGTATGTGGGTGTGTGGATGTGCAGGTGTGTGTGTGTGATAATGTATGTGCGCGTGTATGTGTGTGTGTGTGAGTGAGTGTGCGAATATGTGTGTGAGTGTTATATATGTTTGTGAGTGTGTGTTTGCGTGTAGGCGTGTGTGTGTGTGTGCGTGAGTGGGTGGGTGGAAGTGAATGTGTATGTGCGTGCGTGCGTGTGTGTGCGTGTGAGAATGTATATGTGTGTGAATGTGTGTGAGGGTGTATGCTTGTGAGTGTGTGTATATGTGTGTGCCAGTGCGTGTGCGTATGTGTGAATTGTTGAATGATGATTGCGATTAATTAAATAAAGTCAACGATGGCGCTTCTTGGCTAGATGGCAATATCATAAATATTTATATACACAGGTATTTATATGTATATTCTCTCTCTCTCATTGTCTCTTTCGTTCTCTCTTTCACACTATATATATATATATTTATACACACACACTTTCTCTTTCCCTCTCTCTCTCTCTCTGACTATTTGTATGAGTAAATGTTTATTAACGTGTTTGTGATTGTGAGTGGATATATGTGAGCTATTGAGTGGTTGTATAACTGTGCGAGTTTTATAAATGATGTATGTTTGTATGAAAGTGTTTATGTAGGTATGTATGTATATGTTTATACATGTGTGTGTGTGCGTGCGTGCATGTGTGAGTGTGTGTGTGTGCGTGTGTGTGATCGCGCGCCTGCCTGCTGGCTTGTCTGATTACAAAGTAATATGCATTGTTTATGTTCACAGTATTGATGTGAAAATGTTTTTGTTCTATGCGAATGTAGCATGCAAATTGATGTATGCAAGATGAATGGTTGGAAGGGCCGAATGTAAGACGAGCCTGCGTGCCCAATTTCTGACCCTGTTGAAAATAAAATGCAATCATTTCTTTGTTCAATCTATCTTTCTCTATCTCATTCCGTCTCTTTTCTCTCTCGCGTGTTCTCTCTCTCTCTCTCTTCTCTCTCTCTCTCTCTCTCTCTCTCTCTCTCTCTCTCTCTCTCTCTCTCTCTCTCTCTCTCTCTCTCTCTTTTGTTCTCGCACTTGCTGTGTCCATCTCCATATATTGCACTCTTAAAGACGCAGGAAGTAGATTGAAATCAGTGTTCGCATTAGACAACAGAAAAAGACAATGAAAGCTATTCGCACATTAAATTATATCGAATGGTGGTTGCAACATTGTGGTTTTTCTGTCTCCCTGGAGGCGACCATAATCTCTGCTTTCTTACAATGTAAGAATGTCTCAATTCGCTCCCTGATGTGTGTAGACATAGCCATCGAACACAATACGTGCAAGATTCCATCTTTTGAAGTGAGCTTCCATCAAAAGAGATCAGATATATATATAGCTATCACATGTTACCTCTCTCTCTCTCTCTCTCTTTCTCTCTCTCTCTCTTTCTCTCTCTCTCTCTCTCTCTCTCTCTCTCTCTCTCTCTCTCATATTATCCCATTCTCTCTCTTGTTCTCACACTTTCTGATGTTCTCTCTTTATCTCTATCTCATTCTCCCTCTCACTATCTCTTGTTGTCTCTCTCGTTCTGTCTCAAGCTCTTTTGCTCGTTTTCGTTCTCTCACTCACTCGTTCTCTTTTTATCGCTTTCATGTCCACTCTCTTTCTTTTTATTTCCCTGTTGTGCCCTCTCTTATGTTCTATACCTATCTCTCTATATGTCTGTCAGTTTGTATGTCTGTCTATCTCCCATCACCTCTCTCTCTCTCTCTTCCAAATTGAAAAAAGGAACATTAGAACGTCGACGCTGGAGTCGACAGAAAACTGGGAAGAATGTTTAAAAAGAAATTAATGAAAACTATTCCACGAAGATGACATCCATTCGGGTACGTGAAATGTTTCAATAATATGCACATGACGGGGCGAAGTGGCGTGTACAACGTCCTTTTCTACTTCTCAGACTAGGATACGATCCGCGGATTGAATAATATACATTTTTAAAGGACAAGAGATTTAAAAATGTTATATTCTTCTACTTCTTCTTCTTCTTCTTCTTCTTCTTCTTCTTCTTCTTCTTCTTCTTCTTCTTCTTCTTCTTCTTCTTCTTCTTCTTTTTCTTCTCTTTTCTCTCCTCCTCCATCTCCTTTTCCTCTTTGTTCTTCTTCTTCTTCTTCTCCTCCCCCTGCTTCTTCTTTTCCTCTTCCTCCTTCTCCTCCTCCCCGGCCTTCTTCTTCTTTCGTTCGCTTAACATTTGTTCTCAATATCTGGAATGATGTCACCTGTATAACTCCCTATCTTCTGATTCTGGGGCAGTGGTTCGGTCTAGGCAGTCACAGTGGAACGACAGTGATAAGTCAGTGAGTACAGCACTCTTTTTAGACACCTCACGGCGCACTGACCGTATGGTACTAAACCCATATTTCTATAGACAAACGGAGCTCGGAGCTGATGTGTTCAATACCACCCCGTCTGCCTTTATTCCCAAGACATTTCGTGGTACCAATGTTCGGCTGAGTCGACATGGGAGCTCACGTCAACTTGTAAACATCAGAATCCGTTCCAGATGCGGATTGAACCGTTGACCACCGTCCGGCAGGCGAACATCTAGCGTCAGAGAGGAATACATGCAGATCGCTGACCCCTGTTCCTGGTCTGTGATGTGCTGGGGTCATGACGTTTTGTTTGTAGATCTGAGTGCAAGGACGAATAGGTGGTCAGTCGTTTCTTCTGCTGGTGGACAACGAACGCCGACATCGACAGGAATAGTTAGAATAAATTAAGGGATATTACCCCATCTCTTTTGGTGGAACCTCACTTCCAGAGATAGAATTATATGTATAATACTACCAGCACCTTGTCTTGGCAGACATAAGTTTGTTACATTATGCTTCAAAAATAGCACAACGCCTGGGCTGAATTGTAGAGACCATGTGTTGCCTATGCAGTAGGATCCCTATCTCGACTTGCCTAGTTTACTCCAGAGGAAAGGTGACACCAATAAGTCTAGAACAAGACAAGCTGCAGAAGTTGCCGGATCAGTAAAGCAATGCTCTAACTGTCCACTGGTCGGAGCTTCGATCCTAGACCAGTTGCCAACCAAGGCTTAGGGCCTGGTCTGCCCTGCCACGACATTTAGTCTTTAGGCTGCATTTCCTAGCACCAGGTTAAGGTTTGTACCCTTCAAATTGTTCTCCACCGCCCGAATCCGTTGGCGCAATGTGGGGTGTCGGGTTCGATAAGTCCCACTGAACATTCGTGGATAAAACAAAAGCAGGTAGTATCGTCTACTATCATACGGTAGCTCAGTCATGTCTGACTAAGACCTGACACTGGTATTTATATATCTGAATATCCTATTGGACAGGCTTGTAAAGAGCAGCATACCTTGGACACTGACATATAGAGTGTATTTTTAATGACTGTGCAGTGTTTGAAAATATTGCCGGTCCAAGTTTTGTATTCACCCTCTGTAAAGTTCATGCAACATAACAGGTAAATACAAAAGTTGGACCGGCAATATTTTACAAACACGTTACAGTCATTAAAAATGCACCCTGTTCCTTCGCCGCATTAAGTGTCACAGTGGCTAGGAAAGAAGAATGATGGAAGGCGTGGTTCCCGGAAGAGAAGGCAGGGGTTGATCAGCAAAGAGATGGACACCGGACATTGCGGACATTTTGGGCATGAGGGTGAACGAGGCAGGAGAAATAGTCAGAGATCGAGAAGCTTTTCGACGCGCCATGATGAGTGCGACCTTCTGTAAAGGATCTAACACATGATGATGATGATGATGATGATGATGATGATGATGATGATGATGATGATGATGATGACGATGATGATGATGATGATGATGATGATGATGATCATGATCATGATCATGACGACGACGACGACGATGATTATGTTATGAAGATGATGATGATGATGTCTATGATGATGATGTTGTTTATGATGATGATGTTTATGACAATGATTATGTTGTTTATGAAGATGATGTTTATGATGATGATTATGTTGTTTATGGTGATGATGATTATGATGACGATGATGATGTTGCTGCTGCTGCTACTGCTGATGATGATGATGATGATGATGATGATGATGTTGTTTATGATGATGATGATGATGTTGATGATGATGATGATGCTGATGATGATGATGATGATGATGATGATGATGATGTTGTTTATGATGATGATTATGTTGTATATGGTGATGATGATGATGATGACGATGATGATGTTGCTGCTGCTGCTGATGATGATGATGATGATGATGTTTATGATGATGATGATGTTGTTTATGATGATGATGATGTTGATATGATGATGTTGCTGCTGCTGATGATGATGATGATGATGATGATGATGATGATGGTGATGATGGTGGTGATGATTAAGTATATACAAAGAATGCCCAATTGTACACCCCATAACGCCAATTGAGCACATGGTGCTAGACTCATACTTGTATAGATCAATTAGACCTCGGTGTCTGACGTAGTCATTATCACATCGCCCGCCTTAGCTCTCCACGACATTTCCTGGTAACCGCTTTAGACTAAGTCAGCCTGGAAGCCTAGATCATCTCATCTCCTCTCATCATATTCTTCTTGTACCTTGCTGTGTTGAGGTGAAGTATAAACAGCGGGAGATTGCCCGCTTATGGGCTTCATGTTTCGATATTCTCGTGGACTCTTGTTATTCTCTGCGTCCATCGTTTACGTGGTCGGCCTCTTCCTCTGCTTCCCTCTGGTCTGTACATCATTGCTTGTTGTGACCGTATACTGTTAGTTGGTAACCTACTTGCATGGCCACACTATTTGACTTGCTGCCTTCTAATAAAATCTAGTGCAGCTATAACCCCCACTTTAGTCCTGATTTCTTCATTTCTGATCTTATCTCTTCTTGATACATTGAGTATTCTTCTCAGGAATCTCATTTATGTTTTGCGATTTTTCTTTTCCCTTTTTCTGTCATTGTCCAGGTTTGGCATTGGTAACATAGAGTTGGTAGGAAGATTGTGTTGTAAAGTGCTTTTTTAGTAGTTATTGATACATGTTTGTTCTTTAGTATTGGTGCCATTTGTCCAATGAGTTAGTTTTCCTTATTGCATCTATTTTCAATCTCGTCTTCTGATTTCCCATTTGATGATATTATACTTCCTAGGTACTTGAAAATCTTTACTTGTTCATAGGTTTACAAATGTGTATCCTCCCCAAAGCGGATTGAACCCATGTCTGCCGAGCTTGCAGGCGAGCGTCTAGTCACAACGCTACCGTATGAGATTAATGCGCACCCATAATTATGAAATTATTTGCCACCAATAAGTCAAGACCGTGACACTATCAACAGTAATTAGCCAATCTCTGAATCGCGTTGACGAAGTTGAGACTATTAGTGGAAACGTATTTCCGTCCAATCTGTCGGGAGGCTAAAGAGTTGCTGCAGGTAATGAACTTCTGTTTGTGATCTCTTCTACCTCCCCAGGGACAGTTCCTACAACTTCGTTATCACATCCTGTCTGGCCGATCGATACCTTTTAATATCTTGCATGCATTCTTTCTCAGTCTTAATGTTATTTTAGGGGTCCTTCCACAATCCCTCTATACAAGCAAACTTTCTGTTAAATAACATTCTGTCGTCAGTTCAGATTTCTATATGTTAACTTCTCTCACAATATCTTATTCTGTCTTTTCTTCCGATGTTTTCTTTCAACTCTTTTCTTCATTCTTATTTTATTCGTCTCGTTCTCCCTTCCGATTTTTAAAAATTCTTAGTTCTTTGTCTTTGTTTCCCTTCTATAACGTTTTGCTTCCTTCGTTGTCTTCATTTATTTCCTAGCGTTCGTTTTATGTTTCTTAACATGTATTTCTTTCATTATTGTTCCTTCTCCCTTTAAGTCTATTTTTCTTATTCAATTATATGTTTCAATTTTTTTTCATGCTTTCTGTCTTCTTCCTCTCCTTCTTCTCCTCCTTTTTATTCTCCTTCTTTTTTCTTCTCCACTCCTCCCCATTCCTACTCCGCCTCCTTCTCCTGCATTTATTTTCAGATGCCAGAACGAACAAGATATCAACGAATTTTACTCAGTCCACATCGTGCGTGTCTCAGTAAGACAATTTCCCTGACACTCGTAATGAAGCATTAACAACAGCAGCAGCAGAAAACGAAGACGACAGAGAGAAAGAAAAATATACTGTTAAAAAAAAAAAAAACGAAAAGAAAAAAGAAACGCAACATTATTGCAGTTTCAATTGCAAACTTGTACCAACATTTTATTGACGATGCTGATTCCCCTACTGCAGTCGGTTATGGCGATGGTGGTCCGTAAGAACAGGACCTGTGTAGAGTCTCCTAGCCTAAAGACCAGCGTCGTGCAGCCGGTTCTTGACCGTTTGATCTGAAATTCGACGAGCTCCTGGCATTGACTGGACTGTGAAGGACGCAGATGCAAATCGATTCTTAAGGTGAAGCAGCCGTATGAAGCGGTCTTCGGCAGCAGTTGTGATTCTGGGTCTTCCACTGCGCGGCCGGTCTGCCATTGAGCCAGTTTCTTGAAATCGCCTCCAAAGATGACTAATGGTACTTCTAACCACATTAACATCTCTAGCTACTACACTTTGTGACTTTCCAGCCTGTAAACATCCAGTGATGGTGAGTCGTTGTTCTGTAGTGAGATGAGCCATACTTGCGCATTGAATTTTTAACTGAATTTATTCGAGGCGCGTCAGTCTTTTATGTGCATTCAATAACATGTTCAAGGAATTTTGTTTTCAGTAAGTTTCACAAGATTATCATAAACCTATCACGAGTTATTGTCAAAAATGTTGTTTTGATCTTGACTTCTTTCATGACCTCACGAATCATGAGGTGAGTACAATTCAGGTAACCACGAGAAGTTAATGACCAGATGGACACAGTCGATAGGTTGATTGATATCCAAGCAGCGAACATCTTTTATAAAAGTAACACCAAACATATTGCGTTTCTTTTTCTTCTTTTTTTTTTGGGAGAGGGGGGGGGGGGGGGGGGGGGGACAGTATATGTAGCTATAAGTATTCTCTAACAGTAGTAGGCAAAACAATCACAGTCATTGTACACAGCTTAGAAAGTGCTTCAGTGTTAAACAGTTCTCTTGGGGCATTAGGCTGGAGAAACGTTGACAATGTTAATTAAAAGTTAGTTGCATGACCTTTAGAGGACGTCGCAGTCAACCCCAGCATGTTTTTGCTGTTTGTGATTTCTTGGCAAGTGTACGTTCAGTAATTTGCTATTGCTTTCTGAACCACCGGCACTCACACCATTTTATAAAAGCCAATGCAAGGCAGTTTGCTGCCACATCGCCCACAGCTATGTTTCGAACTCAGTATAGGGGATTACGAGTTACGTCGGTAACGTTATCGCCACGGAGTCGACTGTTTACAATGACTTACTTTAAACCGATGGAGACAACATTAGCAGGCCAGCCCTGACCCCAGACTCGTTCGTATGTGATGTGCTGAATCGTGACCTCATCATCATCATCATCATCATTTTCATCATCATCATCATCATCATCATCATCATCATCATCATCATCATCATCCATCATCATCATATGCAATGCCAATAAAAGTACACGATCAAGTTTCGCCCATTCACAGGATCACCAAGAGTCGTGGTTCAGCTACAGTGTTCCTGTCTCGACGATGGCATTTGGCCAACCATCAAGGTATTTACTTCTCTGCCTTCCCCTTATTATTTTCGCCTCAATATTGCCAGTTGTCACCAAGTTCTCTGGTTTATTTCTTCTCGTAACGTGCCCAAAGAATCTTGACAGTCAGTACCTAACTTCTCTTATCAGTTTACAGTTTTCATGTTTTTTCTTGTAGGACTTGCTCGTTGTTATTTGTTCTGTCTGTCACTGGTATCCTTTGTTTTTTCCTCAGAAACAACAAACCTCATTTATATCATTTTGTTGTTTGGGTTATTGTTGTTGTTGTTTTCTTTTGGCCAACTTAAACAGCTGTCCACAAACATATTTCTCTGTCTTCCTCTGTGTCTCTTGCCTAGTCTTTTCACTATTAAGGCTTATTTATCTATTCTACCCCTCCTGGTGATTTTTATTTCATGTATAATTTCTTTGTGATGTTAATAAGTAATCATGTAGCTTCTGTAGCTCGCAATGCTTCATATTTATTTTATTATTTGTCCGCGACATCATCATCATCATCATCATCATCATCATCATCATCATCATCATCTACATCATCGTCATCATCATCGTCATCATCATCTACATCATCATCTACATCATCGTCATCATCATCATTTTTTTTGTTCGCATATCCTTTACAGGACATCTCTGTCAACATCAGCATCTTTTAGCTGATTGTTGATTTCTTGGCAAGATTTACGCTCAGTAGTTTGTCATTGCTTTCTGAGCGACCGGCTAACATACCCTGTAAGTTACCGACGCGGAGAGAACCGCCACCGATTCTCACGCACGTCACGTTACTCACGAGAGTATAAGGGATTACAGAGAAAGTCGCTAACACCTAGGTCAGGGAGACCAGCCATCATCATCTACATAGTCATCATCATCATCATCATCATCATCATCATCATCATCATCAATGTCATCATCACCATCATCAATATCATCATCATTTACATCACCATTATCTACATCATCATCTCTATCATCTATATCATTAGCACAAGTATCTATAACACCACAATCATCATCATCGCCATCATTATCATCATCATCATCATCTACATCATATTCTGCATCATCTTATCATTAGCACAAGTATGTATATTATCAAACTATCATCAACATCATCATCATCATCTTCATTATCATCATGATCATCTACATCATTACCATCCACTTTTGCCATCAAACCTCCTGGGGAGGAATACGTAATATCTCAGCGTTCTATATGAGGCTCTGGATAGCGTCATTACGATTGACTGTACACTGTCTTTGATGTCAGTGTATATTTACTCGGACGTTCTTTTGCTCTCGTATCCGATATTCTCTGATGTAACGCCAATACGGTAACTGATAGCATTGCGTTCTTACAAGCAATCCAAATTATTTGATCTTCTGTCTTTCATTGTAAGTCGCAAAAGGGTTTGATCTTGTTGTACGTATGATAATAAAATTTCTTATTTGGTCTCGATTGGTTACATTAACAGCTCTCCCCAGGCTTCTCATCTCGCAGATGTTGATTTTTCCTACGCAATATTTGAATAATGTTCATGTTTGACACTGGTAGAATATTGTTAGTATGAATGTGCTTTTTGTTGCCTGTCGTTTTGTGGGCATAATTATATTTGGATGTTTCAGTATGGGTGATAGTTTACAAATAAGCTCACTTCCTTTGCCATCTGATTTCGATTCCTCGGTCTATTCTGCCATCCTCCGAGAATATGCTCATTAGATATTTAATTTATTTAATATCCCTTATAGATATTATATTTATCCGTACGTTTGACGGAGCTGGAGATCTGCTAATCTGCTTAACGCTTGTTTTCAATTTAGTAATGTTCATTTTGTATGTTCTGCATGTTAAAATTAACTTAATGATTTGATATTGTAGTCTGCCCTCGTCGCAGTAAAACAGGCATTGATCGCCTTCACATAACAGTACATTATTAAGGATGAATTTGTTCTTTTGTCTAATGTAAAGAATTTGAAATGTATTTTTATGAAGCAATTCTTTCAATGCTTGATTCTTTGAATATGCTGCCTATGCTAATGTTAAATAGCTGGGGGTGAGAACACGTGATCTTCTCATTATTCTTCTCAACAATCGTATTTCCGCTTCTTCTAGTGTCTTCATCATTTCATTCTCTCATTGCATGACATCCTCGTTCATACAGAAGAGCGGAGCGGATACACATATTAAAGAGATTAGAACGTCAGTGAAAAGGGGGCAGAGAGAGAGAGAGAGAGAGAGAGAGAGAGAGAGAGAGAGAGAGAGAGAGAGAGAGAGAGAGAGAGAGAGAGAGAGAGAGAGAGAGAGAGATAAAGTCGTAACTACGACGTCAGCAGTTTATGTGTAACCAATGAAGATAATAAAATGGGGATGAAACGAAATGTACAGTTGTAACTAGTTTACACTGATGAGATGCATTATAAGTGCTGCAAGAATAACCGTGAGAGATAGAGTTAGGAATGGGGAATTTAGAAGACGACTCTACCTTAAGTCAGTCGTGAACTTCATTATAGAATAACAGATTAAATATTTGGCAACCTCACAAGAATACCCTGGTATTATTTGTCACAAAGACCTATTTTGAAGAAATATATTGGACAGAGCGAGGGAAAGACGAGATAAAAGATGGATTTATGGTATCAAGAACAATCTTAAAGAAATGAATATTAACTTACAAAGGGCATTAGAAAATGCGCATAAAAGATCTTTACATTTCCCCACAGTTCGTTGAGATAAGTCGAGGAGACGAAGAAGAAGAAAAAGAAGAGTTAGTATATCGTAAAAAAAAGTATCAAGTCGAGAATAGATTTTTGATTGTTTCAGGCGAATGCACAATGTTTTCTTCTGACTTTGGACACATTTGGTTTATTCTGAAATGAATGGCAAATTACTGAACGTAAACTTGCCCAGGAATCACGAACAGCCAAGACATGCAGAGGTTGACTGCTACGTCCGTAAAGGATATGCAACTAACTTTAAGTTTATTCTGACTTTAGACTAGTAAAGTTTAGTCAGACGTTTGACTTGTCAAGTTTAGTCAGACGTTAGGCTAGTTAAGTTTAGTCTGACTTTAGACTAGTTAAGTTTAGTCTGACTTTAGACTAGTTATGTTTAGTCTGACTTTAGGCTAGTTAAGTTTAATTTGACGTTAGGCTAGTTTAGTTTAGTCTGACTGTAGACTAGTTTATTCTGACTTTAGACTAGTTTACTCTGACTTTAAACTAGTTTAATCTGATTTTAGACTAGTTTAGCCAGACAAGGGGAAGGCAGAGAAATAAATACCTGGATGGTTTGGCCACGTGGTATGGTCAAAACACGAACACTGAGCTGATTCGTGACTCTGGTGATCGTGTGAGACTGCAAAACATGACCGCCTAAGCTTATAAGCTTAGCATATGTTGATAATGAGTCTGACGTTAGACTAGTTTACTCTGGTTGTATACTAGTTTACTTTGACTTTAGACTAGTCTAATCTTACTTTAGACTAGTTTACTCTGACGTCTGACTAGTTCATTCTGACATTACACTAGCCTACTCTGACTAAAGTCTCTTGACATTTTAAATAGTCTGTTGTCAGTGTGCCAGTTTCTTACCTCAGCCTGCGTCTATTCTCAAGTAGAACACGAAGAGCCGGATCCCCGGTGACCTTGCCCCAAACGCCAATGACATAGCTCTCAATGCTACTCTCGTCATTTCCTCGCACAATCCGGAAGTAGCCATCCTCACCCCAGACAGTGCCCCACGAGTTGGCGCAGATCTGAGGATTAAACGCGTCACGAGTGACTCGGCTAATGTCCATGCACTGAGTACTATTAACAATGGGAGTAATCAGTAATAAACAGTTGCTAATATTATCCAATATTGCTAAAGTATCAATCATTACAATATTATTGGTAGTAGTAGTAGTAGTAGTAGTAGTAGTAGTAGTAGTAGTAGTAGTAGTAGTAGTAGTAGTAGTAGTAGCAGTAGTAGTAGTAGTAGTAGTAGTAGTTGAAGTTGTAGTAGTTGTAGTAGTTATAGTAGTAGTAGTAGTAGTAGTAGTAGTAGTAGTAGTAGTAGTAGTAGTAGTGGTAGTAGTAGTAGTAGTAGTAGTGGTAGTGGTAGTAGTAGTAGTAGTGGTAGTAGTAGTAGTATTAGTAGTAGTAGTAGTAGTAGTAGTAGTAGTAGTAGTAGTAGTAGTAGTAGTAGTAGTAGTAGTAGTAGTAGTAGTAGTAGTAGTAGTTGTTGTTGTTGTTGTTGTTTGGCCACAATTGTTGTAATTTACTGATGTTCTTGTTATAGAAAGGAGCTGTGTTGCTCTCTCTCTCTCTCTCTCTCTCTCTCTCTCTCTCTCTCTCTCTCTCTCTCTCTCTGTGTCTGCCTGCCTGCCTGCCTGCCTACCTGCGTGCGTGCGTGTGTGTGTGTGTGTGTGTGTGTTATATATTTTGTTGTAATCAATATGTGTTCAATGTGCCTTGTTATTGTGAAGGCATGTCGTTTACTTGAAAGTTTACAACATACAAAAATAGAAAAAGACACACAGAAAACGTACCCAGTACTTGATTATGTCTCCTTGCTGTGTTCTTTCAGCTCCCCAACTAGAACATAACAAACACACAGACATGAATGAATAACTGGCCAAAACTAGAACATAACATACACATACATAAGTGAATGAATAACTGGCCAAAACTAGAACATAACAAACACATACAGAAGTGAATGAATAACTGGCCAAAACTAGAACGTAACACACACACACACACACACACACACACACACACACAGAGAAGTGAATGAATAGCTGGCCAAAACTAGAACATAACATACACATACAGAAGTGAATGAATAACTGGCCAAAACTAGAACATAACACACACACACAGAAGTAAATGAATAAATGGCCAAAATTAGAACATAACAAACAAATACAGAAGTGAATGAATATCTGGCCAAAACTAGAACATAACACACACACACACACACACACACACACACACACACAGAGAAGTGAATGAATAACTGGCCAAAACTAGAACATAACATACACATACAGAAGTGAATGAATAACTGGCCAAAACTAGAACATAACACACACACAGAAGTAAATGAATAAATGTCCAAAATTAGAACATAACAAACACACACAGAAGTGAATGAATAACTGGCCAAAAGTAGAACATAACATACACACACAGAAGTGAATGAATAACTGGCCAAAACTAGAACATAACATACACACAGAAGTGAATGTATAACTGGCCAAAACTAGAACATAACAAACACACACAGAAGTGAATGAATAACTGGAAAAAACTAGAACATAACAAATACACACAGAAGTGAATGAATAACTGGCCTAAACTAGAACATAACATACACATACAGAAGTGAATGAATAACTGGCCAAAACTAGAACATAACACACACACACACACACAGAAGTGAATGAATAACTGGCCAAAACTAGAACATAACATACACATACAGAAGTGAATGAATAACTGGCCAAAACTAGAACATAACACACACACAGAAGTAAATTAATAAATGGCCAAAATTAAAACATAACAAACACACACAGAAGTGAATGAATAACTGGCCAAAACTAGAAAATAACATAGACACACAGAGACGTGAATGAATAACTGGCCAAAACTAGAACATAACAAACACACACGGAAGTGAATGAATAACTGGCCAAAACTAGAACATAACATACACACACAGAGAAGTGAATGAATAACTGTCCAAAACTAGAACATAACATACACACAGAGAAGTGAATGAATAACTGGCCAAAACTAGAACATAACATACACACACAGAGAAGTGAATGTATAACTGGCCAAAACTAGAACATAACAAGCACACACAGAAGTGATTAAATAACTGGCCAAAATTAGAACATAACAATCACATACAGAAGTGAATGAATAACTGGCCAAAACTAGAACATAACATACACATACAGAAGTAAATGAATAACTGGCCAAAACTAGAACATAACATACACATACAGAAGTGAATGAATAACTGGCCAGAACTAGAACATAATACACACATACACAGAGACGTGAATGAATAACTGGCCAAAGCTAGAACATAACATACACATACAGAAGTGAATAAATAACTGGCCAAAACTAGAACATAACAAGCACACACAGAGAAGTGAATGAATAACTGGCCAAAACTAGAACATAACAAACACACACACAGAGAAGTGAATGAATAACTAGCCAAAATTAGAACATAACACACACACACACACACACACACACACACACAGAAGTGAATGAATAACTGGCCAAAACTAGAACATAACATACAGAAGTGAATAAATAACTGGCCAAAACTAGAACATAACACACACACAGAGAAGTAAATGAATAAATGGCCAAAATTAGAACATAACAAACACACAGAGAAGTGAATGAATAACTGGCCAAAACTAGAACATAACATACACATACAGAAGTGAATGAATAACTGGCCAAAACTAGAACATAACAAACACACACAGAAGTGAATGAATAACTGGCCAAAACTAGAACATAACAAACACACACACAGAAGTGAATGAATAACTGGCCAAAACTAGAACATAAGAAACACACAGAAGTGAATGAATAAAAGGCCAAAACTAGAACATAAGAAACACACAGAAGTGAATGAATAACTGGCCACAACTAGAACATAACAAACACACACAGAAGTCAGTAAAAGACTGACCCCAACTAGAACATAAACCATAGACACGCGAGTGAATGACTGACCCGAACTAGAACATAACAAACACATGCGTGTGCGTAATTTAATGATTGAACTGTCACGTGGATTCGTGAGTTACTGACTGAATGAAACTGTGGATACGTGATGTAACAACTAAATGAAAGAGTTGATACGTGATGTAACAACTGAAAAGAGTGGATTTATGATGAAAAAAAGAGAAGAACAGCAACAAAAAGTTTTGAAGCAGTAGCTTCCTATGGTTAATTAATTAATTGACAAATGAATGAATGTCTAAGTCATGTGATGACTGGACGAATGACTGCAAACATGATATAATTATCACACACATGAGTACATAAGTAATGTAACAAATGAATTAATGAGTGGATAGTGATGTAATGACTGAATCAGTCAGTGACTACCTGAATAATGATTGAATCAATCAGTGGGTATGTGATGTAATGGCTGAGTAATAAGTGAATATGTGATGTAAAGACCGAATCAATCAGTGGTCATATAATGTAATCACTGAATCAATCAGTGGATACGTGATGTAATGACTGAATCAAGCAGTGTTTACGTGATGTAATGACTGAATCAATCAGTGGATACGTGATGTAATGACTTAATCAAGCAGTGGATACGTGATGTAATGACTGAATCAAGCAGTGGATATGTGATATAATGACTGAATCAAGCAGTGGATATGTGATGAAATGACTGAATCAATCAATGGATATGGGATGTAATGACTGAATCAATCAGTGGATACGTGATGTAATGACTGAATCAATAAGTGGATAAGTGACGTAATGAGATAGGAATACGCAGAACAAAGAAGGGGCACACTATAAAAGACGTAAAATATGCCATCTAGCTGTCATCGTATCACATTGAGTATATGGTGTCTGGATAATATTTCATGCAGACTGACAGACGGGCTAAGCGACAGACGTACAGATAAATAGGTGGATTTAGAGATAGATTTAGAAAATCAGTAAAGAAACACTTGGTTCCTGGAGGATGAGTGAGAAAGAGAGAAATTGATAAATTTTTAGACAGGTTTAGAAAAATAGTAATGAAACACTTGGTTCCTGGGTGAGAGAGAGAGAGAGAGAGAGAGAGAGAGAGAGAGAGAGAGAGAGAGAGAGAGAGAGAGAGAGAGAGAGAGAGGAGAGAGAGAGAGAGAGAGAGAGAGATGTAAATATCGGTATAGAAAAACGGCGATGTACCGAAGGGGTTGCGAATGTAATTCGTAATCCCGAATACCGCGTTCGAAACACAGCTGCGGGCGATTTGGAAGCAGCCCGCTTGCGTTGGATTTCATACAATGGTATGAGTGCTGGTCGTTTAGAAATCAATTGCAACCTACTAACAGGAAACTTGCCAAGAAATCATTAAAAGCCACCCAAAAAAAAAAAAAAATGGCTGCGACGCCTTGTAAAGAATATGCAATACCTATTTCTTTTTTGCTTTAGAAAAACGGTTATGCAAAACGTAGCCCCTGGTTTGTGAGTGGTGAAGCGACAAACACGACATTCATAAAGAATATTAAAAGCATTCTGGGAGTGAACATGCACGAGACAGGGTCACTAGCGAGAGATTGACAGTTTTTCCAGCTGTCTGTGGCGAAAGCCGCGTTCTTCAAATAGCGTCGTGCGGCATGATAATGCCGCGCCACACTCTTGTCATCATCATCATCAAGTGCCCTGCTAGCTGGGGTAGGAGTTCATGACTCTCCACAGATCTCGGTCTTTGGTGTTCTGGATCAACTCTGCTGATGATATTCCTCCATGCCACTGTTTCAATCCATCCAGTATCATTTCTCTTGGTCTGCCTCTGCCTCTCTTCCCCTCGATCTTTCCAGTTGTCACGATGTTGTTCGATGTCTCTCTTCTCATCACATGACCAAAGTAAGTTGTTTGTCTCTTTCTAATTGTTGTATATAGTGTTATAGTTTCATTAGCCTCTTATCAGACAATCGTTGTCAGTTACTCTGGCAGTCCAAGGAATTCGCAACATTTGTCTCAGAAACCACATTTCCGTTGCTTCTACGTTCTTCCTAATTTGATCATTTACATTCCAAGATTCAATGCCATACAGCAAAACTGGTTCTATATAGCATTTCAGCATTCTCTTTCTTACATTCATTGAAAGCGACCTATTGCATAAGATACTCTTCATTTTCTGAAATGCGGCTTTTGACCTTTCCTATTCTGCTCTTAATCTCTGTTGTACATCTTCCATCTTGTCATGTCCCATAAACTCTGGTAAGTAAACGAACTCTTTCGGGCCACGAGGAGTAATAGGTATATGGTGAGTAGACCCATATTTTAGACTTATCGGCACTGGATTGGTTATGTGGTCATTATAATTTTAACCGCCTTTACTTCCTGTACAATTTCCTGGTACCAATGTTGGGTTGGATCGACCTGTGTACCTAAGTCAGTGATAAATAATATCTGCCGCGATTGAGATCCAAATACAGTGCAAACCGCTTAAGGCGATCTCGGATGTGGCGAATTTCTGTGAATAACAATATTGCATTGTACGTTGGCAATGCATTTTTATGTTCTTGAACTCTTATAAGAGGAATTCCTGATAAGAAGAACTATTTCTTGGTCCCAGGTGAGTTCGCCTTATCAGAATGTGACTACTGGGTTAGTAGGTAAACGTGCTAGCCAATGTGTTACCACGGCTCAGACATTCTGGGGTTTAATGCAATAACATGTTCTTTACAGGGCGTTGCAATCACAGCCATCTCCTATTGACTGCTTGTGATCAACTAGGCAATTTTAAGTTAAGTTTTTAAATGCCATTGCTTTCTGAACAATAAGCCAACAAGTGTTAAAGTTAGTCCATATCCTGTACAGGACGTAGCAGTTAACCCCGGTATGTTTTTGGCTGTTTGTGATTCCGAGGCAAGTTTACGTTCAGTAGTTTGCGATTGCTTTCTGAACTACCGACACTTACACCATTGTATGGAAACCAACACAATGCGGTCTGCTTCCAAATCGCCCGCAGCTGTGTTTCGAACGCGTGGGATTACGAAGTGTATTCGCAACCCCTTCGCCACAAAGCCGACATGTGTACTTACCCTTCAATTCTGACTGAATGAAAGCCATATTTCATGTGTACTTACCTATAATTCTCACTGAATGAAAGCCAGATTTCATGTGTACTTACCCTATAATTCTCACTGAATGAAAGCCAGATTTCATGTGTACTTACCCTATAATTCTCACTGAATGAAAGCCAGATTTCATGTGATCCTCCGAGTCCCGGCGGAGGGACGTCAGGCCAGTGTACTTGTACACACCTCGGTTGTACATGAAGAAATCCTCTCGAACCAGCATTGTTGCTGTGAAGATACAATAACACGGAATATCAGGTGTATTGGAACAATACAATAACACGGAATATCAGGTGTATTGGAACAATACAATAACACGGAATATCAGGTGTATTGGAACAATACAATAACACGGAATATCAGGTGTATTGGAACAATACAATAACACGGAATATCAGGTGTATTTTAACAATACAATAACAGGGAATATCAGGCTCTTTATAAGTGTGATCTATGTCATCATCATCACGTGCTATGCCGATAAACGTGGCCGGTCATGAATGACCATCTCACACGATGACCAGTCTTTTAGATCAGCTCTGTATTCTTGTCCCGATGTTGCCGTGTGGCCAAGCCATCTGAGTATTTATTTAATTGTCTTCTCTTTATTCTTTTGCCAAAAAATGTGCCAGTTGTCACCAGGTTTTTACGTTTATTTCTTCCCAAAACTAACCCCAAAATCTGGACTGCTGACGCCTTATGTATCTAGTCCATTTACAGTTTGCATTTACCACTTGAAGGACTCTATCAGTCATTATTCTACTCGCTCTTGGCAGTATTTCCATTTTTTTTTTCTTGTATTCATTCTGGTATTATATAGTTAAGATAAGATAAGACTGAAGTCACCTGTGACGTACCCGAGCAACCTTCCGGAAGGGCGAAGACCAAGTTCCCTAATGCCACCAGGAAGGAAAAGCATCAGGGATAAATAATATGACCGAACTAACGTCTCCACGGCAGGGGTCAGACGCCCGGAGTCATGACCCGTACGGGACCACCCCCAGAGAGTTTTAAGAAATTAAAGGTCCGAAATGCTTGGGAAAGGGGGTTTAACTTCTGATGATCAGAAGCCCCCTGCCGTGTTTGCTCTGCGTCGGAGTTCTTACGACTAAGTCTTCATCGTCATAATAATCTTCCAGTTTTGCCGTCAAGCGCCGTGGGAAGAAATAGTAGACATACCACACGTACACATGTGCACATATGGTACTAGCCATATTTTGATAGACCAAATGATTGCAGATGAGTAATATGGGTAATAACACATCGGCCGTCTTTGCTTCCCAGAGACTTGGATTTAAATTGCCTAATGCTAAATATTTGTTTCGGTTATTTTTCACTGTCTTAGTCACACAGATCGATCCAGCCCAAATTGGATACCCAAAAATTTCACTGGAAGTAAATACGTCAGGTAGGATATTAACCATACAACCATTCTAGTGCCGATCACCGATCAGTTTAAAACAGTGGTTCTCAACCGGTAGGGAATTTCCCCCCGGGAATTTTAGGGTTTCCGGGGGGGGGGGGGGGGGGGGGGGGGAATTAAGATTATTTCAAGATCGCGTTAATACAAAAACCGATTACTTGATATTGTTTTACCTTCATACTGTACGGTTATGTACGTCTCACCCTTCTAAAATTCAATTTATAAAGTAAGTAGACCCACAAATCACGTTTTATGTGGACGTCTAGGCTTGCTTTAGTATGTGCTATTAAATTTAGCTTCCATTATTACGTAAACTGTGTAGGGGCGGGGGCGGGATTTTTAGGTAGAAAATATGAAAGGAGGAATTACATTCTGAAAATATGGTGAAGGGGGGCACGGGCCAATTTTTTAGGTAGGAAATACGAAAGGGGGGGAATGACGTTCTGAAAAATGTAGAAGGGGGGCACGGGCCAAAAAGGTTGAGAACCACTGGTTTAAAATGTGGGTCTGCCATCATTTGCCTATTTGGCCTAATGGCCTGAAAGTGGTCGTTTACTTACCCAGCCGGTCTCCGTGGCTAAGATCTTGAGGACTCAAATCGTAAGCCCGTTTACCCGCGTTCGAAAAACAGCTGCGAGCGATTTGGCAGCCGACCGCGTTATGTGGGTTTTAACGTGTTGGTAAGATAGCCGGTCGTTCAGAAAGCAATGACAAACTACTGAACGTAAACTTGCCAAGACACCAACAACAGCAGGACAATGCTGGTGTTGATAGCGATGTTCTGTAAATAGGATATGCATTTTTTAAAAAATGCTAAATATATAATTTAACAAGTTTCTCCTATCTTGGACATGCAATAACAGATGATGGCAGAAGTGAAATAAAAATTAAAAAGAGAATAGGAATGGCCAAAAATTCTTTCAACAGCATGAAATCAGTATTAACATCTAGAGAGATTAACAACGCATTAAAAATGAGAATTGTCAAATGTTACGTATATATTAAACACTATTGTATGGCGCGGAAGCCTCGACATTGAACAAGCAACTAGAAAATCGAATAGATACCCTGGAGATGTGGATATACAGAAGAATATGTCGTATTTCATGGAAACAGAAACAATCAAATACAGAGGTTCTAGAAAAACTGGGAATGAAAAGAGAGTTGATGAAAGAAATAAAAAAGAGGCAAGTGAAATATTTCGGCCACGTTAAAAGACATAACACTCTTATAAAAACTATACTGGAGGGCAAGGTTGAGGGCAAGCGAGCAAGAGGTAGACAAGCGATACAAGTGGGAAGATAACATCAAGAGATGGACGAACATTAGTCTGACAGAATTTACAGACAATGCTAGAGACAGACAGTGTTGGAGATCCAATGCAGCCAACCTTCATTGTGGAGACGGCACCTGATTGTTTGATTGAAATATATAATTAATTAACAAAATGTGAGAGGATGAAAGGACAACATGTTAGATGGATCTATGTACATACATTTTATCGTTTTCAAAATAAAGTTGAATCGTTTGTTGGTTAATTCATGGTGTGTACTGATTGTCTTTTGCTCTTCAGAACACGATACAATAGATTACGCAACCACATGCATACACGATTCAAGACTGGCCAATCAGCAATGTGCACATGTGGACTGGCAAAGCAGACAGCAGATCATATACTCCAAGACTGTCCCAAATACGACATATCTAGGCAAACCATCTGGCATAGAGAAACAACAGTGGAAGATAACTTTATGGACCTCTGAGTGAACTAAAACAGACAGTGACATTCCTACAAGAGACAACATTGCAGATATAGACACATTTCAAGTGAACGAAAGAAGAAGAAGACGAAGAAGAACCGATAGTCTTTTGGATATATTTTACTTGTAGTATACCAGCTAAACAAAAACATATATCTATATTTTCAATGTTAATTTTGATGAACATCTAAATGCATTTTCATAAAATTACCAATATATATATCGAGTGCTGGAGGTCCCGGGTTCAAGCTTCTAGTAAAAAAATTTCCTTTGGTCTCTGGGTAGTGAGATCGGACGTCCGTGTGTATTGCTGCGCACGTAAAAATTCCTATATATATATAGTGAGTATCTTGGTGCTGAAGCGAAGAGGTTAAGTACCCAATTCGCAATCCCACATACGCGTCCGAATCTCAGCTGCGGACTATTTGGAAGCAGACCGCATTGCGCTGGCTTTCTTACAACGGTATGAGTGACGATTGTTCAGAAAGCAACGGCAAATTAAAGAACTAAGCTTGTCAAAAAATCACAAACAACTACAAAGTGCTGGGGTTGACGTCCTGTAAAGGGAATGGAAATGGCGTAGTCAGTACAGTGGGTTGTACGCTTGTCCGTCAAGACAGCGGTCTAGTTAAATCCTCAGCAGACACAGGATTATTTTTACCCCAACCAGTACTTTACCTGGGTCGAATCAGTCAAAATGGGAACCAGATAATTTCTAGAATATTCTAGAAATGGTCTGGGGAGGATAGGCGACGAGTAAAGTAACTGGTCACCCCACATCATATGGAGCCCTAACACTTCAAACCCATCCCTCCTCCTTCCGTATCTCCCAGAGGCATTATCTGCGATGGGCCAACCTTTACCTTTATGTGCGTGCGTATATATGTGTGCGTATGTGTGCATGTGAAGGTGTGCGTGTGGGTGTATGTGTGTATGTATGTGTATGTGCGTGTATGTGCATGTGTGTACATGTGGGCGTGTGTGGTTGTGTATGTGTTTGTGTGCATGTGCGTGTGCTTGTGTGTGTGTATGTGCGTGAATATGAGTATGTGGGGTGTGAGTATGCGTGTGTGCATGCGAGTACGTTTGTGTGTGTGTGTGTGTCCATGAGTGTGTATGTGTGTGTGTGCGTGCGTGTATGTAAATATATATATATATATGTGTGTGTGTGTGTGTGTGTGTGTGTGTGGGTGTGTGTGTGTGTGAGCGCGCGTGCGGCACTCACCTTGTACAGGGCCGTTGTCCATGATTTCTTTCATAATTTCCCTCTCCTGAAAACAATGACGCATCAGTCAGCTGATCGTTATTACACATGATAAGGTTGTGCGCGCGCGTAGGTACGTGTTTGTGTGTGTATGTGTGTGCGTGCATGAGCGTGTGTGCGCGCGTGTATGTGTGTTCGGGCGTGTATGTATATATGTGCGTTAGTGTGTATATGTATATATGTGCGTAAGTGTGCATGTACGGTGCGTGTGTCTGTATGTGCGTGTGCGTAAAGACATGTATGTGTGCCTCTCTGTATTTGCCCTAGTGTGTGTGCGCATATATGCATGTGTGTATCTGCGTGTGTTTGTGTGTGTCAGCGTGTATTCCCGTGAGGATGCGTGCAGGCGCGTGTGTGTATGCGTGTAGGTATGTATGAAAATAGCGTACACAACCGCAGTATATCCCACCATTATTTAGTCAGTTTGCGGAGAATAGATAACGAATGTGTAATTACCATCAATAACAGATAACGAATGCATAGTAACTATCAGTAACAGGTGATGTGCTTCACATGAAACTCTCCATGACGATGGTAGACGACCAATATCCACCAATTGCATACCTCGCTTGGAGTACTCTACAGTATGATGCGATAAATACGCTATATGCCTACCTAGATGTACCCAACTCAATAGCCACCTATTGAAATATTTCATAACAAAATAAACAACTTGATATGGCAAGGTTTACGACCAACCAGCCATACAACCAACCAACCAACCACACACTCAGTTATTCCAACAATAAAACATGTAACCGACAAACGAACGATTAAGCAATCAACCAATCATTCAACGAATCAACTAAGCTACGAAGTAATTAATCAACAAATCATGCATCCAATCAGCCATCAGCAGTTCAACCAATGAATAAACCAGCCACTTGACCTGTCAGGCAATCAATGAAGCAACACACCAGTCAACATATCCACTAATCAACCAATCAACACACCACCAACCAACAAAGCAGTCAACAAGTAATCAATCAACTACTAAACCAATCAATGAACCTAACCAACCAACTAATCAATCAACTATCCAACAAATCAATTACACAAGTAGCGAACATGTTATAAATCAAACACCCAACCAATCAGCCAACCAATATATCAGCATTATTACCAACCCACCAACCAAATACCTAATCAACCATGCAGCAAACTGTCTAATCAACCAATGATCCAGCCATTCAACAAATCAGCTAATCAGTCATTCAACCAATCGATCAGCCATTCAATCAACCAACTAACCATTCGTTCAACTATCTAACTAATCAGTCATTCAACCAATCGATCAGCCATTCAATCAACCAACTAACCATTCGTTCAACTATCTAACTAATCAGTCATTCAACCAATCGATCAGCCATTCAATCAACCACTAACCATTCGTTCAACTATCTAACTAATCAGTCATTCAACCAATCGATCAGCCATTCAATCAACCAACTAACCATTCGTTCAACTATCTAACTAATCAGCCATTCAACTAAGCAACTAACCAGCCATTCAGCCAAACAACTAACCATCCATTCAACCAACTAGCTAACCAGCCATTCAGCCAACCAACTATCTAGCCATTCAACCAACCAACTAACCAATTATTCAACCAGCCAACTGACCACCCACCCAAGCAATCAACCAACCAGTATAGCAGTAGACTTACGATTGCGCCAACCACGAATCATACAACCAACCAACAACCCTATCAACTGTACAGCAAACTGTCTAATCAACCAACTAACCAGCAATTCAACCAACCAACCATAAATTCAACTAATCAGCCATTCAATCAACCAACTAACCAGAAATTCAACCAACCAACTAACCAGCCATCCAACCAACCAACTACCCCCCCCCCCCCCCCCCCCCCCCAGCAACAATCAGTAATGTAATAGATACGTAATTTTATTTTTTATAATTGTTGACACTAGAAGTGTACTCAGGTATGCCTAGCAAATCAATCAACACATGACACATGTCGTTACGCCTTGCAAGCGGAGAGCACTGACAAAGAAAAGATCATTGATTCATGTAGCAATTAGCGAGCTCTACTAATCACCTTTAGCTAACGATATGTTTAATCAACAGTAGTTAATTATGACTTGTCCTACTTCTTTTCCCCTTTCTCCTCCTTCTCCAATTCTTCTTCTTCTTCTTCTTCTTCGTCTTCTTCTTCTTCTTCTTCTTCTTCTTCTTCTTCTTCTTCTTCTTCTTCTTCTTCTTCTTCTTCTTCTTCTTCTTCTTCTTCTTCTTCTTCTGTTTGCGAATGAATAGAATATCGTGGACAGAGAAGAATGCTGAGAATATCGTAGATAGACAAAGATGTTGAGAATATCGTAGACAGAGAAGGATGTTGAGAATATCGTAGACAGAGAAGGATGTTGAGAATATCGTAGACAGAGAAGGATGTTGAGAATATCGTAGACAGAGAAGGATGTTGAGAATATCGTAGACAGAGAAGGATGTTGAGAATATCGTGGACAGAGAAGGATGTTGAGAATATCGTAGACAGAGGGGAATGTTGAGAATATCGTGGACAGAGGAGAACGTTGAGAATATCGCTGACAGAGAATAAAGTAGTGAACAGAGAAGAATTTTGAGAATGTGGTGGACAGAGGAGTATATTGAAAATGTGGTGGATAGGCACAGAGACCCACACACTCACACCCGCCCCCA
The DNA here is from genome assembly GCA_014155875.1 of Cepaea nemoralis. Lineage (NCBI taxonomy): Eukaryota > Metazoa > Mollusca > Gastropoda > Stylommatophora > Helicidae > Cepaea > Cepaea nemoralis. The sequence goes on from JACEFZ010007830.1 coordinate 49,703, forward strand.
CCCACTCACACCCACATCTTCACATCCCACACAACCCTCAGAGACACACTCACATAAACCCACCCAGGCAACCCTCACACATACAACTACACGTCCACATTCATCCTGCCCACACCCACACCCACACATACATCCACTCACACCCAACCAAGAAGAAGAAGCAACAGCAGATGAGAAAGAAGTTAATTTAACACTAGACAATGAAAACCGAACCTGGGCGTTGTGAAAAGTTGAATACAAACGAACTCACCAAAGGTCGAATCCTGTAAGGAGGTGTGGCTTTGTACCTTGTATCTGACTTGTACTGGATTCCGCTGGGACACCGCTGCCCACTTTGGTTTTCAGTGATGAGACACGATCCCTGGGCGCTTGTCTTGCCACTTGTATAAGGGTAGCATTCCTCACTGACTACCCTGTATGAAGTATACGGTAACACTGATTAAAACCTTTTATCTCCTTCCACCGTTTATTCCACACTGGGGTATATTCCGTCATCCAGTTCACTCCAAGCCACCTCCCTGTAGCTATCCCTTGCAGCCTTTGTCCATATTCTCCCTATATTATTAATTTATGTTTCTACGAGGGCGAGTCAGTTAGTAAATCACACAGTTCTGTTAGACGGCAGGTAAATGTAGTTGGTGTTTTCTGCAGGTGTAATTAGGGGACGGCAACATCTAACTTATATTTCCGTTCGTCAGGTGGCACTAGGTGTCTCATGCGCATGCGCAGCGCATAAATAATATGTCGACTATACTTACGGAGTGTACAACCAAAGAGCAACATGCTGTTGTGCGTTTTTTGTGTGGGCAAAAAGACTGCCTGCAAAGGGCATTCATAAGGAAGTGTTTAATGTTTATTATGACTACCAGCCCAAATCAAAGCGTGTTTCAATGCAATGGAAACATCCATTCTTCGCCGTGTGTCCAAGAATTCAAAGGTTACGCCATCAGCAGGGAAGGTTATGCTGACAGTGTTCTGGGATTGTCAAGGAGTGCTTTTAACGAATTTCAAGAAGAATGGTGATAGTGAGAGTTCTGAATCGTACTGTGAAGTTCTATCGATGCTTCATGATGCAATTCGAGGAAAACGTCCGGGACTGCTGACTAGAGGAGTGTTGCTTCTTCATGACAATGCCAGACAATGACGGCTCGCTTAACTCAGGAGAAAATTAACCAACTAAGGTGGGAAGTTCTGGAACATCCACCTTACAGTCCCGTCATAGCCCCTATCGATTTCCACCTTTTAGGTTCACTGAAAACCCACCTTGGCGGGAGACATTTCGCGAATGACGCCGAAGTTGAATGTGAAGTGACAACGTGGTTAGAAAACAGAGCACGCAGTTCTATGCAGCCGGTTTGGGAGGACTGATAAAACGATGGGATAAGTGCATCAATGTTGTTGGCAATTATGTTGAGAAATAAAGGGACAATGTATGTATAAAAATAAACTGGTTTCAAGTTGTTATCATATTTAGTTATTTTTCTACAGTCATTTGTGACTTACTTATTGACTTTCCCCGCGTACGTCGCTTCTCCGTGAGTGGTTGGGGGATTCTTATATTTCTTGTGCCGTGTGGATTCCACAAAAGTCCCATCTATTTATATTATTTCCGGGTTTTCCCATTGTATGTCCTGTTCAGCTTCAGCGTCTGTTTTTCATCTCTTGGCTCACTGCTATTTGTCTAGTTCGCTACATGAGCTCCACGCGCAGATTATGTAATACCTTATGTGGGAAATACAATAAACAGTGTGACAGTGCTACACACAAAGGCTATGATCGTGAACGTATAGCACCAGACAAGTCAGTCTTCGCGTTGTTAGAAAAGGATTTTATTGATGAATCATTCTAGCTCAGCACATATGATGGAGACTCCCTTCTCGGTGTTGACATCTGTTCTCGCTGGCCCCCAAGTGACGTGTGTGTTTTCCTAGATACCCTTCTTCATTCGTGCACACACGTTCACTATGGTTTTCCCCCTAGTCAAGGAATGCGCAGCATTCCTTAACTCTTTACTCCTAACCTAGAATCCCTCACTGTTACAACAGACCAACAAAACAAAAAGAGAACACTTAGCCCCGTGTGCAGTGAATATGACTGACTGCTTGATTCAAGAATCTACATCACAACATCCACGGCAAACTCATAAATACTCCGTACAGCAAATGTTGCGATGTGCAGGTTCTACTCGATCCACTGACACACTGTTTTGCGCACACGTCGAGTTCGTCATCTCTTTACGTCCCTGGTGACAGAGAACTGTTGTTAAAGAAACTAGACATCATACCGTTGTTAAAGCGACGTGACATAAAACTGTTTTAAAGCGTCTTGACACAATATGAATATCGTTGTTAAAGCGGAGTGCCATAAATATCATGTTAAATCGACGTGATATTGACCTGTTGGTGAAGCGACGTGACATAGAACTATTGTTAAAGCGGCATGATAGAGAACTGTTGTTAAAGCGACGTGTTAGATAACTGTTGTTTGTCCATCAAGAATGATGATGACCATTCATTTCATCCAGTGGGGTTGAAGGTGTGGAGCCGTGGGTTCTAAGATGGCTGATAAGGCCTATTTTGGCTCGAAATGTTCTTTGACAATGTGGGCAAAGAATGCTTGATGTCTCTGGAGGAGGATTTCCTGCAGTGGTTTTTCTGTCCTGCCTTTTCTTCACAGCTCTTGCAGTCCTGGTTGCCTCACATATGACTGCACCTTTGCGCAATGATGCACGCCACGAATTTCGGTCTCTGGCTGCAGCCTCCCAGGTGTCATGATGAATTCCAAAAGCACTCAGTGAAATTTTCAGAGTGTCTTTAAAACGTTTCCTTTGGCCACCTTGGGAGCGTTTACCACAACGCAGTTCGCTGTAAAAAATTCGTTTAGGGAGCCTGTGATCTGGCATGCGAGTCAAGTGACCAGCCCAGCGAATCTGATTCTTCATCAGTAGAGTGTGGATACTGGGCATGGATGCTCTTTCTAGGACTTCAGTGTCTGGAATCTTGTCTTGCCATTTAATCTTCAGTAGCTTCCTTAGGCAGACTGTGTGGAAGTGGTTTAATTTCCTAGCGTGTCGCTGATAAACATTCCAGGTTTCACAAGCATATAGCAGTGTGGATAATACAACTGCTTTGTAGACTTTTAGCTTTGTTTGCAGGCTTATTCCAGTTCTGTCCCATACATTCTTGTACAGTCTGCCAAAGGCTGCACTGGCCTTGGAGATTCTTGCATTCACTTCGTCATCGATTGTGGCAGCTTGTGACAGGGTGCTGCCAAGATAGGTAAATTTGTCCACAACACTTAGTCTATGATCATTCACTTTGATATTCGGCACAATGTGATTATTCCCTGGAGCTGGCTGGTACATAACTACAGTCTTCTCCAAGTTGATATTGAGCCCAAAGTTGGCACAGGCATGTGAGAAAGCTGAAACATTATGTTGCATGTCCGCCTCTGAGTTGGCGTATAGAGCGCAATCATCAGCAAACAGGAGCTCTCTGACGGTGCCGCTGTTAATTTTGGTTTTAGCTTTCAGCCTTCTGAGATTGAATAACTTTCCATCCATACGGTAGTTGATGTCTATTCCAATGTCGTCGTTCTCGAAGGCATTCATCAACATGGCTGAAAACATGAGGCTGAACAGTGTTGGTGCCAGGACACAACCTTGCTTCACTCCATTGGTGACAGGAAAGGGTTCAGACAGCTCACCATTTTCCTGTACTCTTGCCTGCATGCCGTCATGAAATAGCCGCACTATTTGGACAAACTTTCGTGGACAGCCATATTTTGCCATAATCTTCCACAGTCCTTCTCTGCTGACTGTATCAAAAGCCTGGGTAAGGTCAATGAAAGTGGAGAACATTTCGCAGTTCTGTTCCTGACATTTCTCTTGCAGCTGCCTTGCAGCGAAAATCATGTCAACAGTTCCACGTTCTTTTCTGAAGCCACATTGACTCTCAGGAAGAAGACCTTGATCGAGATGGGCTGTGAGGCGATTGAGAAGAATTCTGGCGAGTATCTTCCCTGCAATTGAAAGCAAGGAGATGCCTCGGTGGTTGTCACAGGATTGGCGGTTTCCTTTACGTTTGTAAAGGTGGACTATTGACGCGTCCTTAAAATCTTGTGGCATGGTCTCGTTCATCCATATGTTTGTGAAGACTTGGTGAAGCTGCTCTGTTAGGACCGGCCCACCTGCCTTGTATATCTCTGCTGGGATGGAGTCAGGACCAGGTGCCTTGCCGCTGGAGAGTTGCTGGATGGCTTTGTTTATTTCCACTATGGTTGGCAGGTCATCAAGAGTCTCATTGGTGGGAACTTAACTAGATAACTATTGTTAAAATGACGTGTTAGATAACTATTCTTAAAGCGATATGATAGCAAACTGTTTGTCACAAACCCCTGAAACAGCTAGACCTTGGCTGTTGTCTAGGGTTCAAATATTATGCATATATAACTGAGGAGGGCACTGTGACGCAGCCATAGACAGCACACATCACCAAATAGGCCAGACTTCTGTACCACAACTACTTGTAGTCACTCGAGAACACCGGTTTGCACTCACAACATAGTTTTAATTATAGATGAACACGATGACATGCAAAACATGATTCCAGGAAGTTTCATAGAACTGTATACATCTTTTCAATCATTAACCCTTAAAATAACACTACCTTTTAAAGGCCTTCTTAACATAGTGCACATAGACGGTTACACTGGACTCTCCATTAGCCCAACTACAACCACTCCTCTCGGTTTGTTCTCTTGGTCAAGTTCCCCTAACTTGTCTGATACTCAGTTGCCTAGCTAAGTCTCCGTAACTTGGCAAACACTCCAATACAATCCCCGGTGCCATCACTTTCATCTCCCTTTATTAGACCTCCTGGAGACCCCCCCCCCCCCCCCATCCCTTCCCTCCTCCATTAGACTCTGTTTCACCATTGATCCCAATTACAGATACCCACGAACATTAACTTTCTGGGTTTTCCTTTGTCTATTCCGTCTTCTAGCACGTTTCTGCTTCTCACTGGTGATTTACCTTTGACATGTACGTGCTATACCAACCCACTGTGTTGGTGCTCCCCCATTAGCGGGAGATTCTAATTAATCTCCTTGGCCCCACATATGCCTTACTCTGATCTCACACCTGCAACCTCGCATTGTTACTTTCCCCGTTCCACACACATTGTCACACTCTTGTTAAAGAGATCTGGAAAAGACTGTTGTTAAAGTAACTGATAGCGAAATGTTGTTAAAGCGACGTAATAGACCACTGTTGTGAAAATGACGTGATAGAGAACTGTTGTTAAAGCGACGTGATACATAACTGTTGTTAAAGCGACGTCACAAAGAGCTGTTGCTAAAGCAAAGTGACAGCGAACTGTTGCCACAATGACGTGACAGAGAACTGATGTTAAAGCGACGTAATAGAGAACTTTTGATAAATCGACGTGATAGAACACTGTTGTCACAGAGTCGTGTCAAAGAACTGTTGTTACATCGACGTGACAGAGAACTGTTGTTAAAGCGAAGTGATAGAGAATTGTTGTTACAGCGACGTGACTGTAAAGTGTTGTTAAAGCGACGTGGTGGAGAACTATTGTTAAAGCGACGTGGCAGTAACAGGTGTGTACAAGCGATGTGATAATGAACCGTGCTTTTGATCACCTACCCTGTCTGTCTGAGAAACCACCAGGCCCTGTCTAGGTGACCACCGTTACATCCCAGCTGACCTTGAGTGTTACAGGACACTAGGTGCTGGACCGACAGCCTGTCCTTGATGGCGCCCTCGCTCTCTATACTCAGTCGGTCAGAGGCCACAGCTGTGGGCAGAATGCGATGACCATGATTAGTTTCACATTACGGAAAATGTAGAAGAGATCAGCAGACCACCATCGTATCATCATCAAAATAACCCATCACAATCAACCAAGGGTTGATCACAACGTTCTGCAAAGGGCATGGAGCATTATTTTATTGTATAGGTGGTCAAGTCATCTGGCTAGCTCTCTGAAGGTCGTGAGTTCATGTTTGAGCTGCGTTGTTCAGGCCAAGATTGCAATTTCTGAAGACTACTGGAGGGGAGGGGGGGGGGGGGGTCATCGCTGGAGATACGAAGTTCGTGTTTTGTGCATTTTATTGTTTTAAATTTCATAAACAGAAGTGAAACAGAAATTAAAAAGAGATAAGCAATGGCGAAAACAGCTTTCAACGTTATGAAATAATTTTTAACGTCTAGAGAGATTAACAGTGCATTAAAAATTAGAATTGTCAAATGTTATGTATAGTCAACATTGCACATCAAACGAGCAATTAGAAGGTGGAATATAGGTATTGGAGATGTGGATATTAAGAAGAATATGTCGTATTTCATGGAAACAAAAACAATCAAATACTGAGATTCTAGAAAAACTGGCTATGAAAAGAGAGTTGCAGAAATAAATAAAACACAAGGCAAGTGACATATTTCGGCCACATCTAAAAACATACAACTTATAAAAACCATACTGGCGAGTAAGGTTGAAGGCAAACGAGCAAGAGGTAGACAACGATACAAGTTGGAAGATAACATCAAGCGATGGACGAACAGACGACTGACAGAATGTACAATCAAGACGAGAGACAGACAGTATCACAGATTTATCCCAGTCATCTTTCACTGTGGAGACAACGTGGGAAGATGACACCAAGAGGTGGACAAACAACATTCTGGCAGAATGTACAACCATGGCGAGAGACAGTATTGGAGATCCTTGCAGCCAACTTTCACCGTGGAAGGCGGCACCTGCTTGATAAATGAAGCAATAAATAAAAACTAATGAGTGAGCAAAATTTCTTTAGCAGACTCTAACCTGCAGTAGAATGCGCCCAGGAAGATGCACAGTTGCCTTGATCGCTGATTGGATGAAGCATCGTCGGCCACTTCTGACGAGCATCGAAGGCCTCCGGAAGCACATCATCTTCTACTTTGATGGGCGTCATGTCCACCACATTGTCAGACAGCTGGAAGGTCCCCAGGCGGTGGCGTATGCCTTCATCCAGGGTTAACCCCCAAAGACTCGAGTAGTTCCTTGCTGACCAGCTGCGGCAAGATCAACAGGAATTTGGAATCATTAATAGGGAATTTCGAATATCTTTGGTCATTAATTACCAAAATTGGTGCCACAATGAAATAAATTTACAAATCGAATATCTACTGCTCTTCAAAAATTAAAACAACACAATACATTCTGGAGAGGAACAGATAGAACTACAAAAATTACATTTTTAAGAGCATGCATCTTTCCCATTGCAACATACGCCTGTAAAACCTGAACACTTACCAAACAAGCTGAGTAGCACATAAATGCCTTTAAATATAAATGTTATTGACGGGTTCTAAGAATAACTTGGATATACATCAATACGACAAGAACTGACTATTGAAGAAGGTTGGCTACGAAAGATGGTTAAACAAACAACATCGGAATATGTTGGTCACTTGAAACGTCATGAATGTTTGGAGAGAACAATAATGGATGGATATATGTCTGGAAGAGTGGAAGAGGAAGGCCAAAGAGAAGATGGATGAATTATGTGGTGGATTATCTCCAGATAGAAATATCAGACGCAGGACATCTTGCTTATGACCGAGTTTTCCAGAGAGTTGTTATGGGAGCAAGGGTCATGCTAATGAATGAATGAATGTTTTAACTGTGCTATTTATTGGCGTCATTCTACAGCAGGGTTAGATTTTGGTAAAGAAGCTTTGCTCTCCCAGTTAAAAGTAAATTGCATATCCTTTACAGGACGTCGCAGTCAACCCCAGCATTTTTGGTGTTTGTGGTTTCTTGGCAAGTTTACGATGAGCCGGTAACAAACCGCCTTGCGTTGGTTTTCATAATATGGTATGAGTGTCGGTCGTTCAGAAAGCAATGGCAAACTACTGAACGTAAACATGCCAGTCAAAATATGATTGGATTGACTGCGTTGTCCTCTAAAGGACAAGCAACTAACTAACACATTGGTTCTCAACCGGTGGGGAATTCCCCCCCCCCCCCAGGGGGGAATTTTAGGGTTTCCAGGAGGGGGGGGGGGGGGGGGGGGATTAAGATTATTTCAAGATCGCATTAATACAAGAACCAGTTACTTGATATTGTTTTTTCCTCTAAATTTTACGGTTCTGAACTTCTCGCCCTAATGAAATTCATTTTATAACGTAAGTAGACCCGCAAATCACGTTTTATGTAGATGTGTAGACTTGTTCTAGTATGTGTTTTTAAATTTAGCTTCTATTTTTATGTATACTATATAAGTGTGGGGGGGGGGGGGAGATTTATAGGGAGGAAATTCGAAAGCGGGGGGGGGGGGGGGGATGACGTTCTGAACGTATGGTAAAGGGGGGCATGGGCCAAAAAAGTTTGAACACCACTGAACTAACAACTTTATAGAGCTGTCACCTCCCCCTCCCGGTTCCTGGGTTTGGGTTCGAGTCTGCTGACATTCAAATACCTAAACCTCAAGGAGGAACATTGCCGACCTCAATCAATCACTCAATCAATCAATCAGGTGTCATCTCCACAATGATGGTTGGTTGCAATGGATCTCCAATACTGTCTGTCTCTCGCTCTGTTTGTACATTCTGTCAGGCTGATGTCCGTCCATCTCTTGATGTTAATTTCCCACTTGTATCGTTGTCTACTTCTTGCTCGCTTACCTCCAGCCTTACCTACCAGCAAAGGCTTTTTATATGTATTTTAACGTTGACGAAACATTTCACTTGCCTCTTATCTTATTTCCTACATCAACCGTCCTTTCATTCCTAATTTTTCTAGAACCTCTGTATTTGCTTGCTTTTGTTTTCATGAAATACGACATATTCTTCTCTATATCCACATCTCCAGGGCCTCTGTTCGACTTTATAATTGCTTGTTCATTGTCCAGACTTCCGCGCCATATACGGAGTTATTGTAAAGTCACACTACATACACATTGTATGTAGAAATAATTTGAAAAATGAATTACATAATGTCATCAAGAATATGCTCCACAGTCCAATGTGAAACAATATGGCTGTCGACTGCTGGAGTAATTATTTGCACTCAAAACAGAATGGCGTTATCAACGGAAGAAAGAATTTTTCACATTTGTTCTACATACAAAGTAGTAGAGAGAATTTACGAACACCCGGTAGCAGTGTTGAATATACCTAACATCTGAAAATGCTCATTATTAATGTGTAATTACTCCATACAACAACCATCATGTGCCATGCCGGTAAGCGTGAGCTGTTATTATTCGCCATTTCACTCGATCACCAGAGTCACGGATCAGCTCAGTGTTCTTGTCCCGACCATGTCACGTGGTCAAGACATTCAGGTATTTACTTCTCTGTCTTCCCCTTGTTCTCTTCCCCTCGATCTTGCCAGCTGTCATCAAGTTCTTTAATTTATTTATTCTCATAACATGTCTAAACATTGTGACTGTCTGCGTCTAATTTCTCTAATCAATTTACGATTTTCATTTGTTTTTGTGGTAATTGGTCATTGGTTTTTCTGCTTGTCCGTGGCATTCTTTGCATTCTCCTCAGAAACCACATTTCCACAGTCATAAGATGTTTTTCAGCTTGACTGCTCATTGTCCAAGCGTCACATCCATACAAAAGTACAGGTTCTATGTAGCACTTCAACACTCTTTTTCTCGTTTCACTTGACATCTTTCTATTGGTCAGTATGTTTTTTATCTTGCAAAAGGCTACTTTCGCCATGGCTATTCTCGTCCTAAACTCTTCAAGGCATCTCCCATCATATGTTATGACTGTTCCGAGAAAATTGTACCGATTCACTTGTTGAAGAATATTCCAATTTACTTGTATTTCGTTCTTCCTAGTGACGACCATAATCTGTGCCTTCTTACAGTTTTCTAACCCTCGCTGTTCACTGTGTGCTACAATCGCATTATTACTAACTTAGGTTCAATAAATTATGGGCTGGTTAAATTCTAATCGACACGAGCAAGCCAAACTAACAGCTACCCAGTCACAATTCCACAATTAAGAAAGATACCCACAAAAAGAATATTTATACCATGTGTAATTGTATAGGGTGTTTATAGTCTCACTACATTTTGTATGAGAACAAATTTGATGGCGTCATCAAAATATGTGCTCCACAGAGGATCGTCAAACAATATGCAGCGAATTGTTGTCATCTGCTGGAGTAATTCTATTCTTCTAATTCTTGAAAGGAAATGTTTACAAAAATAATGTGCACAGCGTTAAACCATAGCAGTAACTATTATAACTAATTTAATGAATTGTTTAGCACGTTTTGTGATGACATTATGAAATTTGGTCTATTACAAAGTGTAGTGAGACTTTACAAAGATCCGATGTATTCTCTACTCACATTTGGAGTCTTTAAATTCTTCAATTATGAAGATATACATATTTAACACATACCCATATGAACATACACACTGATGAGCATGTACACACGAAAAAATACATTTATGAACATATACACATTTGAACTTACACATATGAACATACACATATGAGCATACATATTTATGAACAGACACGCTTATGAACATATACACATATGAACATATACACATATTAACATATACAAATAAGAATATATACACATGAACATACACATATGAACATATACACATATGAACATATACACATATGAACATATACACTTAAAAACATATACACATATGAACACATACACTTATGAACATATACACATATGAACATATCACAAATTAACACATACACTCATGAACACATACACTTAATGACAGCAGACAGTACTACCTGCTTTCTGTTAGCACCGATGGTGGACGGCACTTACCAAACCCGATAACACACATTGTGACAACGGCTACGGGCGGAGGAGTGCAATTGTGAGGGTACAAACCTTGTCCTAGTGCGGGGAAATACAGCCTTAAACTAACTGTCATGGCAGGGCAGACCAGGCCGTAAGCCTTGGTCGGCAACTGGTCTAGGATGGAAGCTCCGACAGTCGGACAGTTAGAGTGTTGCTTTGCTGATCCGGCTGCTTCTGCAACTTGCCTTGTTCCAGACGTATTACTATTGGTGTTACCTTTACTTTGAAGTAAACTAGACAAGTCAAGAGAGGGATCATGCTGCATGGGCAACACATGGTCTCTAAATTCAGCCCAGGCTTTGTGGTATTGAGCGGTATAACTCCATTTTACAAACTGTCGTCTGTCGAGACGGCAAGCTCCCAGCCAGTCATATACGCTTATGAACTCATAAATGCTTATGAACATATACAAAAATGAATATATATATATATATATATATATATATATATATATATATATATATATATATATATATATATATATATATATATATATATATATATATATGAAACATACACACATGCACATACAAGTAATTAGGACCATCATTGACAGCCTCGATCAGCTCCGGCCGCAGAAGGCAGACGTTCTGTGTACACCTCCACTCGTAGCGCCTGGAGGGGATCTCATACAGCTCGCAGGTGCTGCACACGAGATTGAACAAGTTACCATTAAATGAGGATCAGTCTCTATCTTGCGGTTTAGTGTACCAGTGTCCTTGTCTAATTTGTGTCCCTGCTCGGATATGGGAATGTGTATGCGTGTGTGTGGTCAGGGCCATTTGGGATCTGAGTATAGCGTAGAAGTACAGATAAATCATCAATGAACAAGCTGAGGATGCTATTCCGCAATCTATCCCTACACCTATTGTAGCTAACACATGTAGTTGGAAATCTGCTCTTATAAACACGAAATTATCGCGTACTGAGAATGAAATGTTTAGACAATTATTAGAAGAGTTTGGTGATATTTTTTTCTGATTCACCTGGTAAAACGTCGTGTATCCAACATCACATTCAATTAACCTCGCAAATACCAGTAAGGACCAAACCATATCCGATTCCATTACACTACCAGAATAGGGTTATCAAGGAGATCATTGAGTTAGAACAAGCATGTATTATTCGCAAATCGTCTTCACACTACTGCTCGCCTCTTGTAATTATTAAAAAGAAAGATGGTAATCTTCGCATTTGTGTTGACTATCGTAAAGTTAACACCCTCACATTCCTCGACGCCGAGCCAATGCCTAACATCGGCAATTTGATTGCTGGCGTGGCTAAATCGACATTGTTTTCTAAACTAGACCTCACGAAAGGGTATTGGCAAATACCTATGGCTGAAGCTTCGATTCATGTCACTGCTTTTCTACACCATTAGGGTTATACGAATTGTTATATCTTCCTTTTGGTCTTCAGAACTCACCGGCAACGTTTACTCGTATGATGAGAATGTTACTTCGTGATATCGCAAATACAGCAACATACATGGACGATATCTGTATACATACTTCCGATACTGCTCATCATATGCACATTCTGAGACAGATCTTTAGTCGTATTCGAACATTCGGTCTGACAGTAAAACCTAGTAAGACTGAAATTGCCTTTCAAGTAATCCAATTTCTGGGACACAAAATTTCTAAAGGGTTTCTGTATACTGATCCAAAAATAGTGACAAAGTTTCTCGACATTCGGTCGCCAAAAACGAAAAAGGAAGTCAGAACCATTTTAGGTCTTATTAACTACTATCAAAAGTTTATTAAGAATTTCGCAGAAATGACATCACATTTGTCGGAACTATTAAAGAAGGAACAACCGAATAAAATTAGATGGTCGGAGACTCATGAGAAAATTCTACAGGAAATAAAAACTATTTTCAGTTCTCCGCCCGTTCTCAGAATCCCAGACATAGTCGAAAAACTTTGTTGTGCAGACTGATGCCAGTTCTCATTCTATTTCTTGCATTCTGTTACAACAGCATAATGGCTTACTACATCCGGTATTATACTCCAGTAGGAAACTATCGGACACTCAGAAACGTTATGCTATTACAGAACTTGAAGCACTTTCTTTGGTAGAAGCTGTAAATAAATTCTCGAAATATTTGTTAGAAAGAAATTCTTAGTCATTTCTGACAACAAACCACTAAAGGTTTTTAAAGATGGTTCGCCTAAAAATGCCATAATTCACAGATGGGCATTGTTATTGCAAGACTATGACTTTACTGTGTCTTACATTCCTGGCAAGGTCAACAATCTTGCAGACCTGTTAAGTCGATTATGATATTGCTTTACTTAGAAATACGTGAATTTTCCATTACTTATTGAGTCAGAGTAAAATAATGTGTTATTTTAATTATTGATGTATTCTGACTGTAACACATTGCTGATTTAAAACATAATAACATTATGGTAATTGTATAGTGTTAGTCACTTATTTCTATTATTATTTCAGAGTAGAATGTTATGGCAAGCTACAGTATATGCTCGTTGTTTCTGGCTGATGACCAACTTACATGTGCCAGATGTAATTATTCTTGCCTGCGGTATGAACTTGGACTGAGATTCGCACTAATCAGTTTCCAAGGATGTGACATTTCGATTTCAACGCTGTACTCGGGATGATAAACATTAATGTTCAGTCACTTTTGGAACCGCCTCATCGATAATATGCAATATGTGAAAGGACACTCTTAGTTATTCATATTATATATGTGAAAAGACACTCTTAAGTATTCATATTATATATGTGAAAAGACACTCTTAGTTATTAATATTATATATATGAACAGACAATACTTTACTTAGTTAGTTAGTAATAGTTAAGTTATATGTGTTAGTATTCCTATCGTATTTCATATTATTAAGCAATTCGAATTTTAGTTATGATAATTATATAGACTGTTGATAGTCGTAATATTATCAGAATAGTATTATGCAGTGCTAGGTTATGCATTCGTTAAATTATTATTGGTAATTATATGTTTCATTTCATTGGCATATAGGTAAATACTTAACGTATATGTGGTAGATAATAATCATGTATATGTATTGTCTAGCGTCGTGTGAATGGAAAGAATGCATGTAAGGGGAATTAGCAATAACAATACACAGTCCATAAAAAAATATTCCACATGAACAGTAACAATACAAAAGAGAATATTATAGTACACATGTATAAAGATTTTAATATACTCATTCCAAATTATACATAGTAAATAGATATAGTTATGGTATAACCTAAAGAACACAGATAGTATACTTCAATAGGATAATGACTATAGGGATAACATAAAGGTTATACAACAACAACATGGTAGGTGAATTTGGCGAATGACGGATAGATCATGTTGACTTACAGTAAAGTCAACATACTGCGATTCAGGCGTCAATGGAAGTCAGTTGCACATAGAAGCTAGTAATAATGTTGGGCATTCAACACAGGATATCTTTTTAGTTACTGTAGGTGCTCGGGGTTACAGAGGCCTATAGTTTAGTTTACAAGGGGTCAGCGTTTATACGCGAAAACAGCCATTAGAATTATAGGTGTGCTGGCGGCGTCTGGACCTTGGTTTTTATTTACAAGTGGTCGATTCGTTTATACGCGATAACAGCCATAAATTTAATATATGTGCTGGCGGCGATCGAGACTTGCGTTTTAATCCTGTGTCTGATATCCACACGTTATATGCTGTCTCATTTGAGCAGTCTGTATCCCAACGACGATGGATTCGTAGATCGATTACGACTAAGAGTAATTTACGTCGCCTCCGTCATTCGTATACATGTCTGATGATAATCAGATAGAGTAAATGTTTTTCAAACATTTTTTTTTGTGAGGGGGGCAGCTGTCATATAGTAAATGACAGACGTGTAGAGTGTGAACTGATGTGCACACACATCAGTGAACAAAAATAGATAATAGCAAAATAAAGCACGGAGTAGCATGATGAACGCTACGTCACCAAGTCGCGTTGATTAACAACACAACTGTCACTTAGACACAGTTTAGCTTCAGCCTTCATCCAGAGCAGACACACCGCAGCGCTACACGTACACCAGTACAGAAGATTCATTAGGACGCTCTAACACCCTCACCGACTGACAACCACTATTCCATGCATACGTCCACATCTACGATTAACCCACAACACTCCTCAACCGCAAGACATCGATCTCAGGGGATGAGCAATGTTGGCATGTCCACTTAGTCTCGAACGCCGACCGACCATGCTGGGTGGAGATCCTAAAGGCTTGACTGGCGGTGGACGTTAGCACCAGTCTCCAGACACACACACCAAGGGGTACATGGTTAGAAGACGGACGTTGAGGGAGGCGTGATAGTGAGAGTTGTGGCTGGAACATGCTGCATCCAGTGAGAGGTGTTAAAGGCATGAGTGCTGCCGGCTGGATTGTGTGCTTGTGATCCGTGTTAGAAAATAATCTCCTGATGAAATAAACATCATCTGATCATCGCTCCAAGGTATTCCTGAGTACATGTCCTTTGCTTTGCTGTGATGATCTTGGATGAAGAGTGCCGCCCCGCAGGCATTGACGGTTAATCCAGGAGATCCGCAAGGTTAACATCATCACCCCTAGTACAAGCAAACGATCCATCTCTCTGACAAGGGAAGAATGATCATTTCATGCCCCGCAGTTATGAGAGTGACGCCACGACATCCTGACAGTGTGTGTGTGTGTCTTCATATGTGTATATGTTCATATGTGGGTATGTTAATAAGTGTGTGTGAGCTCAAGTATGTATATTAATATATGTATGCGTTCATATGTACTCGTTTATGTGTATACATTGACTGATGTGAAGATTTTTGTCCAAGATTAAAATACGTATATTAACTCTTTCTGTAACAAGGTACAAAACATCATCGTCATCATTATTATCATATACGACAACATATTATTTATCATAATCATCAGTATCATCAACAACAACATCATAATCAACGTCATCGTCATCAACATCATAGCGATCATATTCATATTCTTCATCATAATGATCATCACCATCAGCACCATCGTCTTCTTCTTCTTCTTCTTCTTCCTCTTCTTCTTCTTCTTCTTCTTCTTCTTCTTCTTCTTCTTTCTTTCTTTCTTTCTTTCTTTCTTTCTTTCTTTCTTTCTTTCTTTCTTTCTTCTTCGTCCTCTGTCTAGACAAATTAAACTCAGGGTAGATCGCAACGTCCTGACAAGGACATGCAACAATGTATTCTTCACTTTACCTGCGTCTGTGGTTTAGGGGAAGTGAACGTGTTTCGCAATTCCCCGACATACGAATTCGACGATAGGAAATCAGTGATTCCTGGACAAGTTGATGTCGACTGTCGTTCAGTAAGCATTGGCAAACTGTACATAAAAATTGTCAATAAAATAAAAATTAAAATTAAAAAAAAAAAACTATGCTGAGGTTGATTGTGACTCCCTGTAAAGTATTTTCAACTGACATTGTTGTTGTTTTGCATATCTTTTACAGGACATCGCTGTCAACAGCAGCATCTTTCAGCTGCCTGTTGATTTCTTGGCAAGATTACGCTCAGTAGTTTGCCATTGCTTTCTGAGCGGCCGGCTCAGTTATCCCGCAAGTCACCAGCGAGGGACGAACTGCTCCCAGTTCTCGCCCGCTACGAGACTCTGCGTGATAAACGGGATTACGGAGAAAGTGTTGTAACCCCTCGGCCAGAGAGACCGGCCAACTGACATTAGCGTCTCTAAAAATAACAACAAAATTATAATAGTCGCTAGGGTCGACTTCATTGCACCGGGATTTTATTCCATATGGCCCAGTCTCTTTCCGCAGCGAACTGCCGAAAGTGTAGCATGATACCTTGTAGCTTCAGCGACAACCCACAGGAGGCTCCGAAAAAAAATTGCACTCATGAGCCGAAGGACGCCGTCCGGAATCGAACCCACAACCTTCGGAACCCGAGTCAGACGGCTTGACAACTTCGCCACGGAGATTCCCATTATAATGATGTAATTGTGGATTCCATTACACAGGTATCAGTACACAACAAGAAAATATATTAGTAATCTTTTATATATGTATGTAGTTTTACAGGTATGGAAAACTACTGAATGTAAACTTGCCCAGGAATCACGAGCAGCCAATAATAGTGCTGGGGTCGACTAGTACATTGTGTAAAGGACACGCAACCCAAAAAAAGTTTTTCAGGCAGTTGTGTTTCTTTGTTTTGCTGTTTGTATGCTGACGAAGGCTTTGGCCGCAACGTCCATTTTGTTACTAGTGATCGTGTTCTAGTAAAGCTTACCGTCTACTTTATGTTTTGTGTGTGAGTGTGCGATTCATTCATTGTAGGTATGGCTTACACATGACGTATATAAGGGACATAGCTGCGCTTTACTTACCAATTGTTGCAGTTATCCTGGATTGCTTCCCCTGGTCTAAAAGCTACGCCATCTCTAAAGCACGGAGCTGAAACACAAATACAGTACAATTTAGAACATAAAAGTCGACTAATGGACAGACTAGTAACAAGCTAGACGTTCTTGCTATTGTTAATTAAAACAAGTATTATGGAAAATATAGACACATCTTCTGCATATATAATGGTTAGCTAGCTAGCTAGCTACGTAGCTAGTTAATTAGTTACTTAGTTAACTTTTGGGTAGCATCTTTGCACTCCAGACATGAGTGCCCAGATCCTCCACCTAACATATTCATCAGCATCCGACGTCTAATAGCGCCAGTTCTATGTTGGTTGACGAGACCTTGCATTCTCCCGATGTGCCTCCCGTGTCTGGTCGTGTTTATTTTTTCTCCCATGTCTCTCATTTTGGACAACGATGTGGATTTACTGGCATCATAGTCCTCAGGTGGCCACATCTCTCTAAGGACATTAATAATATCAGCACGATTTGTAGGGTGGTCATCGGCAGGGAATGTAAAGCCAGCAAGTTTATCAGCTCGGTCATTTTCCTCAACACTCTCATGTCCGAAACGAAGATGAAATTGGCTCTACGAACAGTAGATCTCCGCAGCGATTCAAACCACTGTCTGCGCACAGAACCCATCTCGACCTTTAGGATGATGCTCATTTAATTATTTTGGTTACATTCATTCATTCATTCATTCATTCATTCAATAGCATCTCCTTTGCAGAACCTCGCTTCCATAACAACCTTCTGGAAAACGTCTCGGTTTCATGGTTGATGGGGTTTCTTAGCAAGTTTTGCAGAAGGTAGTTTACCGTTGCTTTCCTTCTTGGCAGTGACTGTACTAGTCGGTGGCCATAGCCATTGTCTCTACTGATGAGATCATCTGCCTATCGCCGCATAGTGCAGACCATAATCAACAACAATCTGTGGCTGCTCTCACACTCCATCCACAACATGCTTCCATGGATTAACGTAACCCTGATGGTGGTGGGGGAGGGGGCGAGGGTTGCTAAACGGGTACTCCACCTTGCCCAAGGTTGCCCCGTAGACTAATGGAGGAAAGGAGGCGTATTGCATCTCCGTTGATAGGGGATACCACTACCTTGCTAACCGATTTTGTTAATATAAATAAATTAAATGTAATGGGGTCAAATGTGCTAAAAGGGGTGGCATTAGAAACTAGCACTCCAGCCTGCCGAGCCGTCGTTATATGTTCAAATCCCCTCGAGGCCGGAAATTTGTTTCACCGATCTGAATACCCAAATCAATCCAGCCTTAAAAGAGTACTGAGTAATTTCAGGGGAAATAAAGCCGGCGGCGTGACAATGACAAGACCACCCACTCGAATGCCAACAGGTTTACAATTATGCGACTCGTACCATATGGTGAGTGGGGGGGGGGGCGGTGGCGCAGTGATCAACACAACTAGCTGCAGCCCGGAAGCTCGTGTATTCGAATCCTTATTGAGGCAGATTGTACAACTTTAGTTGAGCTCCATAACATAAAAATGTAAAACACTAAAGCACTCTATTTACAAGTCTTGAGGCGCATTTGGTAACCGGTGCTAGACATCAGTTTGTGTCGACCAATCGGCACTCAGTGGCTGGAGTGTCGACCAATCGACATTCACTGGCTGGTGTGTCTACCAATCAGCACTCACTGGCTGGTGTGTCGACCAATCGACATTCACTGGCTGGTGTGTCGACCAATCGGCACTCAGTGGCTAGTGTGTCGACCAATCGGCATTCATTGGCTCGTGTGTCGACCAATCGACATTCACTGGCTGGTGTGTCGACCAATCGGCACTCAGTGGCTGGTGTGTCGACCAATCGGCATTCACTGGCTGGTGTGTCGACCAATCAGCACTCAGTGGCTGGTGTGTCGACCAATCAGCACTCAGTGGCTGGTGTGTCGACCAATCAGCACTCAGTGGCTGGTGTGTCGACCAATCGACACTCAGTGACTGGTGTGATCAACACCACGCTGGCCACCTTTGCTTCCCAAGATATGTCGTGGTACCAGTGTTAGGCTGGGTCGACTTGAGATACCAGACATATTTTAAATATACAGTTGGATGTGGATTGGAACTCATGACTACCGGGACTGGTAGCCACTGGGCTAGCGCAGCTGTCACTGTCTAGTCGGTCACGCCTAACATGAGTAACAGGAAAAGTCTTGGGAAGTAACGGCGGCTGAATGAATTAAGATTAAGTGAATTAATGGAGAGATAAGAGTAAGAAAGAAAGAAAGATGGGGTGACCAGAAAATAAATAAAGAACTGGTTAATTAATTAATTGATGTAAGAAAGAAAGAAAAAAGATAGAAGAAAGAAAGGCAGACAGAAAGAAAGGATGAAGAGATGCGAGAAAGAAATAAAGAAAGAATTCGTTAATTATTTAATAGATGTGAGACAGACAGACAGACAGACAGACAGACAGACAGACAGACAGACAGACAGACAGACAGACAGACAGACAGACAGACAGACAGAAAAATAAAAAGAAAGAAAGAAAGAAAAAAGAAAGAAAGAAAGAAAGAAAGAAAGAAAGAAAGAAAGAAAGAAAGAAAGAAAGAAAGAAAGTAAGTAAGAAGGAAAGACAGACAGAAAAAAAGAAAGAAAGAAAGAAAGACAGACAGACAGACAGACAGACAGAAAGAAAGAAAGAAAGAAAGAAAGAAAGAAAGAAAGAAAGAAAGAAAACCTGTAAGCAATGCTCATACAAAATGGACAATTTAAAACCACTGACTAAACTAAAGCCCTCTCCATTGCGATCCAGGCTGTCTGTCGTTTCCGAGTTGTCTCCCAGAATTCCAGCGATTATCTTCCCTGGCATATTGAGTGTCAGGGGTGCTAACCCAATGTCTGTTCTGGCCTACTACGGTTTTAACTTACAGTGTAGGTCGCTATCTCGGATCGGCCCACTTGTGTTCTGTCAACTATGGTTGTTATATAGAAGCAGTTTTAACACACGGCTGCAAATCATGGGCAATTAGTCTAATCTTCTCATCTCATCATGATCCTCTTGTACCTAGCGGTGTCGAGGTGAAGTATAAACAGCGGGAGAGTGCCCGCTTATTGGCTTCGTGTATCGATATTACCGTGGACTCTGTTATTCTCTCCGTCCATCGTTTACGTGGTCGGCCTCTTCCTCTGCTTCCATCTGGTCTGTACATCATTGCTTGTTGTGGTATACTATTAGTTGGTAACCTAGTTGCATGGCCAAACCATTTGACTTACTGCCTTCTAATAAAATCTAGTGCTGCTATAAGACCCATTTTAGTCCTGATTTCTTAATTTCTGATCCTATCTCTTTTTGATACATTGAGTACTCTTCTTAGGAATCTAATTTCTGTTGTTGTGATTTTTCTTTTCTCCTTTTCTGTCATTGTCTGTGTATGGCATTGGCAGCACAGAGCTGGTGGTAATTGTGATATTAATAAACAGGCGAAAAAATCCCTGGAAACCTTGGAGATGTGGTTTTATAGAAGAATGCATAAAATTAATTGGACAGTCAAAATAAGCAATCATGACGTTTTAAGGGTCACAAAGACAACTTATCACAAAGATCAGAAAGAGGCAGTCATCGTTGTTTTTTTCCACGTTATGAGAAGACAAAAAATTGGAACATGTTGTGACGATCGGTAATATTTTCGTAAAGAGAGATAGAGGAAGACAGAAGGAGACAATTATTGACAGTCGTGTGTCATGGCATGAAAGGGAATCAACACACGAATTGATCCATAACGTCAGAGATCGTAATTTGTGGAGAGGCATGATTGCTCACGTCAGTCGGCAAGACACTGGATGATGATGATGGTTATCAGAACAATCCAAGCCAGGATGGGAATCTTCGCACGTAAAAATGGGATTTGTTCTCCTAATCAGCTTTTTTAAAAAAGTCTGTTTCATTGAAAGCAGATTTCGTGTTTATTTGCATTCTTCGCCCTCATCGGAGCACTCGAAAAAGTCTCTCGATCTATTGCCAGTTTTTCCATTTCATGAATTTTCATGACCAAGTTGCCTGCCAGGTCCTGTTTCCATCGTCAAGCCTCTCGATCCCTGTCTTGTCTTCCAGTAACTATACTTTCCATTACTATTACTTCCAAATCCTCGAGGTATGGTGTCCGCCTCGAGTGCTGGAGGTCCCGGGTTCAAGCCGCTGGTCTTTGGGTAGTGAGATCGGACGCCCGTGTGTATTGTTGCGCACGTAAAATATCCCTTGGCAGTTGGAAATCGAAAAAGATTAGCCTAACGGCGCTGCCCGGGAAAAATTTCGAGTTAAAAATCTACCCAAAGTATTTATGATCCTCGCCGGTGCTACAGAGTTCGTGCACTGAGCTGAGTTTCTCCAGACTCAGGCTTGAGTTAGGAGGAGAACGGGGCACTTATGGGTTACACCGATGTGCCGTGATGTTGATCCATCGACTAAACTAAATTAAGCTAAACTAAACTATTTCCAAATCACTTATATGTTTAGCATTCCCAACGTATTTCAGTTTCTGAGACAAGATATTGTTTATGAGACAGTCTTCTTGGATGTTTAGATATTGTGGAATGTATTAATTTCTTTTATTCTACTTTTTTTTTTGCTTGCTCTGAACTCAAGCGTAGCCCATACATTACTTCTTAAATGATCTTAGCGTGTGGATTAGCGTTGCCTATTACCAGTGTCCTTCGCCATCAGCCGAACCCACTCTAACTTCAGAGGTACTTGTAATTTACGTACGACCCCATAGTCAAGGACCAGCTTTGTCCACAGTATTGTGAGAATTTTTCGGTAACAATTAATTTAAAAAGCTTCAGTTTCTGTCTTTAGTGATTGCAGATGTTTTCAGGATTCACATCTGGATGCATTCTCCATCAATAAGTATGTTCTTAGTCTGTATTCTCCACCAGTAATTATTTTCCTAGGATGTATTCTCCACCAGTAAGTATTTTCCTATGATTTATTCTCCATCAAGTGTATTATCCACCAGTAAGTATTTTCCCAGGATATATTCTCCATCACTAAGTCTTTTCCTAGGATGTATTCTCTATCAGTAAGTATTTTCCCAGGATGTATTCTGTGTATCTGCTGCTTCATTTACCAACATCTCAACTACGCACCACAATGCAAAAATTTCGTAACCGCCGTTCGTCAATTCAAACCTATCCGATTTACATAGGCTTTCACGTCTGGTGGTTTCAAGTGATTTACATACACAAGACATGAGAGGAAGCAGTGAGTCATTTACAGCTGTGAATCACGATAAGGTTGTCTACCTGTTGGCTTTACCTGCCTCAGGTCATTCTTTCTCGGTGATTTTAAGAAGGCCATGAGATACTTTCTTAACAGCAGATAAAACTGTCAAGGTAATTTTATATTCGTGTGGGGGACAATGCTGGGGTTTACACTCGTACTGTTGTTGTGAAGTGCAATGGTTTGGCCACATATTGCAGCTACAAACTGACAGTATACCACAAGACGCAATGATGTACAGAACAAATGGAATCAGAAGAAGAGGCCGACTATGTAAATTATGGACAGAGAGAATAACAGAATCCATGGAATCTCGATATATGAAACTCACAAATTGTTTATGCTTCACCTTGATTCCGTATAGTACGAGATGAAAAAGATTAGATGATGCGAGGTTTTGCGAGTCCAGTTACACGAGTTATCCATTGTTACACGTACCAATTACGATGTCAGGGGATAAAAAATCACTAATTACAATGAGAGGTCACCAGTAGGATTGAGAAAGTTTCTTGTTTGTCCATCGGGATGTAATCAAATCATCAACAATAATCGACAAGTAGCTTTATGATGATGGAATAAAGCCAGATGTACCCCATGCAATA
The DNA here is from genome assembly GCA_014155875.1 of Cepaea nemoralis. NCBI lineage: Eukaryota > Metazoa > Mollusca > Gastropoda > Stylommatophora > Helicidae > Cepaea > Cepaea nemoralis. The sequence continues at coordinate 72,832 of JACEFZ010007830.1, forward strand.
CATTATCTTCACGGTACAATTTTTCAACAGTACTCGATACAATACATTATCTTCGTGGTACAAGTTTCCAACAGTACTCGATACAATACATTATCTTCGTGGTACAAGTTTCCAACAGTACTCGATACAATACATTATATTCGTGGTACAAGTTTCCAACAGTACTCGATACAATACATTATCTTCGTGGTACAAGTTTTCAACAGTACTCGATACAATACATTATCTTCGTGGTACAAGTTTCTAACAGTATTCGATACAATACATTATCTTCGTGGTACAAGTTTCCAACAGTATTCGATACAATACATTATCTTCGTGGTACACGTTTCCAACAGTGCTCGATAAAATACACTATCTTCGTGGTACAAGTTTCCAACAGTACTCGATACAATACATTATCTTCGTGGTACAAGTTTCCAACAGTACTCAATACAATACATTATCTTCGTGGTACAAGTTTCCAACAGTACTCGATACAATACATTATCTTCGTGGTACAAGTTTCCAACAGTACTCGATACAATACATTATCTTCGTGGTACAAGTTTCCAACAGTACTCGATACAAAACAATATCTTCGTGGTACAAGTTTCCAACAGTACTCGATACAATACATTATCTTCGTGGTACAAGTTTCCAACAGTACTCGACACAATACATTATCTTCGTGGTACAAGTTTCCAACAGTACTCGACACAATACATTATCTTCGTGTTACAAGTTTCCAACAGTATTCGATACAATACATTATCTTCGTGGTACAAGTTTCCAACAGTATTCGATACAATACATTATCTTCGTGGTACAAGTTTCCAACAGTACTCGATACAATACATTATCTTCGTGGTACAAGTTTCCAACAGTACTCGATACAATACATTATCTTCGTGGTACAAGTTTACAACAGTACTAAATACAATACATTATCTTCGTGGTACAAGTTTACAACAGTACTCGATACAATACATTATCTTCGTGGTACAAGTTTCCAACAGTACTCGATACAATACATTATCTTCGTGGTACAAGTTTCCAACAGTACTCGATACAAAACAATATCTTCGTGGTACAAGTTTCCAACAGTACTCGATACAATACATTATCTTCGTGGTACAAGTTTCCAACAGTACTCGACACAATACATTATCTTCGTGGTACAAGTTTCCAACAGTACTCGACACAATACATTATCTTCGCGGTACAAGTTTCCAACAGTACTCGATACAATACATTATCTTCGTGGTACACATTTCCAACAGTACTCGATACAATACATTATCTTCGTGGTACAAGTTTTCAACAGTACTCGATACAATACATTATCTTCGTGGTACAAGTTTCCAACAGTACTCGATACAATACATTATCTTCGTAGTACAAGTTTCCAACAGTATCCGATACAATACATTATCTTCGTGGTACAAGTTTCCAACAGTATTCGATACAATACATTATCTTCGTGGTACAAGTTTCCAACAGTACTCGATACAATACATTATCTTCGTGGTACAAGTTTCCAACAGTACTCGATACAATACATTATCTTCGTGGTACAAGTTTCCAACAGTACTCGATACAATACATTATCTTCGTGGTACAAGTTTCCAACAGTACTCGATACAATACATTATCTTCGTGGTACAAGTTTCCAACAGTACTCAATATAATACATTATCTTCGTGGTACAAGTTTCCAACAGTACTCGATACAATACATTATCTTCGTGGTACAAGTTTCCAACAGTACTCGATACAATACATTATCTTCGTGGTACAAGTTTCCAACAGTACTCGATACAATACATTATCTTCGTGGTACAAGTTTCCAACAGTACTCGATACAAAACAATATCTTCGTGGTACAAGTTTCCAACAGTACTCGATACAATACACTATCTTCGTGGTACAAGTTTCCAACAGTACTCGATACAATACATTATCTTCGTGGTACAAGTTTCCAACAGTACTCAATACAATACATTATCTTCGTGGTACAAGTTTCCAACAGTACTCGACACAATACATTATCTTCATGTTACATAGTAATCACCAGCTCCGTGGCGAAGGCGTTACGCACGCAGTTCGTAATCCCGCAAAGGGCGTTCGAAACACAGATGCGGACAACTGGCAGCAGATCATCTTACTTTGGTTTTTTTTAATGAAATGGTATGGGTGCCGATCGTTCAGAAAGCAACGGCAAACTACTGAACGTAAACTTACCTAAGAATCACGAACATCCAAAATATGCTGGGGCTGATTGCTACGTCCTGTAAAGGATATGCAACTAACTTTTTAAATATAGTAATCAACAGTATCCGGTCTCCCTGGCCTAGGCGTAAACGTCTTTCTCCGTAATCCCCTATATTCTCGTGAGTAACGTAACCTGCGCGAGAATCGGTAGCTGTTTTCGCCACACGGTAACTTACGGGTATGTGAGCCGGTCTCTCAGAAATCAATGGCAAATTACTGAGCGTAATCTTGCCTAGTACAACAACAGCAGGAGAAAAATGCTTACGTTAACTGCAACGTCCTGTAAGGGATAGGCAAAATAAAAATTAAAAAAATAATAAAAAATCAACAGTACCCGATAGAATACATTACTTTAATACAAACAAGTTATCAACAGTAACCGCTGCGTAACATTATTAAGATTAAACCTAGCGATCAAGAGTACGCCGTACATTATATTGGGGTTGGATCATATCGTCAACACTATCCGTTATATTACATTATATTGTGGTAGAACCAAACCATCAAAATATCCGTTATTTCATTGTAATGGAAACACACACATACAGAACGAGCGAGCGAGCGAGAGAGAGAGAGAGAGAGAGAGAGAGAGAGAGAGAGAGAGAGAGAGAGAGAGAGAGAGAGAGAGACAGAGACAGAGACAGAGACAGAGACAGACAGAGAGAGAGAGAATGAGGGAGCAGTAGGAATTAGCACAAGACAGGACGGAGCTGCATGACTTTCTTGAGAGTCCATATCTCAAGCAGCAGCGTCAGCGTAGTAGCTAAACGTTCGCCTGTCGACCCGGAGGTCAACAGTTCGATCCGCATGTAGGTGGACTCGAATGTATAAAACTGACCTCGTCTCGTAGGTAGACCGGGCCTTAACTGGGTACCAGGAAAGGTCTGGGAAGGTAAAGGCGCTGACCGCATCACCCACTGTGTGCCGATCGGCCCTTATAAAAATATGGGTCACGCATCATATGCACAAAGCATCTTAAGGTGTTTATGGAGTTCAGGGGGAAAGAAAGATGAGTTGTAGGACAGGCCGGATGTAAGACTTGTCTGGAGTTCAGGGGGAAAGAAAGATGAGTTGTAGGACAGGCCGGATGTAAGACTTGTCTGGAGTTCAGGGGAAAAGAAAGATGAGTTGTAGGACAGGCCGGATGTAAGACTTGTCTGGAGTTCAGGGGGAAAGAAACATGAGTTGTAGGACAGGCCGGATGTACGACTTGTCTGGAGTTCAGGGGTAAAGAAAGATGAGTTGTAGGACAGGCCGGATGTAAGACTTGTCTGGAGTTCAGGGGGAAAGAAAGATGAGTTGTAGGACAGGCCGGGTGTACGACTTGTCTGGAGTTCAGGGGGAAAGAAAGATGAGTTGTAGGACAGGCCGGATGTAAGACTTGTCTGGAGTTCAGGGGGAAAGAAAGATGAGTTGTAGGACAGGCCGGATGTAAGACTTGTCTGGAGTTCAGGGAGAAAGAAAGATGAGTTGTAGGACAGGCCGGATGTAAGACTTGTCTGGAGTTCAGGGGTAAAGAAAGATGAGTTGTAGGACAGGCCGGATGTAAGACTTGTCTGGAGTTCAGGGGGAAAGAAAGATGAGTTGTAGGACAGGCCGGGTGTAAGACTTGTCTGGAGTTCAGGGGGAAAGAAAGATGAGTTGTAGGACAGGCCGGATGTAAGACTTGTCTGGAGTTCAGGGGTAAAGAAAGATGAGTTGTAGGACAGGCCGGATGTAAGACTTGTCTGGAGTTCAGGGGGAAAGAAAGATGAGTTGTAGGACAGGCCGGATGTAAGACTTGTCTGGAGTTCAGGGGGAAAGAAAGATGAGTTGTAGGACAGGCCGGATGTAAGACTTGTCCGCGTGTTCTCTTCGTGATTGTATGAAAACAAAGCGCCTCCATCCGTTCGTTCGTTCTATCGTTCTGTCTATTCGCCATTCTGTCCGTTCGCCTGTCATCCAACAGACTGTCTGCCAGTGTATGTCTTCTTTTCTGCTTCTATATGTATATTTGTCTGTCTTATGTTTTGCTTTCATATGTCTTTCTGTCTGTCATTTTTCTGCTTTCATATATCTATCAATTTGTCTTATTTTCTGCTCTCATATGTCTATCTATTTGTCTTATTTTATCTTTCATATGTCTACCCTGTCTGTCTTATTTTCTATTTTCAAGTGTCTGTTTTATTTTCCGCTTCCATATGTATGGATGTGAAGCGTGGACAATGAAAAACAGCAGATGGCTGCAAAAATGTAGTTTCTGAGGAAAATGTAAAGAATACCATGGACAGACAGAAAAACCAAGGAACAAGTCCTACAAGAAACAAATGAAGATCGTAAACTGATTAGAGACATTAGACGTAGACAGTCAAAATCTCTTTGGCATCTTTTGGGCATGTTATGAGAAGAAATGACTTGGAGAACTTGGTGACGACTGGCAGGATCGAAGGGAAGAGACCAAGGGAAGACCGAGAAGTAAATACCTGGATGGCTTGGTCACGTGGCATGGTCGAGACAGGAACACAGAGCTGATCCACGATTCTGTTGACCGAGTGAGATGGCAGAACATGACCGCCCATGCTTATCGGCATGGCTGTCAGCGTGTTGGGGAATAGAGACAGGACACATACAGGACAATAGAGATATCGGAGACAGGACAAGAGATATGACAATAGATATGCCGTAGACAGGACAATAGAGATATCATAGACATGATATAGACGGGACAACAAAATCCAGTTATAAACAGGACACAAGGTTGTAAACAGGACACAAGAACATAGACGGGACTACGTCCTTGATTGACAGGACAACTTTGCACTGAAGGACCTGAGACAACAAGACCGGACAGCAGTACGGCGTGACTACTGATACAGCCCGACTATCCCGAGACACACGGGATCAAGCACCACGTGACTAGCAGGCCCAATACCAGAAGGCTTCAGACTGGGACAGGACACGTTAGAGGAAAGACGCATGTGTTTCGAGGAGCGAGTGTATTGATTGCAGGAGTACGAGCTAGTTTTGCCAAGCTAAGATAGCGAGTACTGAGTGCGGGGTTTTGTGATTGCATGACTGCTATGGCTGGGTGTTAATTAGCCTTTATGTACATAAAAGTGATATGATGAATTAACTGCCATATGAGCGTGAATTGTGATCTAATGCACGCATCCTGATGATGTTGCGGTTATGCTAAATAAATGCATGAACCCACATGCAACGTTTGATATTTGTGAAGCATGTGAAGGAACTTACGGTAGCGTGCGGAATGACGCACTAAGGGTGTCCGTGTTTTGTATAAGACGTTGACAATGGCACATGATGGATGGATGGATGTCTACATACTTGCCTTCTTTTTTGCTTTCATATGTATACTTGTCAGTTTTAATTTCTGCTTTCATATGTCTACATATGTACCTTCTTTTTTTTTTCTTTTTTGCTTTCATATGTATACTTGTCTGTCTTTTTTTCTGCTTCTATATATCTCCATGTCTGTCGATTTCTGCTTTTGTCTGTCTCCGTGTCTTTCTGTTTCTTCTTCTCTCTGTCTGTCTGTTACAGATTCTGTATGTCTCCTTGTCGTGTTGTGTCTGTCTTATATATGCATTTTTTTCGCACATCCTTTTACTTGACATTACAGTCACCACCAGCATTCTTCAGCTACTGTTGATATCTTGGCAAGATTTAAGTTCAGTAGTTTGCCATTGTTGGTCTCCATGGCCTAGGGTGTTAGCGACTTTCTCCGTAATCCCGTATATCCACGTGATGAAAGAAACCTGCGCGAGACTCAGTAGTGGTTCTCACCGCGTTGGTGACTAACGGGGTATGTGAGCCGGCCGCTCAGAAATCAATGGCAAACTACTGAGCGTAATCTTGCCAAGAAATCAACAATCAGCTGAAAGTTGATGATGTTGACAGCGATGTCCTGTAAAGGATATGCGAAAAAAAAAAGAAAAAAAAAAGTTTGTCATTGCTTTCTAAACGACCGGCTCACATACCTCCGTGAGAAACCAACGCGACGCGATCCGCTGCCGAATCTCGTGCAGCTATGTTTCGTACGTGGGCATATAGGATTTCGAACAACGTCCTTAACCTCTTCGCCAGGAAGACCGGCTTATATGTGCATACCTGGCTATATATATCCTGCACCTTAATATTTACTAGAGCAGCCCGGGTAGATCCCGGATTTAGAACAGACATTAAACGTAATACCCTATGTATAGGGTAACAAGTAGACACGGTAAATAAACCTCAACAAACGGAAAACGACACCACCCAGAAGTCTACTAATCCCCGCGGACTACAGTTGGCATCAGCTTCCACGACTACAAATATTACCCTCCGTTTGTCTAGAATCGCCCTAGAACAACAGCCACGCCCAAACTACGTCTCCAAGAGACCTTTCAAGACAAGCCAGGCCCTGGGAGCAGTAAATGGCATTTTTCCAGAAGACCTTAGCTGTTGGCATAATGTTTTCTTAACTTTCCAGGTATTTATTTTCATTTCTGAGCTCATCTTCAAGATTATCTAGCATTTAAAATGGAAATCACTGGGGAAAATACACGCACACAGATATACATATATTTAAAGATAAAGGTAGTCTCATAGCTGAGTGTGAAGGATTGTGTGTTAGAGAGTGAGACAGTGGGAGAGTTGATGTGTTAGTGTGTGTGTGTGAGCGTGCGCATGAGTGTGAGTGTGTGTATATGAAAGAATACATAGAGAGAGAGAGAGAGAGAGAGAGAGAGAGAGAGAGACAGACAGAGAGAGAGAGAGAGAGAGAGAGAGAGAGAGAGAGAGAGAGAGCTGAGCTGATGCATGTCGTGTAACACGCATGTTATGTAACACGCGAATCCATATGTTTGTGTTACAGAGTGAGACAGTGGGAGAGTTGATGTGTTAGTGTGTGTGTGTGAGCGTGCGCATGCGTGTGAGTGTGTGTATATGAAAGAATACATAGAGAGAGAGAGAGAGAGAGAGAGAGAGAGAGAGAGAGAGAGAGCTGAGCTGATGCATGTCGTGTAACACGCATGTTATGTAACACGCGAATCCATATGTTTCTCATCTGTCATATTATCAGTTAAATACCATTTGATTTTATCATGCATAATATAAACTCATGTTCATTACTGTAGTTGGAGTGAGAGAGTCAGTAAGTGTGAATGAGAGACAGAACGAGTGAACGTGAGAGTGAATGAGTGAGCGGGAGAGTGAATGAGTGAGCGGGAGAGTGAATGAGTGAGCGGGAGAGTGAATGAGTGAGCAGGAGAGTGAATGAGTGAGCGTGAGAGTGAATGAGTGAGCGTGAGAGTGAATGAGCGGAAGAGTGAATGTGTGAGCGTGAGAGTGAATGTGTGTGTGTGTGAGAGAGAGATAGAGAGAGAGAGAGAGAGAGAGAGAGAGAGAGAGAGAGAGAGAGAGAGAGAGAGAGAGAGAGAGAGAGAGAGCATCACTATTTTTACGTCACATATATTTTATGTACACATTTTTCTCCATGTTTGACATTTTTATGAGACTGCTCATGACAAGTGTCAGTGTATGTGTGTGAGTAAAGTGTGGGAGTTTGTTCATACTAGTTTCAATACTAACGTGAGACATTTTGTATGTGTCTAGATGTGAGGAAGTGTGAGTGTATGTGGAGGATGTGTGTGAGTGTGGGGATATGTGTGGGTGGGGGTTGTGTGGGTGTGGGTATGCGTTTGGATGGGTTGGGGTGTGTGGGTTTTGGTGGGTAGTGGTATTTGTGGGTGTTGGTGGGATGTGTGGATGGATGTGTGGGGGTGAAAGTAGGGGTGTTGGAATGGGTGTGGGGGATGTGTGTATGGGTGGAGGATATGTTTATGGGACGGATGCGGGGGATGTGTGTTTATGTGGGTGGAGATGTGTGGATGGTTTGAGGAAGTATGTGTGGGAGGCGGGGTTGTGTGGGTAGGGGATTGTGTTGGGTGGATTGGGGATGCAAGGGCGGGTGGGGAGAAGTGTATGGTGTGTGGGTTTGAGATATGCGTGCGGTGTGTTGGTGGGGGATGTGTGAATGATGTGTGGGTGGAGGGTATGTTTGTGGTGGTATGGGTGGAGGATAGTGTGTGGTGTGGGGGATGTGTGTGATGGGTGCGGGGAATGTGCGTATGGGTGGGGTATATGTGTGGGTGAGTAGGGGATTGTGGTGTTTGGGGGAAGTATGTGGGGTGTGTGGGTGGGAGATGTGTGTGTGTGTGGATGGGGAATGTGTGGGTGGGGGTGTGTGAGTGGCTTAGGGATGTGTAGGTGGGTGAGGGAGTTGTATGTGTTGGGGTGGGATGTGTGAGTGGGTGGAGGGTGTGTGTGGGTAGGGGTATTGTGATCGAGAGATGTTTGGTTGGGGTGGGTGTGTGGGGGTGTGTGGGTGCGTAGTGGAGGATGTTTGCGTGAGTGAGTGTCTGTTGGTGGACGGGTAGGGAATGCGTGTGTGGGTGGGGAGAGGTGTGTGGTGTGTTGGTTGGGGATATTGTGTGGGTGAGGTATGTGTGTGTGGGTGGGGGATTTTTGTGGTGTGTGGGTGGGGTATGTGGGGTGGATGGGTAAGGGTATCTGTGTGGGTGTGGGTGGGAATATTGTGTGGTATCTGGGTGGGGGATATGTGTGTGGTGTGTAAGTGGGGATGTGTTGGTGAGGGATGTGTGTGTGTGTGGTGCGTGGGTTGGGAATAGTGCGTGGTAGGGGGTGTATGTGATGTGCGGGTGGGGGATTGTGTGGTGGCGGATTAGGTTATGGCATGTGTGGGTGGGTGGAAGTTGTATGTGTGGATGGTGGGGTGTGTGTGAGTGGATTGGGGATGTATGGGTGGTTAGGGAGATGTGTGTGTGTGTGGGGGGGGGGGGGACATGTTAGTTGGTGGGGATGTGTGTGTATGGTTTGGGGATGTGTGAGTGGATGTGCGATGTGTGGGTTGGTGGGGGATTGTGTGCATGGGTGGGGAATATGTTGTCGATAGTGATGTGGCTGGGGGATGGGTGGTTTGAGGTGTGGGTGGGGAGAGGATGTGTGGGTTAGGATGTGTATGTGGATGGGCGTGGGATGTGTGGGTTGGTGGGGGAATGTTTGTGGGTGTCGAGTGTGTTTTGGTTGGGGGATCAGGTGAGGGCAGTGTGTGCGGGTGGGGGATGTGCGGGAGGGGGATGGTTCGGTTGGTGGGGTATGTATGTGTCCCTTGGTGTGCGTAGGTGGGGTGTGTATGGGCGCGTGTGTGTGGGTAGGTGGGCGTGTTGTGTGGGTGGGTGATGTATGGATAGGTGGGAGATGGGCCTCATAACATGGTAATTAGCCTTGTTTATGTTTACAACATTCATTTCACAATGTTTATTTTTCTTCCTATGTAAATGTATAATGCTCTTGATGAACGAAAGACGAGTGATTGGAAGGGCCGAATGTAAGACGGGCCTGCGCGCCCAATTTGTGACCCTAATAAAGTTGATTTGATTTGATTTGATTTGATTTGCAGCCGCTTGGGGTCTCGGTTGGTTGTAAATCCTTTCAAGACTGAATTTGATCATTAGCATCAGTTGAGTTATTTCAACAGTTCAACAGGAGTGGGTTCGCCTGGTGGGGAGGGACACTGGTAATATTGAAAGCTAATATAGGCACACACATATGTCCAGTGTACTAGATGTATTGGCACGTGTATGAACTACGCTGGAGTTCAAATTGAACGGAACGAAGAAAAATATAAAAGAATAAAAGAAATATAAATTGAGTTGGTTCTTCTTCTTCTTCTTCTTCTTCTTCTTCTTCTTCTTCTTCTTCTTCTTCTTCTTCTTCTTCTTCTTCTTCTTCTTCTTCAGCTGTTGCTGCTGCTGCTGCGTTCGTCCGGAATGTTGGTTTAGACCTAATTGCGTTGTGTCTTTTTACAGCAGAGCTGCGATATTTGCACCTTTCGGCCGACACATCAGACTTCTTCAGGCATTTGTTGACCGAATTAACCTTCCCGGATAATTGAGTTGGTTCAAGAACCGACATCACATCACTCGGGATATTACCATAAGTGATCTACCTTCATCTGCAACAATCAGCGAAGAGACCCAATACTAATGGTACCCGAAGCGAGTCTGATGGCATGTCTGTCTGGTCTGGTCTTTCTTCTGTGTGTTGAGTGTCGGTCAGATCCTCTGTGTGTTGAGTGTCGACCAGATCCTCTGTGTGTTGAGCGTCGGTCAGATCCTCTGTGTGTTGAGTGTCGACCAGATCCTCTGTGTGTTGAGTGTCAACCAGATCCTCTGTGTGTTGAGTGTCGACCAGATCCTCTGTGTGTTGAGTGTCGACCAGATCCTCTGTGTGTTGAGTGTCAACCAGATCCTCTGTGTGTTGAGTGTCGACCAGATCCTCTGTGTGTTGAGTGTCGATCAGATCCTCTGTGTGTTGAGTATCGGTCAGATCCTCTGTGTGTTGAGTGTCGACCAGATCCTCTGTGTGTTGAGTGTCGGTCAGATCCTCTGTGTGTTGAGTGTCGACCAGATCCTCTGTGTGTTGAGTGTCGGTCAGATCCTCTGTGTGTTGAGTGTCGGTCAGATCCTCTGTGTGTTGAGTGTCGGTCAGATCCTCTGTGTGTTGAGTGTCGACCAGATCCTCTGTGTGTTGAGTGTCGGTCAGATCCTCTGTGTGTTGAGTGTCGGTCAGATCCTCTGTGTGTTGAGTGTCGGTCAGATCCTCTGTGTGTTGAGTGTCGATCAGATCCTCTGTGTGTTGAGTGTCGATCAGATCCTCTGTGTGTTGAGCGTCGACCAGATCCTCTGTGTGTTTAGTGCCGGTCAGATCCTCTGTGTGTTGAGTGTCGATCAGATCCTCTGTGTGTTGAGTGTCGACCAGATCCTCTGTGTGTTGAGTGTCGACCAGATCCTCTGTGTGTTTAGTGCCGGTCAGATCCTCTGTGTGTTTAGTGCCGGTCAGATCCTCTGTGTGTTGAGTGTCGACCAGATCCTCTGTGTGTTGAGTGTCGACCAGATCCTCTGTGTGTTGAGTGTCGACCAGATCCTCTGTGTGTTGAGTGTCGACCAGATCCTCTGTGTGTTGAGTGTCGACCAGATCCTCTGTGTGTTGAGTGTCGACCAGATCCTCTGTGTGTTGAGTGTCGACCAGATCCTCTGTGTGTTGAGTGTCGACCAGATCCTCTGTGTGTTGAGTGTCGACCAGATCCTCTGTGTGGTGAGTGTCAACCAGATCCTCTGTGTGTTGAGTGTCGACCAGATCCTCTGTGTGTTGAGTGTCGGTCAGATCCTCTGTGTGTTGACTATCGGTCAGATCCTATGTGTGTTGAGTATCGGTCAGATCCTCTGTGTGTTGAGTGTCGACCAGATCCTCTGTGTGTTGAGTGTCGACGAGATCCTCTGTGTGTTGAGTGTCGACCAGATCCTCTGTGTGTTTAGTGTTGGTCAGATCCTCTGTGTGTTGAGTATCGGTCAGATCCTCTGTGTGTTGAGTGTCGACCAAATCCTCTGTGTGTTGAGTGTCGGTCAGATCCTCTGTGTGTTGAGTGTCGGTCAGATCCTCTGTGTGTTGAGTGTCGATCAGACCCTCTGTGTGTTGAGTGTCGGTCACATCATTTGTGTGTTGAGTGTCGACCAGATCCTCTGTGTGTTGAGTGTCGATCAGACCCTCTGTGTGTTGAGTGTCGACCAGATCATCTGTGTGTTGAGTGTCGACCAGATCCTATGTGTGTTGAGTGTCGACCAGATCCTCTGTGTGTTGAGTGTCGGTCAAATCCTCTGTGTGTTGAGTATCGGTCAGATCCTCTGTGTGTTGATTGTCGGTCAGATCCTCTGGTCCCTCCCTGCAGCACCATTAACATCATCACGAGTATTGCCTCCCTGTGTAAGGACAAGCGCTGAGTACATACGACGTCGAATGGAATTGTCCGGGTTTCTTTTCTCTATCCTTTGGCTCTCCACAACCTTTGACTGTCCCCAGTCTACCTATGGGCCAGCAGGTTTATTGACCACTTTGTTTGGCTCTTGTCCCTTGACCTGTCCGACATAGAGACATTAGGACCTTCTAAATTATTTTCTTCTGTTAATTCTTCCCTTTATCCATCATATAATTCTCTTTCTGGCTTGTTCTTTCTAGCCTGTCTGACTGTTTGTTATTCCATTCACCCATTTATCAATCCGTCCATGCATCTTTCTTTCTTTCTTTCTTTCTTTCTTTCTTTCTTTCTTTCTTTCTTTCTTTCTTTCGTTCTGTTTATTATGCGTGCTTACTTGTCCGCCTGCCAATAAATTCCAACCACCCACTTATCAATCCATCCACTCACCCATTAATCATTCCACAACCCATCAATTTATTTATCCATCCACCCACCCATTCATCTATTCATGCACAAGTTTGTCCGTCTGTCCCGCCATGCACAATAGTCCGTAAATCTCTCTGCCTGTCTCTGCCTCTATCTGTCTGCCAATCTGTCGACATGTCTGTTTAATATCTGTCACACGCGTTTCAACATACAAGTGAAGCTAATCCCGACCAATCTCTATGTCTAATATTCAGTTTTCACAAATCTCTGTGTCTAATATTCCGGTTTCACAAATGCATATTTTCCTGTTGCAGCCACAGAAAAACAAGTTGATATAAATCCGTAAACATCCGCCGCTGTAGGTATGTAAAGTAAACGATGGTTCCCAAATTGTACAGAATAAGAGGTTTTGTGGGAATATTCAGCTTCATAACGAGCAGGCATGGAATAAATATGTGAGAGATTTTACTGTTTACTTGTCTATAAGTTTCATGATCGTGTTGACAGGGAAATTATTAGAATATTCAATTCTGACATTAAATCAGTAGTACTGTATGGATTAAAAATAAGGAAATCAACTAAAAGAATTACACATAAACAACACAGATTCATCAATCGGCCAATCGGTACATGCGCAAAATAGAAGGACTGCAATGATATGAGAGAATCACCAAGGTGGAGCTCGTGGAAAGAATTAAATAAATACCAGAGAACCAAGAGATAAACAGATGACATTGGGGCTGGACATATTGAGAATAGTAAAACTAGAAATGCCTTTCAACCGCGATATTCTAGCCAACAAAACTAAACTCCAGTCAGTATGCAACTACAGAGATATACTGACCCACAGATTTGAAGCTAAACCTTATGCTGTATCAACTACAGAGATATACTGACCCACAGACTTGAAGCTACCTTATGCTGTATCAACTACAGAGATATACTGACCCACAGACTTGAAGCTAAACCTTATGCTGTATCAACTAAAGAGATATACTGACCCACAGACTTGAAGCTACCTTATGCTGTATCAACTACAGAGATATACTGACCCACAGACTTGAAGCTAAACGTTATGCTGTATCAACTAAAGAGATATACTGACCCACAGACTTGAAGCTAAACCTTAGGCTGTATCAACTACAGAGATATACTGGTCCATATACTTTAAACTAAACTTTAAGCTGTATGCAACTTACAGAGTTATACTGACCCACAGACTTCAAACTAAAATCAAACCTGTATGCAACTACAGAAATACACTGGCCCTCTTACTTTTAAATAAACCCCAGGATTATGCACCTAACAAGTTTTGTAATGCCGTTTTAGTGTCTGGATGATGGCGCAGCTTCATGGTACATGGGTTTATACTTCCGGTAGGCTGACGACGGCGTGCGGTGGAATCTACCTCTGCATAGGTCAGTTGAACATCAACGTTAACTTCCCGTTCTGAGCGTGAAGACGACATATAGGTCAACGTATAGACCAACGTATAGATCATCATATAAGACAACATATAGGTCAACTTATAGATCAACGTATAGATCATCATATAAGACAACATATAGGTCAACGTATAGATCAACGTATAGATATTCATATAAGACAACATATAGGTCAACTTATAGATCAACGTATAGATCATCATATAAGACAACATATAGGTCAACTTATAGATCAACGTATAGATCATCATATAAGACAACATATAGGTCAACGTATAGATCAACGTATAGATATTCATATAAGACAACATATAGGTCAACTTATAGATCAACGTATAGATCATCATATAAGACAACATATAGGTCAACTTATAGATCAACGTATATATCATCATATAAGACAACATATAGGTCAACGTATAGATCAACGTATAGATCATCATATAAGACAACATATAGGTCAACTTATAGATCAACGTATAGATCATCATATAAGACAACATATAGGTCAACGTATAGATCAACGTATAGATATTCATATAAGACAACATATAGGTCAACTTATAGATCAACGTATAGATCATCATATAAGACAATATATAGGTCAACTTATAGATCAACGTATATATCATCATATAAGACAACATATAGGTCAACGTATAGATCAACATGTATGACAACATATAAGTCAACATATAAGACAACATATAGGTCAACATTTACGTCAACATAAAAGTCAATATATAAGTCAACATATAAGTCAACATATAAGTCAACATATAAGTCAACATATAGGTCAACATATACTTCAACATATAAGTCAATATATAAGTCAACATATAAGTCAACATATAAGTCAATATATAAGTCAACATATAAGTCAACATATAGTTCAACATATAAGTCAACATATAAGTCAATATATAAGTCAACATATACGTCAACATATAAGTCAATACATAAGTCAACATATAAGTCAACATATAAGTCAACATATAAGACAACATATAGGTCAACATATACGTCAACATATAAGTCAATATATAAGTCAACATATAAGTCAACATATAAGTCAACATACAAGTCAACATATAGGTCAACATATAGGTCAACATATAAGTCAACATATAAGTCAACGTATAGGTCAACATATAGGTCAACATATAAGTGAACATATAGGTCAAAATATACTTCAACATATATGTCAACATATAAGTCAACATATAGGTCAACATATAAGTCAACATATAGGTCAAACATATAAGTGAACATATAAGTCAACATATAGGTCTACATATAAGTCAACATATAAGTCTACATGTAAGTCAACATATAGGTCAACATATAAGTCAACATATACGTCAACATATAGGTCTACATATAAGTCAACATATAAGTCAAGATATAAGTCAACATATAAGTCAACATATAGGTCAACATATAAGTCAACATATAGGTCAACATATAAGTCAACATATAAGTCAACATATAGGTCAACATATAAGTCAACATATAAGTCAACATATAGGTCAATATATAGGTCAATATATAAGTCAACATATAAGTGCATATATAAGTCAACATATAAGTCAACATATGTGTCAATATATAAGTCAACATATACGTCGACATATAAGTCAACATATAAGTCAACATATAGGTCTACATATAAGTCAACATATAAGTCTACATGTAAGTCAACATATAGGTCAACATATAAGTCAACATATACGTCAACATATAGGTCTACATATAAGTCAACATATAAGTCAAGATATAAGTCAAGATATAAGTCAACATATAGGTCAACATATAAGTCAACATATAGGTCAACATATAAGTCAACATATAAGTCAACATATAGGTCAACATATAAGTCAACATATAGGTCAACATATAAGTCAACATATAAGTCAACATATAGGTCAATATATAGGTCAATATATAAGTCAACATATAAGTGCATATATAAGTCAACATATAAGTCAACATATTTGTCAATATATAAGTCAACATATACGTCAACATATAAGTCAACATATAAGTCAACTGACCACGTATGGAGTGAACCCACTACACAATCGCCAGAACAGAAAGCATATAAACGAGGAATACTCGGAATCTACAAACAGTTTTGCGACTGCAATTTACAAGTATTTCAATATTTTCTCATTTCCTCCTTTACAGATAACAACACAAGAACAATGAGTATGAGAACCACCAGGTAAATGAACAAAGAGGTTAGGATGTATTGTTGCCACTCGATTAAATCAGAACAATACTATAGATCAACAGCGAGTATGGCAACCACCAGGTAAATGAACAAAGAGATTAGGATGTATTGTTGCCACTCGCTTAAATCAGAACAATACTATAGATAAATTGTGTGTATGGGAACCACCAGGTAAATGAACAAAGAGGTTAGGATGTACTGTTGCCACTCCTTACATAAGAACAATACTATAGATCAATTGTGAGTATGGGAACCACCAGGTAAATGAACAAAGAGGTTAGATGTATTGTTGCCACTCGCTTAAATCAGAACAATACTATAGATCAATTGTGTGTATGGGAACCACCAGGTAAATGAACAAAGAGGTTAGGATGTATTGGTGCCACTCTCTTAAATCAGAATAATACTGTAGATCAACTGTGAGTCACAACGCTGCGCTGATATTATTCACATTTAATGTAGCGTGAAAACGATTAGCCGTGGACCAGGGAAATGCATACACTGTATAGTTTGTCCTGACATAGATAGGCTGGATGCAGGTTTGGTGATTGTAGCGAAACGCCAGTGGCCCATGTCCTTATGCATTCCTTTAATTTTGGTAAACAGGGGGAAACGGCTTTCGGAAACTCTCAGTTCTCTTGTTTGCTCAAATCTCCATGAAAGATGATTCTTTGGGTTATCTTCATACCACAATCTTTACATGGAGCGAGTATATATTTGTCTTTCCTTTCGGGTAGACCCGATGGAGCGCCTTGCGTCAAATGTGCACTGGTGCAGCTGCTGGTCAATTGATGGCCGTGCCAACACCTACCGTTTGATAGTTGCAGCTGTCCAGTGATTTAAAGATTACGACAGAGATGCAACATACTACTGAAGTGGTGTAAAGGTAAACTTGGGTTTTCGTTGGTCCAGGCAAAGCTTGGCCTATAAATATCTATTGTCTTAACGACTGAGAGGATATGGCAAAACAGCAGTCTTGCCATGTTGGGAGGGGGTGACCGTTAGCCGATCTGGCTACGCGTCTTGATCTTGGCATGGCAAGGGAACACATCTGAAGAATAAGTAGTTACTAAATGATATCGCTTGTTCTTGGCAGCTGATAGGCGAGTGATATCGTGATTCCTACGGCTTACCGTTACTAAGTAGCATCTCTCTTTTAAATATAGGCACATTAGATAGCTACGGGGATGGGGTCCACCAACCTATAATCTATCTTCTTGAGCCAGGGGATGCTAGCCACAGGACTATCTCTTTCGTCTGTCACTCGATAGGATGATGTCGGGAGGATAATGGACTCCTCTATCTCACTGAGAGAACCTGAACTTATCTACACTATGGCTTGTGCAGGGCAATGCCGGTACATTGGGGCGACAGCTCAGTCGAGAGCGGCGGCCGGGAGGGGTAGTATCTTCTTTCATCTTCTTGCTGGGAATGGGGAACTACACGGTGTGCCATATAACCCCAATACTGTAATATATTTACTTAACGGGGAGAAAGACACAGATTACTGGGCGCACCACACCACAAGATCTTGGTTGTGAGAAAGGCATGGTTTGCAAGTGAGAGGAAAGCATGGAAATGAATGTGCCCAATAATAATAAAGGCTTGGTATGAGTGTGGAAAGTGTGTCTTGTAAACAAAACGTTCCTAGGGTGGACAACCTGACATCCAAAAGCTGGAGGTCTACTCAAGCCCGGACGTAGCCAATCCAGGGGCTACCTGACAGGTCGGGCCCATTCATTTGGGTATGGTATATACTGCATTGGGTCAAGATCCTATATGTCAAATATATTAACTGAGATCAGGATTGTGTGATGCATGAGTCCGCCCAGTCGCTCAATATTGTTTGTCATTTCCAGTGTCCTTCTTTTGAAAGTATGAACAGAGCTGAAGGTCTCGACAGGGCTCTACGCAGAAAGCAGGTTATGACTATGCCATGGCAAGGTTTGGGCCATGCCTGTTTTAAGAATATGATCTCTACAAGATAGAGCCACTGCTGACCTTGAAAGAATGACCATCAGCTGTACTGACACATCACCAGTCATCTCGATATGTTTGGATTGAGTCCTTTTGTATTATTGGCTGGACCCAGCCAATCACTCAGACACACCCATTATTATATGAGAACTATTCTCCAGGACATTATTTCCTACCTGACATTATGCCACTTCCCTAGAACATTTGTTTACTAAAAGGACTGTGGTTCATAGAGATTTGGAAGTTTGCTTCTACAGAAGGCTGTTGTACGTACAACCAATTACCTGGAAGGAAGGAGATTCTTGCACACGGGGTGAGATGTGTGTGGACGGATCGGACAGTGTATGAAGCTGGGTCTGTGACTATGGCTACTTGAGGCCATGTGCCTGAACTTTATCTGTGTTGTGTCTGTTTAGAACTTTCTGTGTTACCTGCCTTGGTGTTTTTCTGTGCTGTCCTGTATTGATTTAATAAATCAAGTTTTAGCTTATTCCAACGAGCACTGTGTTATATATATGGATCAGCCAGAAGAACATTGCAGGAAATAGGTCCTTAGGTTGAAAGAAAGGGTGACAGTGAGTCCGGGGAAAACGGAGGAGGGTTGGCAGGTAAAGACCTATCCCAGCCAGGGCTATAAAGAGAATAATTTTTGAAATATTGTGATAGGGCTATTTGGGACCCTCCACGTAGCTTGTTACAGTGATACTGGCCAGGACAGCAACTGTTTAGGTATTCAACAGCGAAAGCGGGTTTCTAACTGAAGGAGCAGTATCAACAGAAGAAAAGGCGGAAGAAGAAGGAGGAGGAGGAGGAAGAGGAGGAAGAGGAATAGAAGAAGAAGAAGAAGAAGAAGAAGAAGAAGAAGAAGAAGAAGAAGAAGAAGAAGAAGAAGAAGAAGAAGAAGAAGAACAACAACAACAACAACAACAACAACCAGAAGAAGAATGGGAAGAAGATGATGATGATAATTATGATGATGATGATGATGATGATGATGATGATGATGATGATGATGATGATGATGATGATGATGATGATGAAGTGGGAGGACGAGGAGAACCCGGAGGAGGAGGACACGAAGAGGATGATAAATTTACTATTTGCTTTCACTACCACTACTCAAATCAATTAGTTATTTCATTTAACTGTTACCATTGAAAAAACTGCGCTTTTAAGTGTCCACGCCCCTAAATAAGATTCACACGCATTTTTATCGTGAAACACATCTGACAGACGGTCTAGACCGGAATGTATTCATTATCACTTCCTTCAGTGGGCGGACACCCTCTTTTGTTCAAGGTGGATTTACATGGTAACGCAGAAAAAAATAAATCTGCATACATTTGCATGGCTGCATGCCTTGTTAGACTCGGACCCATTCATTTGGGTCAGCGGCTTGAATGGATGGGTTATTTCTGGTAGTGGTTGAAGTTCCCACGGGGACAGCTGGCTAAGCTGGCAGACGGTACAAGCTGACGAAACTGTCAAGTATCACGGTCACGGAGGGCAAGGACATTTCGTGATGTGTAAAATGTCGCTGAGTTTCCTGAAGTTTAATACAAAATAAGTGTGTTTTTTTTTCCATATCCCGCACAGGACGTTGCAGTCAACACCAGTATTTTTCAGCTGCTGTTGATGTACTAGGCAAGTTTTACTTCAGTAGTTTGCCATTGCTTTCTGAGCGACCGGCTCACATACGCCCGTAAGTTACCAGCACGACACGAACCGCTGCCGATTCTCGCAGCTGCTGTTTTCCCCAAGTGGATATACGGGATTAAATCCCTTGGCCAGGGGGAAGACACAAAAGAATTACATGGGCGTTTAAGTGCCATGATTAGGGTGTTTGTTAGTGATGTTACAGACAGCACGTACCTTCGATACATAAATTGTGATAGTAGTAGCGGCTGGCCGAGTGGCTAGAATGCCGGATTCTCCTTTGGAAGACCCGGGTTCGAATTCTCGGTAAATTGTGGATTTTTTTTTCTGTCGGAGGCAAAAAGAACACCCTAACCTGTACAGTTAGAGGCGACTGCACTAGCCAGATGGCCTTAATTCCTCAGGATCAAGAATCTCCCCCCCCCCCCCCCCCCGGCCATACACAGCAAGGTACTATATTGGCAGTAAATTACAGTTTATGACAGTTTATGACAGTAGTAGTAGTAGTAGTAGTAGTAGTAGTAGTAGTAGTAGTAGTAGTAGTAGTAGTAGTAGTAGTAGTAGTAGTAGTAGTAGGAGGAGGAGGAGGAGGAGGAGGAGAAGTAGCTGTAATATTAGTAGCAGTGGTAGTAGCTAGTAGTATTAGTAGTAGTAGTTGATGTTGTTGTGGTAGTAGTAGTAGTAGTAGTAGTAGTAGTAGTAGTAGTAGTAGTAGTAGTAGTAGTAGTAGTAGTAGTAGTAGTAGTAGAATCATGAACGCTTGCTATGTGTGCTCTCGATGAACGAGTGAGATAACTTGAAGACAATGATGTCTGCTAGCTGAAGATACAATAACAGACAACACATGGGGAAAAAAACATATATCTATAAGCTAATATTTAAGAGACTCGAGGTTGAATTTAAACGTGTTTGCAACAAGGGGGAAGGCACGAGAGGCCGCATCCGACGTGCTCACAAACAGCAACACCTACATACTGAGACATTCACTGAGGAATACTGTCTATGGGTTTTCCCAGAGTGTTATGCTGACGATTCTAAAACTAAGGACAAAGGAATGGTAGTTTTTGCCTTACAAGGAGTGTAATAAAGGAGACTGTAGTAGTTGTATTAGTAGTAGCAGCAGCAACAGCAGTAGCCGTAACAGCAGCTGTATAATGAACAGCAGACTGATGTTTTAGCTGTAGCTATAATCAAGGTGCAGTTCCTCGTGCAGGAGATTGCCATCAAACCCGGCTTGTTTTACTAGGTAATTTCACGTTCAGTAGTTTGCCATTGCTTTCTGAACGATAAATCTACATTGAAGTCCAAGTAACTGGTGTAGGAAATAACCCCGCTACAATGGGGAAATCACCGAAAATTCTAACAAGTAATAAAATAAAAATAAGTATACTACGACACAACAAACGACTTTGCGAATATAATAATCTTCATCAGGAACAACACAAACAGATCTAAATAAATACACTAAATTAGAAACTTTGATAATATTAAAACACTAAATTAGAAAATGTGATAATATAAAACACTAAATTTGAAAATTTGATAATATTAAAACACAAATCCTTCATTGTTAGGAAGACGGCGCAGAAGTTCAGTTGTGAAAGTTGCCAAATAAGAAAATGTCCAGGTGCCTGTGGCTTAGGGAGCAGTGAACGTGTCTTATAGTTCCGTAAACCGGGCTCGAAATCAACTACAGACGATTTGAAAGAAGACCGCCTAGCGTTGATTTTTAACAATGGTACGAGCGTCGGTCGTTTAAAAAGCAATGACATACTTTTGGTTTGTTGCACATTCTATTTACAGGACATCACTGTCAACACCAGTATTTCACTGTTGTTGTTGATGTCTTGGCAAGTTTTACGTTCAGTAGTTTGCTAGTGCTTTCTGAACGACCGGCTCCCATGCCAACAATTTAAAACCCCAGCGCGACACGGCTTGCTGCCAAATTGGTCGCCGCCGAGTTTCGAACGCGTAGTAATCGAATCCCGTTCGCAAGCCTTTAGGCAATGATTGGCAATGACATACTACTGAACGTAAAATTGCGAGTAAACCACGAAAACGCTAAACATGCTGGGCTTGATTGCGACTTGCTGTGAAGGACGTGCAGCTAACTTAACTTAGTAACAGTAGTAAACGCATTGTAGTAATATAAGTTGTAGTGGCGATGAAGTTACGAACGCAGTTCGTAATCCAGCATACCCGCATTCGAAACACAGCTGTGGGCGATTTGGCAGCAGACCGCCTTGCATTGGTTTTTATGGTATGGGTGCCGGTCGTTCAGAAAGCAATGGCAAACTACTGAACGTAAACTTGCCCTGGAATCACGAACAGCCAAAAACTGCTGGGATTGACTGCTACGTCATGTAAAGGATATGCAAGTAACTTTATTATAGCAATAGTAGTAGATAACTTAACTTAGTAATAGTAGTACAAGTAGATGTAATAATAGAAGTTGTAGTAATAGCAACACTAGCAACAGTACAGAACATGCTGTTAACATTTAAGAAGATCGCGGTTTCTATGCCTGTTTGTCACAAATCCCACGGGGTACATGGACACAGGTTTGAGAATTCCCTTGTCAGATCGTGTTTGTAACGCAGTATATGGTGTGGTGGTATTAGGGCCTAGATAGATATGTGTAGGAGATACCTGAATAATCAATAATGTTTACTGCTGAAAGACACATAAACACATTCAAGCACATATATAGCTCGTATCGTACACGTTTTGTTGTGTATCCACCTTGTAGTAGTATAAGGTCTTGTGTGTTCCAATGACACCAAGAGCTATACCGACGGTAGTGCAACTACTGGTAGGGTCTCCCATGTCGGAGAGTTTAAGGGGTGGCGACCCGACGAAGTCAAACATAAACCTGCTGCCTTGTGGGTAGACTGGGGACAGTCAAAGGCTAGGGACCCGACAAAGTGATACACAAACCTGCTGCCTTGTAGGTAGACTGGGGACAGTCAACGACTGGGGACCCGACGAAGTGTTACATAAACCTACTGCCTTGTAGGTAGACTGGGGACAGTCAACGACTGGGGACCCGACGAAGTGTTACATAAACCTGCTGCCTTGTAGGTAGACTGGGGACAGTCAACGACTGGGGACCCGACGAAGTGTTACATAAACCTGCTGCCTTGTAGGTAGACTGGGGACAGTCAACGACTGGGGACCCGACGAAGTGTTACATAAACCTGCTGCCTTGTAGGTAGACTGGGGACAGTCAACGGCTAAGGACCCGACGAAGTGTTACATAAACCTGATGCCTTGTAGGTAGACTGGGACAGTCAAAGGCTAGGGACCCAAGAAAGTGTTACATAAACCTGCTGTGTCTTGTAGGTAAACTGGGGACAGTCACAGGCTAGGAACAGCAAACTCGAAAAAATATGCTTGTCGAAGTCTGATGTACTGGGTCACGGGCTTGTCGAAACAATACATTGCAACTCACTTAATGATGTAATAGTTTAGGATACATTCCATCGCTGGATGTTATATTCCCATTTGTACCGTTGTCTACCTCTTGCTCGCCTGCCTTCAACCTTACTCTCCAGTATGGTTTTTATAAGAGTGTTTAATCTTTTAACGTGGCGAAAATATTTCACTTCCTTCATTTTTATTTCTTTCATCAACTCTCTTTTCATTACAAGTTTTTTTTTCAAGAACCTCTGCATTTGATTGTTTTTGTTTCCATGAAATACAACATATTCTTCTGTATGTCTACATCTCCGGGACCTGTATTCGACTTTCTAATTACTTGTTGAGTGTACTGGCTTCCACGCCATATAGTAATGTTTAATATTCATAGCATATGACACATCTCATCTTTAATGCCTTGTTAATATCCCTGTTTATTAATACTGATTTTATGTTGTTGAGATATTTTTTTTACCATTCCTATTCTCTCTCAGAGAAACGGCGTAAATGGGTGCTCCATAGGAGCAGCCTCGCCCGGTAGGGATAGTCATGCGCACCAGGTGACTCCAGACCGTCAACAGGCTACTAGGTGCAACAGATTAATATCATTGAAAGTAGGAACTTGGAACGTTAGAACAATGAATGCAGATGGAAAATTAGAAAACATCAAAAAAGAAATGGGGAGAGAGAAGATTAACATATTAGGAGTATCGGAAACGAGATGGAAAGGAGCAGGGATAAGGACAGGAGAGGATTGTAAGATTATTTACTCTGGGGGAGAAGAACAGCAAAGAGGTGTAGCCATTATATCAGATAAGCAAACATCAAATTCTGTCAAAGGATATCATGCTGTGTCAGACAGAGTCCTATTAGTAAAATTAAACGGAAGACCTTTTAAAATAAATGTCATTCAAGTAGATGCCCCAACAAGTGAAAGCAGTGAAGAAAGCATAGAGGAATTTTAGAATGGCGTGGAGTCTGCTTTGAAGAACTGCAAAAAATCAGAAATAAATATCATAATGGGTGATCTCAACGCAAAAATAGGACAGCAAGGCGATGGATGCAGTGTAGGCAACCATGGTTTGGGAGAGAGAAATGAAAGAGGATACAGACTTGTAGAATGGGCAAAAGAACAAGAAATGATTGTAGGAAACACCTGGTTTAAACAGCATCCTAGAAGATTATGGACATGGAGGAGTCCAGACAGCAGGATTAAAAACCAGATAGATTACATCCTGATTAGCAAAAGGTTTCGAAATGCGTTAACAGTCGTAAAAACAGTTCCAAATGCAGACTGTTACAGTGATCACAGATTAATTACAGGCACATTGAGGGTAAAGTTAAAGAAAGTCAAGTATACAGCAGGAAACCCTAAATATGACTTGTGCAAATTGAAAACTGACAAAGAAATACAAGATAATTTTAACATAGAAGTAAAGAACAAATTTGATATATTGTCTGATCTAGAGATCCTGTTTCAAGATGTAAATGATCAATGGGAAACGATGAAGAATTCAATCAGTTGCGCAGCAG
Organism: Cepaea nemoralis; assembly: GCA_014155875.1. Lineage (NCBI taxonomy): Eukaryota > Metazoa > Mollusca > Gastropoda > Stylommatophora > Helicidae > Cepaea > Cepaea nemoralis. Next base: position 97,585 of record JACEFZ010007830.1, read on the forward strand.
AAAAAACTATTCCAAAAGTAAAGAAAGTGGGCCGTAAGACATGGATGACTGAAGAAATTTTACAACTAATGGAAACAAGAAGACAGAACAAAAATAATCCTGCCAAATATGAAGAAATTCACAGAAAAGTGAGAACCTTATGTAAGGAGGCAAAAGAAACATGGCTTGAGAAAAATTGCAGAGAAATTGAAAAATAACACAACAGTAACAATGCGAAACTAATGCACAAAAGAATTCAGGATTTTACTAATCAAAGAACACGTACATCAGCAGGCTGCCTAAAGACAAAAGATGGAAGAGTCATAATAGAAAAAGATCAGATCTTACATGAATGGTCAGATTATGTGAAAAACCTTTATGACGATAACAGAGACGAACAGTATGATGTCCAAAATAATAATGAAGGACCAGCAATTTTAAAGATGGAGGTTCAGAATGCGCTTAACCATATGAAATCTGGCAAGACCCCCGGTTCAGACAGCGTCACAACAGAAATGATTAATGCTTTAGAAGAATATGGAATAGATAAAGTTACCAGTCTGCTTAATACAATATATGATACTGGAAATATACCTCAGGAGTTATGTAATTCTGTATTTATTGCAATCCCAAAGAAATCAGGAGCCTTGGAATGTGATCAACATCGAACAATTAGTATAATGAGTCACATCACGAAGATTTTGCTAAGAATTATCATGCAAAGAGTTAGGAGGAAAATACAACCTGAAATAGGAGAAGAACAATGTGGGTTTGTGGAAGGCAAGGGTACAGTAAATGCTGTGTATATACTGAGAAACATAATCGAACGTTCTATAGAAGTAAACAAAGATCTACACCTTTTCTTTATTGACTACACAAAGGCTTTTGATAAAGTGAGACATGTCAACATGATAAGGATGCTTGAAGATCTACAAATTGATGGAAAAGATCTTAGACTTGTAAAAAACATATATTGGAAACAACAAGCTGCCATAAGAGTTGATAATGAAGTAAGCCAATATCAGCCTATTAAAAGGGGTGTGAGACAGGGATGTGTAATGTCTCCAGATCTGTTTTCCCTGTACAGTGAAAGTATTTTCAGAAATATTGAAGATATGGAAGGAATCAACATTGGGGGACGATGCATCAATAACATTAGATATGCAGATGATACAGTCTTGATTGCAGACAATGAACAGGACCTGCAAAATTTAGTAGATGCGATTGTTACACACAGTGAACAACTAGGGTTAGAATTAAATTGTAAAAAGACACAGATTATGGTCGTCACTAGGAAGGACGAAATACCACAATGTAATATACAAGTAAATGGGAATATTCTTCAACAAGTGAGCAGGTACAATTATCTCGGAACAGTAATAACATCTGATGGGAGATGCCTTGAAGAGATTAGAACAAGAATCGCCATGGCAAAAGTAGCCTTTAGCAAGATGAAAAACATATTGACCAATAAAAAGATGTCAATTGAAACGAGAAAAAGAGTGTTGAGATGCTACATTGAACCTGTACTTTTATATGGATGTGAAGCTTGGACAATGAGCAGTCAGGCTGAAAAACATCTGATGGCTGTAGAGATGTGGTTTCTGAGGAAAATGCAAAGAATACCATGGACAGCCAGAAAGACCAATGAACAAGTCCTTCAAGAAACAAATGAAGATCGTAAATTGATTAGAGAAATTAGACGTAGACAGTCAAAACTTTTTGGGCATGTTATGAGAAGAAATGGATTGGAGAATTTGGTGACAACTGGTAAGATCGAGGGGAACAGACCAAGGGGAAGACCTAGAAGCAAGTACCTGGATGGCTTAGCCTTGTGGCATGGTCGAGACAGAAACACGGAGCTGATCCACGACTCTGGTGATCGAGTGAGATGGCAGAACATGACCGCCCACGCTTACCGGCATGGCACATGATGGATGGATGGATTATCTCTTTGATGTCTGTTTCACTTCACGGTAGACTCATGAACTATTCTTACCGTCCCTCTCTTCGTGTTATCTAGTAAACGAATAAATGAGTGAGTGAGTGAGTGAGTGAGTGAGTGAGTGAGTGAGTGAGTCAGTCAGTCAGTCAGTCAGTCAGTCAGTCAGTGAGTGAGTGAGTGAGAGAGTCAGTCAGTCAGTCAGTCAGTCAGTCAGTCAGTCAGACAGACAGTCAGTCAGTGAGTCAGTGCGTAAGTGTGTGAGAGATTGAGGGAGGGAGGGGGAGGGAGGGAGGGAAAAAGGAAGGAAGGAAGGAAGGAAGGCAGGCAGGCAGGAAGGAAGGAAGGAAGGAAGGATGTCGTCTATCTCGATGATGTCGTCTAACTCCCTGATGTCGTCTATCTCCCCGATTTCGTCTATCTGAGAGAGTGAAAGTGAGAGAGCGCGAAAGAGAGACACATAGAGACAGACAGAGAGAGAGAGAGAGAGAGAGAGAGAGAGCGTTAGAGAGATAAAGAGGGAGAGATATAAAGAGAGAGAGACACACACACACAAACATACAGACAGTGAGAGAGCGTTAGAGAGATAAAGAGGGAGATATATAAAGAGAGAGAGAGAGAGAGAGAGAGAGAGAGAGAGAGAGAGAGAAAGAGGGAGAGAGAGTCAGGTGGTATCAATGCATATAGTGGTGCTGAGTTCCGACTAGTACTTCTAACGCTTTATATTTGTTCCACATTGTGTGAGTATCAAGCAATACTAAATGTGTATGCATTGAAACAAAAGCACAAATTAATGTCACTCTCACGTACACACAGATACAACGCAACAAGACACCGCTACAACGAAATACACAACTTCACCTCTTCAAGATGTTCCTGTAACATCAGTCAAGCTTGAGAAGTGTTCATGGGGTTCAAGGACAGCATAACAAACATAGATAATGGACAGAAACCCGAGACAGTTGCATCAGTATAAAGTGACCTCGTTAATGTCAGTTGGGACCTTCAGATTATTCAGACACAGTCATTGTGACACATATTACCATTAACGGCTGTAGTGTGAACTAAAGTTACCTTATTAATGTAAGTTAATGCCTTCAGATTATTCAGTCACGGTCATCGTGATATGTATCACAATTGACAGTTGCTGGCGTGTGTGGTGGTGTTTGTCAGAAGGTTGGAGACAACAGTATAAAAAGCTCAATAGGAGTATCACTTGTCACAGTGCAAGGACACTGACACCATGTCGTCTTGACAGACCATGGTTTGCTATATTGTTCTTCCAAGCAAAACAAAAAAGGCTTTAGAACAGGGGTGGGCAAACTACGGCCCGCGGGCCGCATGCGGCCCGCCACCTGATTTTATGCGGCCCGCGAGGGCATTTAGGAATAAACATTTTTACTTCGTTTTTAAGTTATTTTGTTGAATTTTAAAGAATTTCATGTACCGTTATGATTATTTCAACATTTTTGATAAGATTTCTTTCTAATTATCAATTTTTGTAAACAGTCCTTGGCCTTCGTGATATAATGCTTCATCTTCTTCTTCTTCTTTCGTTCGCCTTAAATACTATAACTGCAATGTTGCCTCTTGTGTGAATTTAACTGTCCCTTTTAGTTCACTCAGCAGTCCATAGAGTTTATCTTCCACTGTCGTCTCCCTTGGCCAGAAGGTTAGCCTAGACATGTTGTAATTTGGGCAGTCTTTGAGTATGTGCTCTGCTGTCTGCGACGATACTCCGCACATGCACATGGCTGATTCACCAATCTTGAATCTTGTATACATGTGGTTGCGTAATCTATTGTGTCCTGTTCTGAGGAGCAGAATAATGACTTGTTCTGGTCTGTCCATAACGTGGTAGTCATCTTGAGCAGGTTTTGGTGGCTTTCTAACTGATTTGATCATTCTTTTCTTTTGGTGGTAACGGGCACATCAGGCTGTTGTTCATTTGCTCCTTCCTTAGCCAATCGATCAGTTCTATCGTTTCCGGGTACTCCACAGTGGGATGGTATCCACTGTATGGTGACCTTATGCTGGCTGTTATGTTCAGAAAGTAGTGTCCTTAATACTGGCAATTTCCAGGACATCATTTCGTTTTCGTTGAGGTGAGTTTCTTGCAAGCAACATACGCTGACCTTTTCTTGGTCCAAGATGTTTTCTAGTTCTATTGTTTTGTTGCTGAATCCCTCCGCATTCCAGTGCATTAGTTTTAGTCTTTGTTTGGTATGGCCAGACGCTCTATTCTCAGGTCCCCTGTCTCCACAGGACATCTGAGAAGGACTTCCAGTAGTTGTGGTTGGACTCTTTCGATGCATATGGCCTGGCACTGCACCTGCCTGGGGGTCCAAAGTAGGGCGAGCACCGTAACATTTAGCCGTAGTCGACATATTTCATTGCGCGTGACTGGTGGCATCCTGATTTATGTGGTGCACCTCCTGGCTGGTTGCCTCTTTATTCAGCACCTTTCCTTTGCTAGAGCAGACTGCAGTCTTACTCGAGTTTAGGTGTATAAGCACGCACACACACATGTCTGCGCATGCACGTACGAGCATACACATCTAAAGCGTTCTGTATATTTCGCGGCGCCAGTGACTCGCCGCCGCCCCTTCTCCTGTTAGTTAAAACAGTTCCGCCACGAGAAGGCCAGTAGTTGGACTTCTGCTGCATAGGTGATGAATGCATGAGCCATTGTGGTATTTATGCAAGGTTGGGCGCTCACCCCAACCCGGCCCCTGGCTACATACAGCAACATTTGGAACCATGTTATGCTAAAATGCGAATTTATCGATTTTTATATAGAGAAATATTTATCGACATGAAACATTTAATAAGGATGATTTTATGAAAAACAGATATTTCTCCGGTGAATAAAATGATTTATTTAGCAAGAAAATATTAAATTTAAAAGTCTTTTACTGTTTTAAATTATTTCCACAGTTACAATGTTCAAATTAATTTATTTGTTGTAGTAGTCTTGATATATTTCTGAAATTTATTCTGAGTTTACTACTTGTTTTCCGAATATTTTATTTTCACACACAGCCGGGAGTAGGTTATGTTTCATTTCCGTTTTAAAGCTTTGTACATTTTTATTTTTATTTAAACTATGAGTGTCAATAACAAACGTAAGATTGACGATGAATGCCGTGATTTTAATTATGAATGGACAACAAATTTCTGTTTTATAAAAGTTGGTAGCAAATCAGTTTGCTTGCTGTGTCGTGAGTCAGTGGCTGTCTTCAAGGAGTACAATTTAAAAAGACATCAGGCAAAATATTCCGATTTCGGATACAATTTAACAACTGAAGGGAGGGAAAGGAAATGCCTTGAGTTGGTGAAAAATTTTGGAGAAACAGCAAACTGTTTTCACTAAACAGTCTTGAATTCAAGATGCTGCAACTGAAGCTAGTCTTGTGCTGTCACACAGAATTGTAAAACAGAACAAGCCATTTTCTGATGGCGAGTTCATCAAGGAATGTTTGCTAGATGCAGCAAACATTATGTGTCCAGAACACACACACACACACACACAGACACACACACACACACACACACACACACACACACACACAAAACAGATGTGACAATATTACTTTATCCAGGAGAACTGTGGTCAGACGTGTTGATAAGATAAGTGACAATGTTATGCTGTTATGCATAAACTTCAAGATGCAAGTAAACAAATCTTGAGGTAATCTCTTGCATTGGATGAGAGTACCGATGTACATGATACTGCCCAATTATTGATATTTATACGTGCAATAAACACTTCTTTCAAACTCACTGAAGAGTTATTGAGTGTTGAATTCCTCAAAGACACAACCACAGGCCATGATATATTAAATGCTTTTGCTAACTGTATTGAAAGAACTGGGTTAGTTCGGAACAAGATGGCAAGTGTTAGAACTGACGGAGCTCGTGCTGTGACTGGAAAAAATGTAGGTCTGGTAACGTTGATAAGTGATAAGATTACAGCAGAATATCCAGACCACACATTATTACCATTTCACTGTGTGATTCATCAAGAAAGTCTGTGAAAAACTGTTTTGAATATCAAGCATGTTATTGACCCAGTTGTCAGTGTCATCAGCCTCATCAGAACAAGAGGACTTAATCACATACAGTTCAAGGCATTACTTGACGATTTGGAAACTGAACAATCCGATGTCCTGTACCACACCAGTGTTCGATGGCTGAGTATCGGCAAGCTGTTGAGGCGAGTGTGGGAACTCAGAGAAGAAATAGTGATGTTCCTAGAGATGAAGGGCATTGAATGTGACTTTAATACTAATATTGTCAATAAAGAGTGGAAGTTAGACTTTATTTTCGCCATTGAAATTATGGAAAAGTTAAATGAACTGAATTGACAAACTTCAGGGCAATGGTGTGTTCGCACATGAATTGTATGTACATGTAAAATCATTTCAGGCAAAACTCTCACTGTACTCCAGACAAGCAAGTGAAAAAGATTTGGTCACTTCCCTATGCTGAAACAAGAAACCATTTCTGGTAAAATGATTGAAAAGTACAAAGCCCAATTAGATGCACTGATTGAAGAATTTGGATGGAGATTCCAAGATTTCAAGAACGTAGAGTCACAGTTCAATATTCTCAGTTCCCCTTTCAGTGAAGAAGCTGATACAGCCACAGAGGATATACAGTTGGAGCTGCTTGACTTAGAAGCAGATCATGACCTGAAAGAGAAATTCAAGTCAGATGGTTTTCTGGATTTCTATGGATCTTATCACAAGAATCATTTCCCAACTTGAAAAACTTTGCAGCAAAATTTTTATCATTGTTTGGATCAACAATCATTTGCGAACAAGCATTCTCTTCCTTGAAGATCAACAAATCTAAGAGTAGGTCTTTATTGTCGGACTGCAACTTGCATGCTGTCATGCGTATTTCAACAAGTAAACTTGCTCCAGATTTCAAGAATAATGTCAAAAATTGCAAGCAGTTACATACATCTCATTAGAAATCAACAACTGTAGTGATAATGTAGTCGGTGTGTGTCTGAATTAAAGCCATTGATAGATAAGAAAAAATATTTGTTATAATAACATGTTGTAAAATCTTGTTAACAAATTAGTAAACGTTTTTGTCCATATTGTCAAATATAATGTATAAGTATATAAGTAAAATAACATTGCAATCATTATTTATTTATACTGCTTAATAACCTATAAATAATTAATAATTACTTATTGTGATAGGTTGCTGTAAGCAAAATGGACATTTTATACAATAGCTTTACATTTTCCAATGCGGCACTACGCACAAAAGGTTTGCCCACCCCTGCCCTAGTCCATACTTACCCACTATGCATCCGTCCTGTTGATTTCCAACTTTAGCATTCAAGTCACCCTTCAGAATTCTTGCATTTCTTGAAGGCTTTCTTTAAATCACTATAAAAGTCATCAATGCTGTCATCACTACTGTCTGCTGTTGGTGCATAAACTTGTATGACGTTGACATCAAAAGGTCGTCCACTCAACTTCACAAGTAACAGTCTGTCTGATACAGTCCAATATCCTTTGATAGATTTTGCTTTCTCTGTATCCATTATAATTGCTACTCCTCGCTGTTGTTTCTCTCCACCAGAATAGATTATTCTATATTCCTCAGATGTCATAATGCCCATTCCTGTCCATCTGATCTCACATATACCTAACAGGTTAATATTTAATCTTCTCATTTCATTCTTAATGTTATCAAATTTTCCATCCCCATTCATAGTTCTTACATTCCAAGTTCCTACTTTCAATGTTGATATTCTTTTGCACCCTGTCGCCTGATGACGGTCTGGAATCACCTGGTGCACATGACCACCCCTTCCGGGCGAGGCTGCTCATATGGAGCACCCATTTACGCTGTTTCTCTGATTATCGATAAGACTGCAGTACATAATATTCTTGGTATCTGTAAAGAAGGTAGTTTGCCATTGCTTTCCTTCCTAGCAGTGACCATACTGGTCGATGACCGTAGCCAATGTCTCCCAAAAAGGAGATCCTCTGCCTACCGTCGTGAAACTGGAGACCATAACCTACAACTATCTGTCGGCTGCTCCTTAACTTCATCCACCACCTGCACACATGGCTTCACGTAACCATGATCGGGGGGCTAAACGGGTACTCCACCTTGCCCAAAGGTGTCCCGTAGGGTAGTGGAGGGAAGAAGGCACCCATCAAGGCATGACTATCATGCTATTATATTTTAAATATTCTCTAAGCAAACGTAATTGCACCAGCATTTCGGGGGGGGGGGGGGGGTGAGAGAGAGAGAGAGAGAGAGAGAGAGAGAGAGAGAGAGAGAGAGAGAGAGAGAGAGAGAGAGAGAGAGAGAGAGAGAGAGAGAGCTACTTGTTCAAATTGAATGAAATTTACAAACATAAATGACATTTCCTCTAAACATATTTATCAACATAGACCCCATATACTTCCAAGGTCTTTCGCCGTTAATGTAAGTAAATTGTTTTTAAATTGTGGGTGGCCTTAAGAGGCCAGTAAAAAAATGTTGTTTCCCCACAGAGAGGGGAATAACTTCGGTTTTATGTAGTGACTTATCATTAAAAGTACAGTTTTAAGAATTAAACATAAATATAGAATTGAAAAGGTGAATCATAAAATGTAAGTAAATGAAGATTAAACAAATATTGTTTAAAGATTTTAATAGATTTATTCTCAGGATTGCAAATATGTAACTGTCATATTGATTCCCTAATTTATCAATGAAAAATGAAAGATTCTAATGTTAATTGTTGGTACTGTACCTAGGTATACCATTTTCATTTTCAAATTCTAGTAATTTCCCTTGTATCAATATTAGATGTTTATGTCCCCCTTGTAAGTGCAGACTGCTACTGCAACCATAGATTAATCTTAGGCAAATTGCATATAAGGTATACCAAGAAGACGGTGGAGAGATAATATATATACAGACCTACAAGCACTTGGAATCAATGACTGGCAAGAGAAGGTCAACCAGAGAGACGAATGGAGACGGTAGGTATCTGCAGCAAAGAACCTCAATGGCTCGGAATGCTGAAGAAGAAGAAGAAGAAGAAGAAGAAGAAGAAGAAGAAGAAGAAGAAGAAGAAGAAGAAGAAGAAGAAGAAGAAGAAGAAGAAGAAGAAGAAGAAGAAGAAGAAGAAGAAGAAGAAGAAGAATTTATTTACATATAAACTGAAAGAAAGTCAAATATACAAATAGAAACGCAAAATTTGATCTGCAGGCACCGAACAGTGAGGAGATAAAAGATAAATTCAACGTAGAGGTAAAGAACAGATTCGATGCATTGTCCGATATGGAAATATTATTTCAAAACGTCAGTGACCAATTGGAAATATAAAAGAAATCGGTCAAGAAGCTGCACTAACAACAGTGATAATCCCAAAAATAAAGATAATAGGACGCAAGAAATGGATGATGGAAGACATCTTAAAACTCATGGAAATAAGAAGAAATAACAAAAATAACAAGGAAATATGCGAAAAGATTCACAGGACAATTATAAGCTATGCAAAGAGGCAAAAGAAACATGGCTTGTGGAAAATTGCAAGGAAATTGAAAACCAACTCAACACCCAGAATACCAAATTAATGCACACAAGAATTAATGACATCACTAACAAAAGAACACACCCATCAACAGGTTGCCTAAAAACCAAAGATGACAATATCATAATAGAAAAAGATCAGATTTTACATGCGTGGTCAGATTATGTGAAAGACCTTTATGATGATACAAGAGAAGAACACTATGATCATCAGAATAATAATGAAGGACCATCAATTTTGTTTGTCGGGGTGTTTTTCTTTTAGATATCTAGCAATTCCGCAGAGCCGGTCTCCCTGGCGAAGGTGTTAACGATTTTCTCCGTAATCCCGTATATCCACATGTGAGGAAACAGCTGCGCGAGATTCGGTAGGGAATCGGGTTGCGTTGGTTACTTACAGGGTATGTGAGATTGTCGCTCAGTAAGCAATGCAAAATACTCTGCGTAATCTTGCAAAGACATCAACAACAGCTGTAAAATGCTGTTGTTGACAGCGATGTAAATAGGATATGCGAAAAAACAATTCCGCTGAATGCTTGAACATAAGTGTAGTGATCAATCAAGGCATTACTATCATGTTATTATGATATTTTAAATATTCTCTAAGCAAACTTAATTGCACCAGAATTTAGCAGAGAGAGAGAGAGAGAGGAGAGAGAGAGATGAGAGAGAGAGAGAGAGAGAGAGAGAGAGAGAGAGCGAGAGAGAGAGAGAGAGAGAGAGAGAGAGAGAGAGAGAGAGAGAGAGGAGAGACGAGAGAGAGAGAGAGAGAGAGAGCTACTTGTTCAAATTGAATGAAATTTACAAACATAAATGACATTTCCTCTAAACATATTTATCAACATACACCCCATAGACCTCCAAGGTCTTTCGCCGTTAATGCAAGTAAATTGTCTTTAAATTGTGGGTGGCCTTAAGAGGCCAGTAAAAAAATGTTTCCCCACAGAGAGGGGAATAACATTTGTACAAATTGGATCGTTATCATTAAAAGTACAGTTTTAATAATTAAACATAAACATAGAATTGAAAAAGTGAATCATAACATGTAAGTAAATGAAGATTAAACAAATATTGTTTAAAGATTTTAATAGCTTTCTTCTTAGGATTGTAAATATGTGATTGTAGTATTAACTGCTTAATTTCTCAATAAAAGATAAAAGATTTTAATGTTAGTTGTTGGTATTATACCTAGGTATACCATTTTCATTTTCAAATTCTAGTAATTTCCCTTATATCAATATAAGATGTTTATGTCCCCCTAGCAAGTGCAGATTGCTACTGCAACCATAGATTAATCTTAGGCAATTTGCATATAAGGTAGACCAAGAAGACGGTGGAGAGATAATATATATACAGACCTACAAGCACTTGGAATCAACGACTGGCAAGAGAAGGTCAACCAGAGAGATGAATGGAGACGGATTGTATCTGCAGCAAGGAACCTCAATGGCTCGGAACGCTGAAGAAGAAGAAGAAGAAGAAGAAGAAGAAGAAGAAGAAGAAGAAGAAGAAGAAGCAGAAGAAGAAGAAGAAGAAGAAGAAGAAGAAGAAGAAGAAGAAGAAGAAGAAGAAGAAGAAGAAGAAGAAGAAGAAGAAGAAGAAGAAGAAGAAGAAGAAGAAGAAGAAGAAGAAGAAGAAGAAGAATTTATTTACATATAAACTGAAAGAAAGTCAAATATACAAATAGAAACGCAAAATTTGATCTGCAGGCACCGAACAGTGAGGAGATAAAAGATAAATTCAACGTAGAGGTAAAGAACAGATTCGATGCATTGTCCGATATGGAAATATTATTTCAAAACGTCAGTGACCAATTGGAAATATAAAAGAAATCGGTCAAGAAGCTGCACTAACAACAAGTGATAATCCCAAAAATAAAGATAATAGGACGCAAGAAATGGATGATGGAAGACATCTTAAAACTCATGGAAATAAGAAGAAATAACAAAAATAACAAGGAAATATGCGAAAAGATTCACAGGACAATTATAAGCTATGCAAAGAGGCAAAAGAAACATGGCTTGTGGAAAATTGCAAGGAAATTGAAAACCAACTCAACACCCAGAATACCAAATTAATGCACACAAGAATTAATGACATCACTAACAAAAGAACACACCCATCAACAGGTTGCCTAAAAACCAAAGATGACAATATCATAATAGAAAAAGATCAGATTTTACATGCGTGGTCAGATTATGTGAAAGACCTTTATGATGATACAAGAGAAGAACACTATGATCATCAGAATAATAATGAAGGACCATCAATTTTGTTTGTCGGGGTGTTTTTCTTTTAGATATCTAGCAATTCCGCAGAGCCGGTCTCCCTGGCGAAGGTGTTAACGATTTTCTCCGTAATCCCGTATATCCACATGTGAGGAAACAGCTGCGCGAGATTCGGTAGGGAATCGGGTTGCGTTGGTTACTTACAGGGGTATGTGAGATTGTCGCTCAGTAAGCAATGCAAAATACTCTGCGTAATCTTGCAAAGACATCAACAACAGCTGTAAAATGCTGTTGTTGACAGCGATGTAAATAGGATATGCGAAAAAACAATTCCGCTGAATGCTTGAACATAAGTGTAGTGATCAATCAAGGCATTACTATCATGTTATTATGATATTTTAAATATTCTCTAAGCAAACTTAATTGCACCAGAATTTAGCAGACAGAGAGAGAGAGAGAGAGAGAGAGAGAGAGAGAGAGAGAGAGAGAGAGAGAGAGAGAGAGAGAGAGAGAGAGAGAGAGAGAGAGAGAGAGAGAGAGAGAGAGAGAGAGAGAGAGAGAGAGAGCTACTTGTTCAAATTGAATGAAATTTACAAACATAAATGACATTTCCTCTAAACATATTTATCAACATACACCCCATAGACCTCCAAGGTCTTTCGCCGTTAATGCAAGTAAATTGTCTTTAAATTGTGGGTGGCCTTAAGAGGCCAGTAAAAAAATGTTTCCCCACAGAGAGGGGAATAACATTTGTACAAATCGGATCGTTATCATTAAAAGTACAGTTTTAATAATTAAACATAAACATAGAATTGAAAAAGTGAATCATAACATGTAAGTAAATGAAGATTAAACAAATATTGTTTAAAGATTTTAATAGCTTTCTTCTTAGGATTGTAAATATGTGATTGTAGTATTAACTGCTTAATTTCTCAATAAAAGATAAAAGATTTTAATGTTAGTTGTTGGTATTATACCTAGGTATACCATTTTCATTTTCAAATTCTAGTAATTTCCCTTATATCAATATAAGATGTTTATGTCCCCCTAGCAAGTGCAGATTGCTACTTGCAACCATAGATTAATCTTAGGCAATTTGCATATAAGGTAGACCAAGAAGACGGTTGAGAGATAATATATATACAGACCTACTAGCACTTGGAATCAACGACTGGCAAGAGAAGGTCAACCAGAGAGATGAATGGAGACGGATTGTATCTGCAGCAAAGGAACCTCAATGGCTCGGAACGCTGAAGAAGAAGAAGAAGAAGAAGAAGAAGAAGAAGAAGAAGAAGAAGAAGAAGAAGAAGAAGAAGAAGAAGAAGAAGAAGCAGAAGAAGAAGAAGAAGAAGAAGAAGAAGAAGAAGAAGAAGAAGAAGAAGAAGAAGAAGAAGAAGAAGAAGAAGAAGAAGAAGAAGAAGAAGAAGAAGAAGAAGAATTTATTTACATATAAACTGAAAGAAAGTCAAATATACAAATAGAAACGCAAAATTTGATCTGCAGGCACCGAAGAGTGAGGAGATAAAAGATAAATTCAACGTAGAGGTAAAGAACAGATTCGATGCATTGTCCGATATGGAAATATTATTTCAAAACGTCAGTGACCAATTGGAAATATAAAAGAAATCGGTCAAGAAGCTGCACTAACAACAGTGATAATCCCAAAAATAAAGATAATAGGACGCAAGAAATGGATGATGGAAGACATCTTAAAACTCATGGAAATAAGAAGAAATAACAAAAATGACAAGGAAATATACGAAGAGATTCACAGGAAAATTATAAGCTATGCAAAGAGGCAAAAGAAACATGGCTTGTGGAAAATTGCAAGGAAATTGAAAACCAACTACAACACCCAGAATACCAAACTAATGCACACAAGAATTAATGACATCACTAACAAAAGAACACACACATCAACAGGTTGCCTAAAAACCAAAGATGGCAAAATCATAATAGAAAAAGATCAGATTTTACATGCGTGGTCAGATTATGTGAAAGACCTTTATGGTGATACAAGAGAAGAACAATATGATCATCAGAATAATAATGAAGGACCATCAATTTTGTTTGTCGGGGTGTTTTTCTTTTAGATATATAGCAATTCCGCAGAGCCGGTCTCCCTGGCGAAGGTGTTAACGATTTTCTCCGTAATCCCGTATATCCACGTGTGAGGAAACAGCTGCGCGAGATTCGGTAGGGAATCGGGTTGCGTTGGTTACTTACAGGGGTATGTGAGATTGTCGCTCAGTAAGCAATGCAAAATACTCTGCGTAATCTTGCAAAGACATCAACAACAGCTGTAAAATGCTGTTGTTGACAGCGATGTAAATAGGATATGCGAAAAACAATTCCGCTGAATGCTTGAACATAAGTGTAGTGATCAATCAAGGCATTACTATCATGTTATTATGATATTTGAAATATTCTCTAAGCAAACGTAATTGCACCAGAATTTAGCAGAGAGAGAGAGAGAGAGAGAGAGAGAGAGAGAGAGAGAGAGAGAGAGAGAGAGAGAGAGAGAGAGAGAGAGAAATAATGGGGGGGGGGAGAGAACTATTTGTAATGTTTGTCAACATAAGCCCCATAAGCTTGCACGGCCTTTCGCCAGTGCGAAAATAAGTGCACGCAGGCTCTGATTGTGCCAGACCAGGTATTGTCCTACTCACTTCGCCTGTTAATCGTCATCTCTCTCATTCCTATCACCTAGGCCAGGGGTGGGCATACTATGGCCAGCGGGCCGCATGCGGCACGCCACCTGATTTTATGCGGCCCGCGAGGGCATTTAGGAATGATAATTTTTACTTCGTTTGTAAGTTATTTTGTTGAATTTTAAAGAATTTCATGTACCGTTATGATTGTTTCAAAATTTTTGATAAGATTTCTTCTTAATTATCAATTTTTGTAAACAGTCCTTGGCCTTCGTAATGTAATGCTTTTTCTTCTTCTTTCGTTCGCCTTAAATACTATAACTGCAATGTTTCCTATTGTGTGAATTTAACTGTCCTTTTTAGTTCACTCAGCAGTCCATAGAGTCTATCTTCCACTGTCGTCTCTGTTGGCCAGAAGGTTAGCCTAGACATGTTGTAATTTGGGCTGTCTCTGAGTATGTGCTCTGCTGTCTCCGACGATAATCCACACGTGCACATGGCTGATTCACCAATCTTGAATCTTGTATACATGTGGTTGCGCAATCTAGTGTGTCCTGTTCTGAGGAGCAGAATAATGACTTATTCTGGACTGTCCATAATGTGGTAGTCGTCTTGAGCAGGTTTTGATGGCTTTCTGACTGATTTGATCATTCTTTTCTTTTGGTGGTAACGGGCACATCAGGCTGTTGTTCTTTTGCTCCTTCCTTAGCCAATCGATCAGTTCTGTCGTTTCCGGGTACTCCACAGTGGGATGGTATCCACTGTATGGTGACCTTATGCTGGCTGCTAAGTTTAGAAAGTAGTGTCCTTAATACTGGCAATTTCCAAGACATCATTTCGTTTTCGTTGAGGTGTGTTTCTTGCAAGCAAGATACGCTTACCTTTTCTTGGTCCAAGATGTTTTCTAGTTCTATTGTTTTGTTGCTGAATCCCTCCGCATTCCAGTGCATTAGTTTTAGTCTTTGTTTTGTATGGCCATACGCTCTATTCTCAGGTCCCCTGGCTCCACAGGATATCTGAGAAGGAATTCCAAGAGTTGTGGTTGGACTCTTTCGATGCATATGGCCCGGCACGGCACCTGCCTGGGGGTCCAAAGTAGGCCGAGCACCGTAACATTTAGCCGTAGTCGACATATTTCATTGCGCGTGACTGGTGGCATCCTGATTTATGTGGTGCACCTCCTGGCTGGTTGCCTCTTTATTCAGCACCTTTCCATTGCTAGAGCAGACTGTAGTCTTACTCGAGTTTAGGTGTATAAGCACGCACACACACATGTCTGCGCATGCACGTACGAGCATACACATCTAAAGCGTTCTGTATATTTCGCGGCGCCAGTGACTCGCCGCCGCCCCTTCTCCTGTTAGTTAAAACAGTTCCGCCACGAGAAGGCCAGTAGTTGGACTTCTGCTGCATAGGTGATGAATGCATGAGCCATTGTGGTATTTATGCAAGG
Organism: Cepaea nemoralis; assembly: GCA_014155875.1. Taxonomy (NCBI): domain Eukaryota; kingdom Metazoa; phylum Mollusca; class Gastropoda; order Stylommatophora; family Helicidae; genus Cepaea; species Cepaea nemoralis. The sequence goes on from JACEFZ010007830.1 coordinate 113,395, forward strand.
TTGGGCGCTCACCCCAACCCGGCCCCTGGCTACATACAGCAACATTTGGAACCATGTTATGCTAAAATGCGAATTTATCGATTTTTATATAGAGAAATATTTATCGACATGAAACATTTAATAAGGATGATTTTATGAAAAACAGATATTTCTCCGGTGAATAAAATGATTTATTTAGCAAGAAAATATTAAATTTAAAAGTCTTTTACTGTTTTAAATTATTTCCACAGTTACAATGTTCAAATTAATTTATTTGTTGTAGTGGTATTGATATATTTCTGAAATTTATTCTGAGTTACCTACTTGTTTTCCGAATATTTTATTTTCACACACAGCCGGAAGTAGGTGTTGTTTAATTTTCGTTTTAAAGTTTGTACAGTTCTAACTGTTCGAATTTTATTTTAAAAATGAGTGCCAATAACAAACGTAAGATTGAAGATGAATGCCGTGTTTTTAATTATGAATGGACAACTAAGTACTGTTTTATAAAAGTTGGTAGCAAATCAGTTTGCTTGCTGTGTCGTGAGTCAGTGGCTGTCTTCAAGGAGTACAATTTGAAAAGACATTATCAGGCAAAATATTCCGATTTCGGATACAATTTAACAACTGAAGGGAGGGAAAGGAAATGCCTTGAGTTGGTGAAAAATTTTGGAGAAACAGCAAACTGTTTTCACTAAACAGTCTTGAATTCAAGATGCTGCAACTGAAGCTAGTCTTGTGCTGTCACACAGAATTGTAAAACAGAACAAGCCATTTTAAGATGGCGAGTTTATCAAGGAATGTTTGCTAGATGCAGCAAATATTATGTGTCCAGAACACACACACACACACACACACACACACACACACACACACACAAACACACACACACACGCACGCACACACACACACAAAATAAAAGATTTGACAATATTACTTTATCCAGGAGTACTGTGGTCAGACGTGTTGATAAGATAAGTGACAATGTTATGCATAAACTTCAAGATGCAAGTAAACAATTTTTGTGGTAGTCTCTTGCATTGGATGAGATTACCGATGTACATGATACTGCCCAATTATTGATATTTATACGTGGAATAAACACTTCCTTCAAACTCACTGAAGAGTTATTGAGTGTTGAGTCACTCAAAGACGCAACCACAGGCCATGATATATTAAATGCTTTTACTAACTGTATTGAAAGAACTGGGTTAGTTCGGAACAAGATGGCAAGTGTTATAACTGACGGAGCTCGTGCTTTGACTGGAAAAAATGTAGGTCTGGTAAAGTTGATAAGTGATAAGATTAAAGCAGAATATCCAGACCACACATTATTATCACTCCACTGTGTGATTCATCAAGAAAGTCTGTGAAAAACTGTTTTGAATATCAAGCATGTTATTGACCCAATTGTCAGTGTCATCAACCTCATCATATCAAGAGGACTTAATCACACACAGTTCAAGGCATTACTTGACGATTTGGAAAATGAACAATCCGATGTCCTGTACCACACCAGTGTTCGATGGCTAAGTCTCGGCAAGGTGTTGAGGCGAGTGTGGGAACTCAGAGAAGAAATAGTGATGTTCCTAGAGATGAAGGGCATTGAATGTGACTTTAATACTAATATTGTCAATAAAGAGTGGAAGTTAGACTTTATGTTTGCCATTGAAATTATGGAAAAGTTAAATGAACTGAATTGACAAACTTCAGGGCAATGGTGTGTTCGCACATGAATTGTATGTACATGTAAAATCATTTCAGGCAAAACTCTCACTGTACTCCAGACAAGCAAGTGAAAAAGATTTTGTCACTTCCCTTTGCTGAAACAAGAAACCATTTCTGGTGAAATGACTGAAAAGTACATAGCCCAATTAGATGCACTGATTGAAGAATTTGGATGGAGATTCCAAGATTTCAAGAACGTAGAGCCACAGTTCAATATTCTCAGTTCCCCTTTCAGTGCAGAAGCTGATACAGCCACAGAGGATATACAGTTGGAGCTGCTTGACTTAGAAGCAGATCAATACCTGAAAGAGAAATTCAAGCCAGATGGTTTTCTGGATTTCTATGGATCTTTATCACAAGAATCATTTCCCAACTTGAAAAACTTTGCAGCTAAACTTTTATCATTGTTTGGATCAACATACATTTGCGAACAAGCATTCTCTTCCTTGAAGTTCAACAAATCTAAGAGTATGTCTTTATTGTCGGACTGCAACGTGCATGCTGTCATGCGAATTTCAACAAGTAAACTTGCTCCAGATTTCAAGAATATTGTCAAAAAGTGCAAACAGTTACATACATCTCTTAGAAATCAACAATTATAGTGACAGTGTAGTCGGTTTGTGTCTAAATTAAAGCCATTGATAGATAATAAAGAATATTTGTTATAGTAACAAGTTGTAAAATCTTGTTAACAAATTAGGAAAGGTATTTGTCCATATTGTCAAATATAATGTATAAATGTTTGATTGATTGATTGATCTAGGAACTGACATCACAGCATTCGGGACATTCCCATAAGCGCTCCGTCCCCATCCTCAGCAACCAGCGAAGAGTTCCAACACTAATAGTTCCAGTAGCAATCTGATTATATGTCCGTCTCGCCTTTCCTCTGAGCGTCGAGCGTCGGCCAGATCCCCTCGTCACTCCTCGCTGCCTCATTCTAACCAGTCTATGGTGATCCATTTGCTCCTCCGAAGTGTACACGTGCTCCCACAAGGCCGCAACCACATCTGCCTTGTCATGCATCAATACTCCACCAAGTTCTGCCGAGCCAGCCAATCTGTCCGCCTGTTCATTCCCCAGCACACCGGCATGCCCAGGAGAAAAGATCCAGGTGATGCTTGCTACCCGTGACCTCCGAAGCGAAGCAAGCCACTCTGCACGAAGCTTGCCTGTTCTCACCCTTCTCAGCATTTCTGAGTCAGTTACAATCACAATATGTGTATGTATCGTGTTTTCTATCCAGCGGAAAGCTGCACTGACCGCCTCCACCTCCATTCTTAAGCTAGATGTAGTGTCATCATACGCCAGGCTCTCCTGCACCAAACGCCGACCATTAGTTTTTGCCAAGAACCCCCAAGCACTTCTCCTACCTCTCAACACCGACCCATCTGTGTAGATAATCACATCACCCGGGCGAGAATTTTCCTGAATTAATTGCTGAATTTCCACTGCTGGCCTGCTGGCCACTCCCTGCACTCCCGGCTCAATGTGATTATAACTCTGAACAAGTCTGACTGCACGGCTGGCACTCTGACCCACTCCTCTCCTCGCCTAATGTTTTCCAAGGGGCACACCTGTCTGATCGTATCCTCCGCCTGAGCCATCCATGATTTCCCTCTTATCAGTCTCTGACCCTTAACTACGTCCAGCGCCTCATGCAACGGGTGATCTGTGTCTGCAGCTACTCTGAGGTATGCCTTCGCTTGCATCACCTTGTGCCTACCAGCAACAGTAGGCAGACCAAGGATATAATGTATAAGTATGTAAGTAAAATAACATTGCAATCATTATTTATTTATACTGCTTAATAACCTATAAATAATTAATAATTACTTATTGTGATAGGTTGCTGTAAGCAAAATGGACATTTTATATATATATATATATATATATATATATATATATATATATATATATATATATATATATATATATATATAAACAAACAGCTTTCTTTGGTCATGTGATGAGAAGAGAGGCATTGGAAAACATCGTGACAACTGGAAAGATCGAGGGGAAGAGAGGCAGAGGCAGACCAAGAGAAATGATGCTGGACGGATTGAGACGGTGGCATGGCGGAATATCATCAGCAGAGTTGATCCAGAACACCAAAGACCGAGATCTTTGGAGAGCCATGAACGTGCCAGCCGGCACGGCACTTGATAAAAGTACTGTAAAGTACTTGCAAACAGATCGATGTGTTGTTTACAATGTTATAGTTCATTGTAGTGCTCACAATGTTATAGTTTAATGTAGTATTCACAATATTATAGATCAACATTCAGTGACAGTGACTTATTGCATAAGATACTCTTCATTTTCTGAAATGCGGCTTTTGCTTGCCCTAAGAGCAGAATAGGGCAGGCAAAAGCCGCATTTTAGAAAATGAAGACTATCTTATACAATAAGTCACTGTCATTGAATGTAAGAAAGAGAGTGCTGAAATGCTATGTAGAACCAGTTTTGCTGTATGGCAGTGAATCGTGGATTGTAAATGAACATATTAAGAAGAAATTAGAAGCAACAGAGGTGTGGTTCCTGAGACGAATGTTGCGAATTCCTTGGATTGCCGGAGTAATTAACAACGACTGCGTGAAACAGACTATTGAAACTAGAACATTATATACAACAATAAGAAATAGACAAACATCTTTCTACGGTCATGTGATGAAAAGAGAGAGGCATTGGAGAACATCGTGACAACAGGAAAGATCAAGGGGGAAGAGAGGCAGAGGCAGACCAAGAGAAATGATGCTAGATGGATTGAGACGGTGGCACGGAGGAATATCAGCAGCAGAGTTGATCCAGAAAACCAAAGACCGAGATCTGTGGAGAGCCATGAACGCCTACACCAGCTGGCAGGGCACTTGATGATGATAATGATAGATCAACGAGCTGTTTTCCAATGTTATATTACAATGTATTTGTAAACAATGTTATAGTTCAACATGATGCTTGCAATTGTTATATGTTTAATGTAGCGTTCACAACGTCATAGATCAAAATGTTATAGCTCAATACATTTTCACACCGTTATAGGTCAACATAATTCTTGTATTATTATACTTCAACTTAGTGCTTACATGGTTATATATCAACCAGCTGTTATCCAATGTTATAGTTCAATGTAGTGTTCACAACGTTATAGAACAACAATGTTTGTGCAATAGTATAGTTCAATACAGTGCTCACAGATGAACAAGTGTTTAACGTGATTTCAGCCAGCACAGCATAATAACAGTTAATTTTACGCAAACTGTTAACACATCTTAGGCTACAGTGTCACCCCACCATATGCTAATTTAAAGTTAAGTCCCTTATGGTAATTTAACCTTAAGTCCCTTATGATAATTTAACGTCCCTTATAGCCAGTATATATTTCCAATGTGCTAGACAGATTTAGCTCCCAGTACAATATGTTAATGCAGCGTATGGAAATGCGGTCAGTTGGGCTGGAACATGGGGAGATAATTAGCATTCTTCAGTAAAGATATGCCAGTGTGGCCTACATTCTGAACTCCGAGTAGATATGACCTCGTCTTTGGAGGTTAGGGGGAGATAAGCCAGGGCCTTTCCTAACCTGGTCTCGCTTTGTTATGTCCCATGACTAAGAAAACTCATTGTTATTCCAAGGGAAAATCCATTTGCTTGAGGAAGTAGAAGGAGATGTAAATGGAAGTGGCTTTTTGATTCACGGGTAACACTTTTTATATGAGTAATGTTTCACAATGCATCTATTTTTCGTTCAGTTTACTTTTCCGTTTTGTTTCTTTTATCTCTAGCTCGTTCCAGATCTCATTTTCTCGTTCCTAGTTTTCAATATATGATGACATCTCGGACTGTTCTACGTCCTATGTCCTATAACGCCATTTATTGTCCTACGTCCTCTAGCACCTTTCAACGTCCTATGTTCCATGGCACTCTTCCATATCCTGTGGCCGCAACACTTCTTGAACACGTTATACCATAAATATTTGTGGTTAATATTTTTACGGCAATCTGGCCTACATTCATAAAGACAACATGTGGAGGCATTAAACAAACTCAGCTGGGGACCCTCTCCATACCTTCGTGTGGGAAGTACATACATAGATCCAGCATTCAATTCACGTGTCTCTGCCATATAGCAGTGTTGTGCAGACAAAACAGTCTATTCATAAAATTAAATATGCTCTGTGGCAATGGTTCTCAAAGTGAGAAGTATTTGCTGGTGGCACAAAACAAGTTTCTATTGCAAAGGGACAAACAATGAAATAAAAGGTTAACTTGGAAAACCTTTACTGTCGCAAAAGTGTTGCCAACGCAGTTCGTAATCCCGCATACCGCGTTGGAAACACAGATGAGGGCGTTTTGTAAACAGACCACCTAGCGTTGGTATTTTCATACAATGGTTTGATCCCCGGTGGTTCAGAAAGCAATGGCAAACTTTTTTTTAAAATTCGCATATCCTTTTACAGGACATCGCTGTCAACAGCAGCATCTTTCAGCTGTCTGTTGATCTCTTGGCAAGATTATGCTCAGTAGTTTGCCATTGCTTTCTGAGCGGCCGGCTCAGTTATCCCGCAAGTCACCAGCGGGGGACGAACCACTCCCAGTTCTTGCCCGCTACGAGACTCTGCGTGATAAACGGGATTACGGAGAAAGTGGTGTAACCCCTCGAATGGCAAACTACTGAACGTAAATTTGACCAAGAAATCACAAACAGCCATAAATTAATAGGTATGAGTGCGACGTACTGTGAAGGATATACAACTAAATTATTTTTGTAACTTTGAAATACTAAGTGCGCCTCTGACTCAAGTAAGAAATAAAAACAATCCGCGTGGCAAGTACCTTCTTTAGCTCTGTGAAGTGATGGAACCATCCTTATGTATAAGCCTGGGTGCTCGGCAGAATAGGTGACCGGCCTGTCTTTCCCATAGCAAGAGTCGAGAGCTGGTACCGAAACCTCGTCCGACGGCGCTGATACCGTAGCCAGCGTATGTAGTAAACGACACACCAACGCACCCGTTATCTTGAGTCGATCAGGTAGGAATTGTGGTTGTGGTGATGTTTATGAGATATGGTCACAATGTAAGATGTGATGGTTATAAGATAAGGTCACGATGTCAGATCAGATGGTTATAAGATGAGGTTACAATGTAAGATAAGATGTTTATAAGATGAGGTCACAATGTAAGATAAGATGTTTATAAGATAAGGTCACGATGTCAGATAAGATATTTATAAGATAAGGTCACAATGTAAGATCAGATGTTTATAAGATAAGGTCACAATGTAAGATCAGATGGTTATAAGATGACATCACAATGTAAGATAAGATATTTATAAGATAAGGTCACAATGTAAGATCAGATGTTTATAAGATAAGGTCACAATGTAAGATCAGATGGTTATAAGATGAGGTTACAATGTAAGATAAGATGGTTATAAGATGACATCACAATGTAAGATAAGGTATTTATAAGATAAGGTCACGATGTAAGATCAGATGGTTATAAGGTAAGGTCACAATGTAAGATCATATGGTTATAAGGTAAGGTCACAATGTAAGATAAGATATTTATAAGATAAGGTCACAATGTAAGATATGATGTTTATAAGATGAGGTCACAATGTAAGATAAGATGGTCATAAGATGAGGTTATAATGTAAGATCAGATGTTATAAGATAAGGTCACAATGTAAGATATGATGTTTATAAGATGACATCACAATGTAAGATAAGATATTTATGAGATAATGTCACAATATAATATAAGATGGTTATGAGATAATGTCACAGTGTAAGATACGATGTTTATAAAAAAGGTATTAGAGTTGGACCCGGTGCTGAAAGCTCACCGCGTTCGAAACACAGATGCGGGGGATATGGCAGCAGGCTGCCTTGCGTTGGTGTCCATACAATGATATGTGTGTCAGTCGTTCAGAAAATAATGCCAAGCTACTGTAAGTAAACTTGCCAAGAAATTGATTTATTTGTTTGTTTCGGGATTTGAGATATAAATATTGAACACAACCCACTACTGGCAATGCTGATCGTATTCTGGTATGAACCTAAGGCCCATCCACGTCAATGTGGAAGCACTATTGTGCTTCTATTGAAGCACTAGTGCTTCCATATTGCCAAGAAATCACAAACATCCAACCAATATGCATCTAACTTCTTCCTGAAATTTCTCGGGGTTGGAGTCTGGCGAGACGATCGGTGTGAGAAACGCTGTGTTCTGGGTGGATGAATGTCTTACACTCGGTGACAACAGATAAAAGACACGCATGACACTCACCGGTCTCTTCAACGGGCAAGTGTCATTCACAGGTTGGCTGGGATTTATAGCGTTGGAGTATGTTTTTAAATTTTTATTTTCCTCTCCTGGGCTAATGTAATTTAGAACGCAACGTCTGGTTAAAGCTGCTTAACCTGTCGATATTTACATATCATGTGAACTAATTCCCCATGTATTGCTCGGCAGTCATAAAAGTAAAGAAAATAAGTAGAGATCAGAGGGCGGATAATAAAAAAAAAAAGATACTTGCATATCCTTTACAGGACATCGCATTTTTCTCCAGCATTTTTGGCTGTTTGTGATAACTTGGCAAGTTTACGTTCAGTGTGTTGTTATCGTATTCTGAACAACCAGCATGCATACCATTGTATGAAAATCAGCGCAAAGCGGTCTGCTTCTAAATCGCCCGCAGTTGTGTTTCGAACGCGGTATGTGGAATTCCATATTGCTTTCGCAACCTCTTCGACACACCGTCCCTGGGTTGGCATATCTAATCATCAAAACATTTTAAAATAATTATAGCTTTTAGTACATTGTGATTCGAACCTATTTCCTTGAAATGACAACTCGCCGAGAAAGAAATACCTGTACTTTGGAGTGACACGACAGACAATTTATATGTGCATAAACAACACACGAAAATCATTACAGTTTCCTTGCTATCATGTCACATTTATTCGGTGAGCATGATCTGTAAGGTCTAGGCGGGGTCTATGCGTTGATAGTGGATTTGAATCGCTGCGACGAACTGCTTTTCGTAGAGTTACCGTTATTGTCGTTCTTGGACATGCGGGGGAAATGAATGAGCTGATAAACTTGCTGGCTCTGCATCAACTGCAGATGGCTATTCCATGGATTGTGCTGATGTTATTACTACCCTTAGATGTTATTAATACCCTTAGAGAGATGTGGAGAGCAGAGGACTTTGACGCCAATGAATCCAAATCGTTGTCTAGAATAAGAGAGTTGGGAGTCAGAAATGGCCAGACATGAGAGACACATCGGGAGAACGAGGGGTCTCGTCAACCAGCACGGATCTGGCACTATTAGCCGCCGGACGTTGATGCATATGTTAGGGATTGAGGTGTGGGGAGGGGGGGGGAGGGATGGTTATGAGCACCCATGGACATGTTTGGAGTGCAAGCATTACACCCCAACAGATAACTAACCAACTAACTAGCAGAATCTTTGATTCTCTTCTTGTTTACATACAAGAAATAAAGTTCTCCAAGTATCTCGACTTGGCTTAGAGGTTATGACTTTTCTCCGTAATCTCGTATACTCTCGTAGGTAACGTGATGACGGTGAGAATCAGCAGTGGTTCGAATCGCATCGGTAACTTACGGAGTATGTGAGCCGGCCGCTCAGAAAGCAATGGCAAACTACTGAGCGTAATCTTGCCAAGAAATCAACAGACAGCTGGAAGATGCTGGTGTTGACAGCGATGTCCTGTAAAGGATATTTCTACAACAAAAAAAGTATCTCGACTACAGTTTTTGATGACGTCATTCAAATCTGTAGAGGACATATTACCATATAGAGACTACTCTCAAACAGTCTGTGTATGCTGTGCTGAATCATAGCCTGGTTACATCCTAATAAGCTCCTTCAGAGATGTGAAGTTCCACTACCGACCGTGCACACACCGCTTGATTCTACACTTGCATAGGTGAAGGCGACCTCTTCAAGACACATCCCCTGGAGGCATAGGTGAAGGCGACCACTTCAAGACACATCCCCTGGAGACATAGGTGAAGGCGACCTCTTCAGGACACATCCCCTGGAGGCATAGGTGAATGCGACTTCTTCAGGACACATCCCCTGGAGGCATAGGTGAATGCGACCTCTTCAAGACACATCCCCTGGAGGCATAGGTGAAGGCGACCTCTTCAGGACACATCCCCTGGAGGCATAGGTGAAGGCGACCTCTTCAGGACACATCCCCTGGAGGCATAGGTGAATGCGACCTCTTCAAGACACATCCCCTGGAGGCATAGGTGAATGCGACCTCTTCAAGACACATCCCCTGGAGGCATAGGTGACGGCGACCTCTTCAAGACACATCCCCTGGAGGCATAGGTGAATGCGACCTCTTCAAGACACATCCCCTGGAGGCATAGGTGAATGCGACCTCTTCAAGGCACATCCCCTGGAGGCATAGGTGAATGCGACCTCTTCAAGACACATCCCCTGGAGATGGCACTTGGATATCGTGAAGGCAAGCTCTCCAACAGACTCCTCCTGGAGTTGGTACGTAGACATTGGATAGAGTGAAAAATCTCACAGTGATAGATACAAATCCTTTTCAGGGCTTACACGACCTGACCTACAATGCATCAGACTTAAATGTTTGAAAATCATATTCTTTTAAAGCAGGGGCTGTGAACGTTCAGTCCACTGGCAGCATAAAGCCGCGAAATCATTTGGTCTGGCCCTGCCAAGGCAATCGCTGGCGGGACTCAGAATTTAATAAATCTAGAAGCTTTATAAACAGCCACCAATAAATCTAATAGCAGTATCATCAATATCAGCTAACATCACATCCCTCAGCAAAGAGAAGCTGTCTTCGCCATCGCATTAGCTTTGGTTTAGTTATATGTTTGACCAACTATAGCAAGCTAATTTTTAAGTTGATAATTTTGTCCGGCCCGCAAATGATGTTATAAATATCGAAATGGCCTTTGGCAGAAATTAGGTTCCCTGACCCCTATTTTAGAGTATTCAGAACGACCTGACCCACACACCAAGTAAGAGAAATTGGTCAGAACCACCCGACCAACACACCAACCAAGAGAAATAGGCCAGAACCACTTGACCAACACATCAAGCAAGATAAATTGGTCAGAATCACGCGACCAACACACCAATCAAGATACATAGGTCAGATTACCTAATATTAAAATAATAATAATAATATTAATAATAATAATAATAATAATAATATTAATATTAATAATAACGCATCGTTAATTTCTGTTCATCGTCTCTCACATAATTTTATGTATTTATGTTTTTTTGACAAATACGAATAACATTAAAAAATACATTATTTTCACTAATTGATGGTTTCTTTATGCAAACTGCAGTTATTCAAACTGTCAGATGAATGGTGTGCTATTTTGATCTTGCATTTAATGCATTTCCAGTGCGAGTAATTAGAAAGCAAATTAGAATCGTATTCAAAGGTGGTGTAGAGACTTGACTAGTGTACCTCTGCTTTTCTTTGTCAAGATCTGTCCGATTATACATATTTCATTTTCTTTTCCATTGATTGTGAAAATATTTCTAATTAACTATCCAGTTTGTGCTAAAGTTCTATGATATATGTTTTTTCCCTTCAAATTTACACCATGAAACAAGTCAAGGGAATTTCTTGGGTAGTGAGGTCGGATACCTAGCCTTTGCAGATAAGGGCGCAAAAACAGGAGGTACCGTGTGCAAGGTATGCATGTAAAAGGGCCCATGGCAGATGGAAATCGCAATAAGTATGCAGTAAGACCTTTCGCCCTGGCAAAACTGCTAGGGCAAGTAAACCTACCTACGAGTAGACAGAGCCCGTGTGTTTGTCCGTCTGTTTGCGTGCCTGCCTGTCTGTGTGTCTGTTTGTCT